>WAAB01001973.1:244009-276509 GCA_013389865.1 Piaya cayana
CCGTACAAAAACAATTTAAAGAAGTCATCTTTCCAACCACTATATAAAAATAAAAAAAAAAAAAAAAATTAGTTGTAATAATAAATGTATAGGTGCCCATCTCGGTAATCTTAGATATTCCAGAAAGACTTGTTGATCCATTAGAACTCGTGTTAAACAACCGAGAACCTGCCACTGTACTATGCATCCTCTAATAAAAGTGAACTCTGTTGGTGCTGCATATGTTTCTTTGTGCTGTTCAATTTTGTGGCATTTGCTAATATTCACCGTTGCTGCCAAAAAAAATATCAGAAAACCCAAACAACAACAAAAAATATATTAAAAATACTGCTTTGTGGAATGAATCTGTGTTGCTTCCTACAGTGTTTCTATGTTCATCTGTCATTCATTCTCATTCTTGCAGTACTCCATTCCTCTCTCTCCGTTGGACAACCCTTCCACATGTATAGTGCAGCATTTGGGACGTTTTCAAAAAACAACAAAAAGAAGGAGACACCAAAATGGAATGTTTTCCATAGCTAAAGAAAACATGGTGTCATCTGAAGGAAACTGGAATGAATGACAGAAAAAACTACAAACAATTCAAAGACATTCAGCTTCGTATAATAAAAACACCTATTAACATTCATCACAAAGTACAGAAAACGTTGAAGCCTCCGAGAGGCCCTGGGCCCAGATGAGGCCTGAGGTCAGAACTTAAAATGGTTTAGGAGAAGTGGGGCAGGGGAATCAAAGCAATACATTAAAAAGTTTGGGATAATTTTTTCTTTTAACCCCTCCCCGCTATACACACTCACACACACACACACACACACATATCCACACACGTGCACACACAGGCCTTCCCCATCCCAAATGGAAGCGGAAAAAAAAAAAAGAAATCAACCAAAAAAACCAAAACAAAAATGGAGTAAAGGCAGTGATAATCAACATGCAGTACTGTGCAAATATGTTGTCCATTGGAATCCTTAAAATCTGGGCAAAGACTTGATCTGCAGTTCAGGTGTACATGCTCAGTTTGATGTCCTCAAGTGTCCAAAATTGGCAGGACCTGCAGTCCACAGCTGGCTGCTAAATGCAAGTGAATCAGTTTAGCAAATTTACAACACTGATGTTGACTGTAAGAGAGGAAAATCCCAAGTACCAAACAAGTCCATCCAATGCACAGAGTACAAATTCCTTTTTTCAACAAAAAGTAGAAAAATCAAAAATACTCCCAAATGGGATACTTGATGGCACTAAGAGTTAACATATTTCATAGTTGTCAAAGTGGACTGAGAATCCTCCAGACTGTACAATAATGGAGAGATTTCACAGCTAATTTTGACATGTTCCTCCAATCTTCATTCTCAGGATAACGACGTAAGACATACTCATTCTATGTCCTCATTTACAGGTTCATCTTCATAATCTCTGTCGTGATCAAAATCTGGACTGTGGTTGGCTGTTGTCACTAAGGATAGCGGGCCTTCATTTTCATCTGGATCTAATGGTTCTTCTTTGACATGCACAGGGTGCCTGGAAAAACAAGAATACGGTCAAACAGCGATCAAGTTGCTTGTTAAAGAACAGTTTTGACATCTCAGGTGGTTTGGGGAGAAAGCTGAGGTGATCTGGGTGTTCAGATGTGGTATGCCTGGAAGCTCCAGGTCACAAAGGAGAAGACCCTCAACTTCTGCACCGGCCACCGGAGCCAAGCGAAAGCTCCGTTGGGCAAACAGCACTCAACTTCCCCAGGAAAACACTCTGGGAGGAGCGCCTCGATAGCATTTCCGTCTGGGGATCAAGAGAAAATGCTCTCAGCTGACATATTAAGTTGATTAATACAATCTTTGGATAAATAAGCGGAATAAGCATCTGAACGGCAAAGCAGCAGTTTGTCAGCCCGCCAAGCCGGCGGAGGCTGGGCTAATCATCGCTCGCTGTGTGTGCAGCGTCTCTCGTTAACATGCAGAACCTGTGAGACAACTCTCCAGAGGACGACCCCAAGTGAGGTTCTATCATTAATCAACTTCAAGCAAACACAGCAAAGAGACACCATGATACATGCTTTAAACTCCAAATTAATGCATATTTTTACAAACTGTCAATAAGGGAAGAAAAGCCCTGCCAGGAAACACAAACAGAGAGGAAAAGGCACGCTCAACACAACAATATGATAAGAAAGCACAGTCCTAACGAGAATAATAACACTGTCAGCTGTAAACAAGGCAGAACATGATCCCCAGCTCATGGTGGGCACAAGGATGTACTAAAGAGATGAGATCTGCCAAATTTCTCATTACGGCAGAGCACATGAATAACCCGCAGGGGAATGGGGCTTGGTCATTCAAAATGGGTATGATAACAATTGAAAAATGTTGTTCGTAAATCATATTTACAACAAATCCTATGCAAATACAAATTACTCTTTTTTTTTTTTTTTTGTTTGGCAGCTTTTGAAATGTAAAATAGACATGTGAGTCAATAGTGTCTTGTTGGTGGGACTTTACAGGAAAGTAGGATTTTATTGACATTACCAAGTATTAATAATGCGACACAGCAATGGAGACCCTGTTTGCTTCCTGAATAATTGATGTTGTAGGCAATCCCTTAAAATAAAGTGTTAATGAGTTCAAGTCCCACTCTGTCTCTCATTGAGTTGATATCCACCTCCTAGAGTCTTGTTTTTTCTCTATGTGGGCTGATTTAACCCTTTCATGTAGATGATGCAAAAACATAACTCGAAGAGCAAACCTTCACTGTAAGAGCTGCTTCTCTCCTTGCACGGCTCTGCTTTAAAATGAATGATTTAAAATAGCTACATGTTATTTTATGTTTTGTGTGGATAGGAACGACAATACTGTTTGTACTCCATTGCTTTGACGGACAGCAAGAATAAATCACTGAACAGGGAAAATGTACTTGGCATCCAGGTACAAGCCAAAGGTAACCCTGCCTATTTCACATGGGTGAACCAGCTGTATATTTGTACAGTGTGCAAAGCTATTACCTTACTTATTTATTTCGGCTTGAACCTGTATCAGTTTAGGAAGCATCTAACTTGCTGACTACACACATTTCTAACATGAGCTGTGAATGTCTTTCAAGTTTGGGCATATTTCAGCTTCTTGAGTTGTAAAGTGCTAGATCAATACTTAAGTATTAACTACACCTTCCAGCCCATTCAACAAAGGAATGGTAGGGAGAAGAGATGCAGTATCCATGCACACACACCTTTTCTCTTCAAATTCACAAATACATGTCCTATCAACACATCCCTGGGAACAAAGAGGTTCCTCTGTGTAATTTTTGCAAAAATTTCAAGAAGAGAGAGGTTGCTTATACAATTTTGACCTAATTATTGAAAAGGAGAGGGGGAAGACTGGGTGGAGATTTAAGAATTAGCTTAAGCATATGACGTCCCATAAACAGCTTGTCATCTCAGATGTGTGCACGTGCTAACTATCCTAGTGGCTCATGGCCCTAGCAAACATGAAACTATGCTGATTATTTGCAACTTGAAAAACTTGTATTATGAATAGGTTGAGAGGCCCCTGACTTGGAAGAAAACATGAAATAAAAAACTGAAGAAAAAGGAGGAAAAAGTGGCTACACATAAAAACCAATAAAGTGTGTGCTACTCAGACTTTATGGCAGTGATCTTTTCCACTGCAGTTTTAATTTAGAAGTCTTGCTTGTTTTTTTTCCAGTTTTGCTGCTGCTGCTGGGTGTATTTTTGTTTGTTTGTTTCTTTCAAAGTATTATTTTTGAAAACACAGATGTGAAATTCTGAATGGAGAGAGAAGAAGGCATTACGCATGCAGCAGAGTTGGCCTTGGCACATGGACGGGAGTTTCTCCAAAGAAGCCAAGTCTCTGTCCCACTGCATTCCTGCACCACCTTGTGCTTGGCCAGAGGGCAGATAACACAGGTACCCGTTGCACTTGCAACCACCTGAAACGCTGTGAAAGCTCCTTCAAATGTCCCCAAACCCTTCCAAAGCAAACTGTGCCTCCCCTCTGGTTTTGTTATGAAAACAGGTGTAACCAGGTGTTTTTAACTGAGTTACTCTTTGAGGTTTGGTGTGGTTCTCAGAAGTCAAACCCCCATAACTCCAGGAGAGAAAAGCAAAGCGAGAACCAAGTTATGAAAAGGGTTGTTTGACCCCAAGCAAGACAAAGGCAAAGAGGGCCACAAAGCCATGGGGAAGCAAAGCCACGGCAGCCTCTTCCAGCAGCTCATGTGTTGGACAAACATCAGACAGCAAGCTTGGCAAAAACTCCATCCCTTAAATTAGGAGGGTTATCTGGGTAATACAGCCCCCTGGAGAGAGATCTGAATGGAAAACAACAAAAAACTTCAACTCCTTGTGTACTCTGTCAGTTCTAACCACAAAGTGGCATGTGAGAGGGAAACCTCACTGAAATGTGATTTTGCCCAAACATTTCAGTGTAACTGAAATAAATAAGGTTAAATAAGCTCAGAGACAAGGGAAGACTTTCATTCTCTATTTACTCTCTCCCTGAAACCCCAAACTGGGGAAGGAAAACTTCCTTTAGAGACTAAAGAATTCAGTCTCTAAATTAAAGAAAAGGTAAATGCTGGGCAAAGCAAAAAGGAAAGAAAAAAGAGGTGGGGGGAGGAGAAAGAAGAAGAAAAAAAAAAGAAGCAGCTTCCCATTTCTTTTTTATAGGAGCAGAAATTCAGCACATTCCTTTTAAGTACAGATGCCTAGGAGTCTAGAAGGGGTTAACAATAAATAACCTTGCTGAACACAGATTCCCCTTCTTTTCACATCTGAGTAATTCTTTTGTTTGTCCACTCTGGGAACAGAGGAGTTTTTAATAAAGCTGACTGTTGTTTAAAGCCACTGAGTTCTGGTGGTGCACACAGCATGGAGTAGTTTGCTTTGTGGCTACCTTTGGAGCATATCAGGATGAAAGTGTTATGTCCCCAAGCTGTAATTATGCGACTACTTTCTAGTGTTTCAAAAGGAGGGAGAGAGAAGGGGGGGAAGAAAAAAAACCCCTAGCTGTAGTTCAATGTGTCATAAAAAGGAAACGAATGAGCAGTAATAAGACTTCAGCTAAAGTGTTAGACTTCTTAGCTGTCATGTTAACAAGGTCCTTTAAACCTTACAATAAAGTTTAAAGCTTGATTTATTCTAATATACTGTAATTGTTTAAAAAATAATTTGCATTATGACAAGGAAATCTGTTCTGAGGAAAAGAAACCTGAAAGTGTCATTAAAGCAGGCTTACGGAAAATGAGAAGTTGCACAGCGTCTGGAAATCTGCTGTTGAGTTGTGATTTTGTTTAGTAAACTGGGTAAACCCTGCAATGGGTGAATGGTGTTCTGGCTTTAGATCCCTTCAAACTACTTAGAAACACCATTTCAATGGGGAAGCTCAGAGGTTGATATTGGAACATCACCCGGCCACATTTTACTTAGGCAAAAAGAAAGATTCAGCAGAGAACACATATATTATCAATTCTGAGAAAATGAAAACACTCAGGAAACAATCATTTCCATATTACAACAGAAAATTGGATTTTCTGGTGAATAATGAAAATGAGGCATCCCTCCCCCCATCCTCCTCTCTCTTCAGTATTTGTTCTGTGCCCCTCACCTTGTTATCAATGTGCTAAGAAATTATTATTAAGTGCAACAAAGGCCATGGCTATGCACAGTTCTAGAAGATGTCCTAGCCCGTTTTAACTTGGTTATTTTTCCTTCCTTGCAGTCTCTTCAAAGACAACGAAACCTTAGGTGAAATGAGAAGTGCATGAACTACACCAGCCTTGAACTTGCAAAAAAATAATTACTTGGATTAACACAACATCATAAACGTTCATCCCTGTCTGTCAGGCCAGGAGAAACCCTTGGGAGAAGTCTTGTTTCTGGAGAAAAGCCACGTCCCTCCACTCCTCCTTCACGCCAGCCCTACGTGGTCACGGGCAGAGGATAACAAATTGTGACTAAAACTGCCTCAAGATGAATCCGTTTGTGAGAGACGGAAAGTGTGTCATGCAGCGCTACTTTGGGAGAGATAATTAATACTGCACAAACAATCGCTGGAAAAGCTAAACACATTATTCGAATGTTTTGAAGTAAATGGTAAAAGACAATGTTTAAATTAATTATTAATTAAAAATGAATGTTGCCATCTTTAAAGATTTTTTTTCAAAGCACTTTGTGCACTGATTTAAAATGCTGCAATATCAAAGCACCCAGAGCCTCAGATTCCTTCGTGCCCCCTCCCCTCTGACAACACATTATGCAGGTGGGAAACTTTTTTTGCCACTAAATGCTAATTAGTTTCACAACTAATTACTACTGTGGTATTAGGTTAATGTTTTTCTACTTTTTGATTTAGACTTACTTTCGCAAATCCCTTATTCAAATTACTTTGAAGTAAAAGACTACAAATTAGTTCTGTTTTTAATGCGCAATGTGAGCCGTGGCAAGTCAGCCAGTAATTTTACAGCCCATTTTAAGGAAAAGGCATGAGAAAGGCAGCACAGCTCTCGCACGCGGTCCCCTGCACAGGTAGCCAACAGTTCCGCAGAGTTTTTAGAGAACTACAAGACTTATAAACTCCAGTTTCCTCACCAGCTGCCAATTAGCCGGTATGTAATTTGAGGGGTGGGGGGAATTTACAGCTTTGCAAACTCACTCTGTCACCCCATAAATACCGAACACACCCATCGGGGCATCACACCCTTCCTGCCTTACCCTTTCCTGCGCCAGCTCGCTGCCCGGGTGCCATTCATGTTGAGCAGGGACAGCGATCCCCCATTACTTCATGTGGTTATATATGCACTCATTATACTGCCGTCTGTTGTTATAATGCTTCTATTAATTTTCCTTTTGATATTTTAAGAGCAATCTATAAATCATGCAGACCTTCATGTGTGCCATCATTAATGCTTAGCAAGTGTGTCGGGTGGTTTCTTTCAGACGCCCCAAACAAGCCCAGTTCCCAGCTCTGCCCTACCAGCCGTGCCTGTCGCATGGACTGAAGGAGAGAGAAATCATATTTTTTCCTCCAAGAAACACAGTTGCCTGTAAGGTTTTGCAAGATTTGAAGAGGAGAATTGCAAGCGAGTTAACAATTTTATAGCTCTGTGTGCCTGTCAGACTGGATTGAGCTGATTGGTTTAGTGGAAGTTGGTAAACAGCCCTTTTGTGTTCTAATCAACCTAAGCACATCCCCAGATGGAGATGTCTGCTCTTGCTGCTCCATCCATGAACCTTAGGAATAAACCACGACGGTCTCCAGAGTCACACTTCAACAGATGGTGAGACAACGCCTAGACACACCCACCCACCCCTCTGCCGTACTTACATCGCTTGCATAGGGGAACGTCCTGGACTACTGTCACTCCCGTTACTGTTCGTATGCTCCATTGCACCGTTAAGCTCTTCCCTCATCGCGTTGGCTAAATTGCCCAGAGTGGGATTTCCCATGGAAGCAGTAGTGTATAGAGGTATACTGTTCTCAGCCATTGAAGCCTGCCAAGGACACAAACAAATATATGAAAAGCCATGACTAATATTTTTATACAAAGCGCAACACGCTCACCTATTCCAAAACATTCTCCACATTTACATTATTCGCAATTATCGTTTTTTTCAATATTGTGCTTTCTGATAGGTATTACCCTGATTCCACCAAGGGAAATTTAACATCATCATTTACATCTGGGTTTAAGCATTCATAGCTGCACTGGCTTGTGAGAGGACGGAGCTTTCCATTCCCTGTCTGGAATTACACCCCCTGGAAAGCATGAAATGGCCTTTTCCTATTTTAACTTTGCAAAATTATGTTTGGGGCTTTGGGGTTTTTTTTTTTGGTAGCTTAGGTCTGGGTTTGGGTTTTGTTTTTAATGAAATGGTAGGAAAAATCAGAACTCTCTCAGCTGATAACTCCTTCCTACCAGAGAAGTGGGAAGCCAGTGTTACTGAGTTTGGGTTTCTTGTGCCACAAATGCAAAGCCATTAGCACTAACGGGATCAGTCTGACTTGCAGTGATCTACCTGAGAGCTGTACCAGTCCATGTGAAATTTTTCAAGCCTCAGCAACTCGGCTCTTACCTCAGCTATTATAGATCTGCCCATTTTATGTCAATCTTTCCCTGTTCTAAAGAAATACTGTGCAGAGGCACACTGGACTTAACTTCTAAATGGAAATCTTTGTAGGAAGAGAATGAACTGTTAAATATTTTCCTCCTGATTCCCATCGCTCTGCCTGCTAATATTTACTATGTGTCAGCATTAGCTCATGTCGATGGCACAGTCCTGTACCCGGTGCGGCAGCAGTGGGAGCACAGAAGTCTTGAGCCTCAGAGGAGCCCAGCAGGGATGGGATGCACAGCTTTCCAAGGCTGTAGTGCCCGGAGACTTGAAGGACATTTAACCATTTCACCCATCCCAGCTGGATCTGGCCAACATCATCTGCAGCAATCTGAGCCGTGTCAGCGCCAGAGAGCCACAGACGCTGGCTCGGCAGCGCTTGACCTGCTCCAGGGGGAGGTCAGCCGGCTGTGGCAGCAGAGCCAAAAAATCCATCAGGCTCCAGGTCTGCATGATGCAAACCCTGCCCGTGGGAGGGGAATTCATCCAAATGCTCTTGTCTGCTCCTAATTTGTGGGACAAAACTCCTTGCTCGTTGCCATCCGAGCTGGCAGAGTTGTTCCCAGGCAAGCACAGCCAGAAGATGGGATGGAAAGGGATGGAGAGGGGGGTCATGACCAGCCCTGACTGCAGCATCTTCAGGAGCACGGCCCCTTTTATTTTTCTTCATGCTGACCTCTCCATGTGCAGCCCTATGTGTCACATGTGATTATAAAGCTATTCTAACAGGGAGGATTATTTTTATCTTCTTGATTCAACAACCGCCAAACTCATTGTGATTAGGGGATGCAAAGAATGGTTCACATTTCCTGCACTTGGCAAAATAATGACTCAGGTTCTTCACCCATAGTGATAACTTGTAATTGGGGGAGAGGTGGGACATGAGGAGTATCTGCTGTGAAGATAATAAGTGTATGGGGGGAGCATGTTTTGAGAGCCCCCAGTGACCCATTAGCAAAAGAGAGGGCTGATGAGAGCTGGAATCCCTGTACCTTCCACACACAGAGCAGGGAGAGAGTTGCTTCTTCTCCCTCACTGGGAGGGAAAACAGATGGAGGAGATGTCAGAGGGGTTAGGGTGAAGGAGAGGGGTGGCTCTGCCACCCAGCAGGAGAAGAAAAACATATCCCAGCATCCCGGTGGCACACAGCACACGGCGCTGTACCCTAGGCAGCTGAGAACCAGCCTTTGCAGATGCTTGTGAAAGCCCAGGGATCACTGCTCGTTAATTATTGATTAGACTGAATGTAGGCACAGGCAGGTAAAGCAGCCTGGTGTCCTATGAGGAAAGTTATTGCCCAGGCGAGGTCCGAACTGCCCACGTGGCACTGGACACTCACACAGCTTTGCCCAAACCCCTATACAGCACCTTTCAGGATTTTGCCTTCAAAATCCAACAGTGCAAAGAGAAGCAAGAAACCTGCAGTGCATTTTCAACCTAAATGAGGACCTGTCTCAGTGCAATGAATATTGCTCAGCCCTGTTTATTAGAGTGTCCACAGTGATAGCAAATGTGGGCTCTTCAACAGCTCCGTTCACATGACACTATGGAGGGGTATGAGTACGTGACACTTCCAGGAAAAGTGGGAAATAGAAACAGTTTGGAGGTTATCACAAAAGACAAGAATGGATGGAGATGACGACAACGACACGTGTTTCAGAAATAAAACACGAACAGTTCCATATGATAAGCATATTAATTGAAATTAGTCACATAGTTAACAATGTGAAGAAATGCAGGATCATTTCATTTTTGCCTTTCAGCCTCATGAATGTAAAATGTGCTTGTAATCTTAATACTATTCAAGAGACAAAGCAGTCTTTAAAAATCACACTTCACAAGACCCAAGGGAAAATAAGTTACTAATGAATGGTATTTACAGTTGCTTCATTTAAACATGCTGTCATTTGCTTTTCAGAAGTTACCGCATAAACTCAAATAATTAGAAGAAATGCAGAACAGCACTTTTCTCCTAATAATCTGTTTCTTGGTTCTGAAAAGGGAAGTCTGATAAACCTTCCACAAAATACAGCTGCCCAAGCAAACATCGATGGCCATCGGTGAACTTCTGAGAAGCAACCTTCAACAACCAACCAGGATGCAACCATGCAGTGTTGCCTCCTGAATTAATTCACACTACACAGAACAGGCTTGAGCCCCTACACACACACATGCCCTGCTGCAAATTCAGGGCACGGTAATGCATTCGTATCTTTGGTTCACATAGCAAATATCGACTTTAACTAGGGTTTTTCAGACAGACTTAGGGACTTGAAGAAAGAAGGGGGGAAAAAAGGCCTACCTGATACACAGGACATGGAAAAGGGTTGGAGACGCACACACTTTTAGACTGCATGTTATTAATTGTGCAGCGGCACTTTGTGTATTTCTACATCATGGAAACCAGAATTTTTGCTTTACCATAACAGTACGGTTTAAACCAATAAAATTTTTTTTTTCTACAGAAACTGCAACGTTTATTTTTTACCAACAATAGGAAGATATGCAAAAATAGCCTTTAAAAGAAAAGGGGGAAAAATGATCTGCTTTCTCTTTAAAGCCATGAACAATAGAAGGTCACGTGCCGCAGTATCCTATCATTCAGCACATTAATAGCTGTGCTAGAGTAATTACACTTGTGGTATTTTTGCCTCAAGTGAAATTCTGAAATAAGAGGATGGAAATTATGATACTGCTGATAAATATTAATAAGTGAACTTTTAATTTTTTTGCCACAATATTCAAAATGCTAAGCATCTAGCTAATGCTGAAGCAGCCTGATATGTGTTTGCCTCCAGGGACTATGATGCTTTATGCACTTAAGAAAAAAGTTTAACGGAATTAAAATTTAATATCTAATTAGAGCAAGGCTAATATATTTTGAAATGAGTGGGGAAGACACACGCCTCTGTTGCATATTTGCCACAGTCATTAATCTTACCTGTAAAGCAGCATTGAGAGGTGTGCAGTAGGTGTGGCTGGTCTGTATGTTTTTAATAAGAGAAGGGTTACTGCATAAGAAAAACATAAAAAGGAGAGTTAAATGCAACCAACTTCTGTGCAAGCGTGTCAAGCATGTAATGCTTCCTCCCACACCAGAAAACTAGAGCTGAGACTGTTTTTCCATACAAGTTCTCTTTCATTTCTCTTTTTCTTTTCTTTTTTTTTCAATTTAAAGAAAATATCTGAGTTTCAGTCTACAGTTATCATATTTGCCTTTACTAAATAAGGAACATCATTATCTCTCGACATTACCTCGCCATGTGTTCTACTACCCTGCGTTAGTAGCACATCTTGGCATCTCTGCTCATTTTAGCTGTGTTCAGGAGAAATCCTCCAATATGCGTTGTGTCTGGGAGCCAGTTACCACGTAAAGGTCCATCATGATCAAAAGCATCGTGGGACGTTTTAAATACTACTTCAGGCAAATTATTCTCCAAGTCGCTGGCAGCACAGTCCCTTGCAACGGAGCAGAGGAACCGCGATGAGCGAGGATTTGAGCCACATTATTTCCTGCCAGGCACTGGCAAGTGGTCCTGGTGAGGGACTGCCTATGTCATCAAGCCTTCCAGTCTGTGGGCATGGAGGCATGACAGCAGGTACTGCTGCACCACAGCGGAACAGTATGGACCACACAACATAACACGCTGCCCAAAGGCCATTTTAATAGAAAAATATTCTGGTGTGCTATTTTGGACCCTTACTTTATTCATCTTATGCTTACACAAGGAGCTGGATTTGAAGAAAACGAATCCCAAGCATATAAGCTTTCTCTTTAGCAGGCATCTAAATATCATGGGTTCCACCAGAGGGGAAAAAAAGAATAAAAAAAAAAATCACTGAATACTAACAAGATAAGTGCCAATGGAAAAAATCTCAAAAAAAAAATTTATTGCTCACCGGGCACCTTTATTTTTGGGTTTTTTTCATGTGGGAAGAGTCATCTCACCGATCATGGTGAGAAAAGTCCTAACCGAGCCCCTTCCACACGGACCACCATGGATCATCTGCCCTGGAGAGACGGCCTTCGAGGTCATAAAGAACTGCTTTAGGAACCCTGGGAGCACTTATGCATGGTTGTTGTAGGTACTGGATGGCTTGTTGATTATAATCTTTACAGCTGGTCTCACTGCACTTCCAAACTTTTAAGGTTAATTCTGCGTGCATTTTTGTCTTACAAGCACCTTACACTATTTCTGATTTAAGAGCTGCACAACAAGGCATACAACTGAAAGCAGAGGAAAATATCAGAATTAGAACTTATCTGAAGCCTTTCCTGGCATATATCTGTCTTCCTGACTGTTTTACAGCAGCATGTCTGCACTGTTGTGGATAATTATTTCAGTCTACATTGCATTATAAACAAATGCTATACAAACATGTCAAAGTAGAGTTATCACTACAGGCATTTGGATTATCAGAGTAGGACACACAAAATACACATAACAACCAAAAATTTAGTTTCTTTAGCAGCAAAGGTGATGTCACTATTTTGTGAAATGCAAGTCTACATGAGATGGGTAAATCATGCAAAGCAAAGCAACAGCAGAAAAAAAAAATTAAAGCAAGTAAAAGCTCTTACTGTGCAACAAGCTCGCCAAAGTTTTCATCAGGGCAGTATTTTCGAGGACGGCCTCGTTGAATATGACGGCCACGTTTAAACTCTTCATCATCAACAGTCCAAAAGGACCCAAACTCATCCTCTACTCTGATAAAGCACTTATGCAGTGAGAGGTTGGTGCGAATGGCACCCTGGGACAAGAGCAGCAGCAAAGGAGATGAAGTGGAAACAAAGGGACACGGGATCGGGGACAGAACAGACATCAAATACAGGGAAAAGGAAAAAGAAAATAAAATGCAATAAGCATAAGCAAATGGTTTGTGAGGGTTAATATGCATTGCCACCTAAAAGCTACTAGCATGTGATGCAACAAACACCAAGCAAGCAGGGTCAGGGTACTGGTGGGCATACAAACAGTAGTGATGAGATGTTTGTCTTTGTTTCCCTTAACTGAAACAATGTGAAACCACCTGTGGTTGGTCTAACGCCAGCTAGCAGCCAAAAGCCTCTACGTTAAACTGTAAGCATGATCCAAGCTAGGCTAAGAAGTTCAAACATGGTGGACATACCCACTGATCTTTTGTGGCCTTCGTTTTTGGAACTCTAGTTCATCCACTGTCCATACTGCCCCTTTAACGTTTTCTACTCGCACAAAACACTTGTGAAGACTAAGATTATGACGCACTGCATTCTGCAGCAAGTATAAAAGAGAAAACATTCAAAAACTTTCTATGAGAAAATGCTCATCATTGTCCAAGAACAGCAGCACAGTCAGCTTGACAGTCCTCATTTTGAAACGTTAAGCCCCTTCCCCTCCCCGCACCCACTTGCTTTCCACAGCTCTTTACATCTTATTTTTGCAAAGACAAAATAAATATGAAAGTTTAAACCCAATTTTAGAAATTCAAGTTATTCTTATGAATCACCCCCACTGTGAATGAGAACAGCCATCATTTTAAGCATGCATGTTGTATAATACAGCACATTTCATACAGAACATAAAAGGAACACTGCTTAAACATTTTCAAAACAAATATATACGCTCTGCAGAGAAATTTGTCCTCTCCTGGAAAAGAAAACAGTTAGAAAGAACAGAAAGGATTCCATGTAAGTACAGACGGCTCAATTTAGAAGAAAGGCACTGGAGCTGGTTTTGCTGCTGTTTCCTACAGCTGGGCTAATGTGAATCAGGTGCTGAACCTCCTTCCACACCCATGGCATGGACCTGGGGCTCAGCAGCACCCCACCGGCCCGCAGAGCACTGACTCCTGCTTCCATGGCTTTCTCTTATATGGAAGTTGGCTCCTATTTCTGGCAAACTACTGTACTGACTGATCTGAGCCTCTGCCAAATGAAAACACGAGGAGGGCTCTCTGAAACACAGTGATAATATCCCCACAGCTCAACACCCAGAGGGACCTGCACTCATAGCATCCGATGCTCAGATGCCCTCTCTGCAGCTCAGCACCAGGGAAGTACGAGCCCAGCCAACCTCTCCAATCTGCCTGAGCCTTTGCTGAAGCCGGACATAATGAGACACCTCACTGTGTCATGGCAAGCTGTTGGCTTTTCTGTCCCCGCTCCCTCTGAAACGGTGCCGAGAGCCTTGTTATTCCTCAAATGGAGTGCGCCATGCTCCTTCCCCATTCTATGAGGCTTCTGAGCAAGTACCCTACGACAAAGCCCCTTGGGATTTGTACATGGAGCTCGTCCCCAGTGCTGCTGAAAGGGGCTTGGTAAACAGGGAAAACAGAAGAAGCCATTTGCTGAAAATATGCAGGCGAACAAACTCCATCCATCATCACTGGCACCATTGATTTAGTCAATCTGGTTGACTCGTTAGCAGGCACAATGCCAGCCAAACACATGGCCTGGGTCTAGGCAACCAAGGGACTACAATTTTTTTCCTTCCATCCTCGTTGTCTTCTTTTTTTTTTAATGAACATCGGATCTGGATGGTGAAAGAGAGCTCTAATCATGAATGTCTAAATCACTGTGCAAACAAAGCACAGTGCATTTGTCATGTAAATTAAGAGGCAGTGGTGTGTGTGCCTGGGAGGGAAAGGCTAAGAGGCTTTTGCTACTTTTCCATTTCTCTGCCATGGCTATCACAGTCCTGACGCTCCTGTCTCCATGAACAGGGAAGAATCAGGGCTCAATACGCCTTTGCTCAGCAGATGCTTGAGTGTAAACACATCTCCTCTGCCTATAGGTGTCCGATCCCAGCACTTTGGCTTTTACACATTGATCTGCTTGTGAGCTCGTGGAAAAGCAAACCTTGAATATGTACGTCTCAGCAAGACAGAAATCTTAGCAGAAAGACACCCTGCCCATAAGGGCTGCCTCCTTCTGCCCTTACTTTCTTCTGTTCTTACTTTTTAATGTGTTTTTTTTTTCCCCTCCCACCTTTTCCAGATTTCACTACCTCAAAAATTTTTGGCAAAATCCCTTATTTTGAGGTGGAGCAAAAACATGCAAGTGCCTCACACCTTACAGGCTAAAACCAGCCAGCTCAGCAATTGCTGGTGGGTGCCACACCAGCGCAACCTGACCCAGGGCTGCTGGCCCACATCTGGGTAACTCAGGCAGTTTCCTGTGAAAATGGGAACATTGTCAAGTCTGGAGCAAAATGTAAGAGTAATAAGGCTATTTCCCCCAGTGAAAACTGATCTTGTAGTTCATACAGCAATGGATCAAATACACACAGCAAAGTTCAGCAAAGGGAGTCATTGGATTGCAAAGAGTCTCTAAATATTTGTGTTGTTCATTAAATAAATTTAATGTTGGGGAAATACATTACAGTCTGTTCTCGTTCTTTGGAAGTCAATGTGCAATTTATAGTTAAGGCTGCTGGATCGGGCTCTTGCCGATTACATGGAAACAGACAAGCGGAATGTTTGCAAGACATTCATGGAGCGTTGCCCCAGCTTTCTATTTTCCATCCAATCCCTTATTTACAGAATTCATGGCAAAAAGTTGTTTTGTTTCCCCTGCCTCTGTATAGTTGCTGTCTAACAGTTTTATCTGAACAATACCCCAACATTTTGGAGCCACACCTGCAGCCTGTGCCTCACGGCTGCGACTCAGTACCAGCAAATTACTCCAAAAAATAAAAGCAAACAGACATTGCCTCTGACCTGCCAGAACCAGTTCACACTGCTCCCCCAGCAATCAGCTTAACAGAAAAATTAGGAGCTATTATTGTAAGATTACATATTTACCTTGTTAAAAATATTTGTATGCAAGCCACTTCTACAGAAAAATTACCCTGAACATGCTTGAATGCAGTAAATGAAAGGGTTTGTTATTTTAGTAACTGCTCAGGCTCTGCTGTACTGCATTTTGGGGGAGAGAGGTTCATTTTTGAAAGGTCTTTATTTCTGAAGGTCTTTATTCCTGCACTCTTCTGTGCTATTGAAGGAGGTCTCAGGGAAGCCTTCCCACACCAAGCCCTGACCCTAAACTTGGGGAACAGTGACACAAACGTCCCTTAAGCATTAGCCAAAGGTGAACGCAAATCTGCACATATATATTCAAATTATCCTGATTCTGCAATTAGCCCCTTGTGCTTGTTCTATACCCTGTGGGCTTCTCAACAAGCCAATCCAGAGCTGTATTTTCACCCCTGAAGTCTGAATCTGAGCAGTCTTCAGCACAAAAAATCTGTATTACTTTAAATGGTTGATGATTTTGCTAGTGCTGATGGAACTTGGGGCAAATCTTCTCTTCCTGAGTGGGTGAAGCAGGACCTGGGCACCCGCACAAGGTCAAGGTATCCAGGAGAAGTCTCAAAATTGCATCTGCCTTTGTGGGACACACCCTGACCTTCTGCAATCCCCAGGTCTGCAGCTTAGCCTCTCACCTCCTCCCCCACAGAACACTAAGCACATGTGGCTTCTGGGACTGGATTTTACATGACACACAAAGCTAATTCCTAAAACTAGCCTTGCAGGAGATATGCCCAGGGCTGCCTGCTGCCTTCTTCCACTGCCCCCTCCATTCCCTTCTCTTTGCTGCTGGAATTAAATAGGATTTTTTACTTCAGCACCCACACCTGCAGCTGCTGAAAAGTTCTACTGGAACCACTCCAGCAGCAAAAGACAGGCAGGTCTAAAAGAATCTTAAATCAGGGAAAGTTAATTTCCTTTCTGGATAGTAAGGAAGCTGCAAAGTGAAATACTGCTCATGTTTTCCAACTGCAGTGAAGAATCAAAGCAGCAATCTCAGGGACTTTTCCTGACCCTAAAAGTTTCTAGACCAAGATTTAAAATGTACTAAATTGTGCTGGGATCTGAATTAAAAGCAA
Organism: Piaya cayana; assembly: GCA_013389865.1. NCBI lineage: Eukaryota > Metazoa > Chordata > Aves > Cuculiformes > Coccyzidae > Piaya > Piaya cayana. Next base: position 260,996 of record WAAB01001973.1, read on the forward strand.
AATACGCTGCTAAAAACCAAACTAACTTCCAAGGATTATTTTCAGCTCCATTCTCTAAAGGAATTAATTCTAAATGCAGGCTGAGAGAGGAAAACCAGAAAGAGCTAATAAAACAGCATGTATGGGACACAGTCATCCTATCTGGTCAACTGAAGCTGTTTGAGAGCAACAGAGTAGTCTAGATTAAGAGAGGCTCCATGCACCAGACGTGCAATTTTTATAGCAATACAAGATCTTGTTATTTGATTCATTCATTTGTAATTGCACTAGCTTCAGAAGCCAGCGTGGCTACTATAATACTGTATATAAAGGAAGGAGTGGTCCCCTAAAACACAAAACAGAATTAATGCCCTGGACCTCTTATCTAACAAAATCTGAAACAGTTGTGGTAGGAAATTAAAGTGCCAAACAACAGGTTTATTTCTCGTTAAACACATTTCATATTGCAGGGTTTGTTTCTCATCTATTATGTTCAATAGCTTCTGGTGCATGATTTGAAAAAAAAAAGTTGTCCATCACAGATCTGTATGGGTAGTTAAAAGTCAATTGATAGAGGAAAGAAATCCACTGATTTATAGATCCTAGAAAAAACGTGGTTGTTGTGATTACAGTGTGCATAACTAGAAAGACAAACAGTATATCTCCTACTGACACAATAACTTTACCTCCTTTTTTTTCCTTCTAATATGTTCCAGCTGAAGGGCTTGAGTTTCACTGCTAGCAGCAACCACACAGATGAACTTGTGGCATAATCACAGAACATAAAAGCCAATAAGGGGGATTCAATTAGTGGTTTTCAAAGGCAGAAGAATTTTTCTGCCAAATATCGAATTGTTCCTGCAGATAAGGCACCCAGTGCGTGTCAAAACTGCCGATCTAAATTTTCATGTCCACACGTCGGTACAATTTGTTATGTCATCAGCAATGTCTATTCTGTACATGTCAGATACCAAAGGCAAGAGGCACAGGCAGGCTGAGGCTTACCTTCCACGTCGCAGCGTTGCGTCTGAAGTAAGCAAACATTCGCGTGAACCAGTTGTAGATTTCGTTTAGTGTTAGCTGTTTTTCTGGAGATTCGAGGATGGCCTTGTGAAGCAAAGCAATTGAAAGATCAGTTAGAAGCACCTCAGTACAAAATACACTTGCATTTTTACTTTACCAAATATAAAAAGGAAAGAAAGGAAGAAGGAAAGAAGGAAAGAAAGAAGAGATTTAGAGAAAAAAATCCAAAGGAGGGTTTTCACAATATGAACTAAGATTAATGGCTGTATTTAACAGTTCAATGGCAAAATTCAAAATGGAATTATCTAATTGTTTTGAGTTTTTATTTCTGTTTCCTTACAGAAATATTAATTTATTAGTCATTCATAAAGCAGAATCAAAGAGAAATGCAAAACATTTCACTAGCTGATTAAAGCTCAGTAATTATTTAGAGCTCAGATTAATTCTAGGGATCAGAGATTACTGTAGCTTGTGATAATTGACTTGCCATCTTTAAACAGGCTCATTTTCACTGTTGTGTGAAATGAATTTCCTAATAATCACATCGTATTGTAATACTTAATCAAAAGCAATTATGTTATATATTGCAGTTCTAAAAACCCTTATAGTAAAGGTTTGAGCATTTGAGCATGCTTACATACCAAAGGTTTGAAAATCTATTTAATCCAGAGTGTGCACATATAGGGGGATTTTTTTCCCTAATCCAAATGTGTGCGTTTGGCTCAGCTTACCTGTCTAATTAAAGATGCATATGTGAATGGTGGTCTAACTTCCGCATTCTTATAAAATTCTTGGTTCTGGGCAATATCTGCTAAATAAAAGTAGTTGTTCTGTTATCATCACAGCCTGCGGGTAACAGCAAGCTACCCGACCGAAGAGGCTGTGCCGCCAGAACCCCTTTACCTGAAGAAATGGGGACGTTGTATTTATCCGAGTACCGCCTCCGGATGGGTCCGACATTGTGCATGCTCGTGGTAGTGATGACCGACGGTCCCTGTGTGACGGGAGTGATGGGCGCAGTCGGGGTGGTGGGAGTATGAGGTAAGCTTTGTGGAGACGCCTCGGATGCAGTCTTGGAAAGCGTGACGCTCGATACCAGATTCAGCTGCGGAGGGAAGGACAAGGATTTTGTTTCAAACAGCATTTCTAGCTAATTAAGGGCCGCAGAGAAAATTCTCGATAACGGGCTCTTCCTCAGTTTGAAGCAGACAACACAGTCCAAGCGTTTGCTTCAGCACAAAGTGCTGCTGCAACATCTCCATTAGGAGCAAGTATCAGGAAATAAATACGTACATTTCTGAATAGATTTACAATAAGAATAATGTAGCCTGCTGCCAGAACTAAAAAGAGTGGATTTTAACCTAAACCTTAAAACAAGATCTTGCATAATACATAATGTTAATATTTTATTTTAGTCCCATTGTTTCACAGTCTAAACCCCACACATCTCCTATTTCCATGCCATCATTATGCATGGCTTCTAATCAGGCTTCTTGGGTATTTCATTGAAGGCATGAGGCTTAAAATAAAAGGGAAGACTTTCCTAGGGACGTACTGAGGAGAAACGCAATCTCTCAATTCAGTATTAGGGCTTTCTTTTTTCCCCTTCCCTGTTCATTCATTTTAAAAGCAAAGCCCAGAGTAGGTTAACACTGGAATAATTTAATTAATCACACTGCATGAAATACTGCAAGCATTCAGCCCAGCAGAAGTGGCACCACTCCTTTTTTTTTCTCCTAGGACAGAAGGCATCGGCGTTACCTGCACAAAGTGCAGCCCCAGACAAATGGCAGCTTGCCACAGCAGGCTGTAAACCACAACTGCCTCTGGGATTGTGTATCAAACCCAGCTCCAACTCAAGTGTTTTCGATACACAACCCTATTTATATAACTAGCATCCACATTCCTCCTCGACCCTTTCTTTTTGCCCTACAACACCCTTTGAAAGACGATGCTCCATCTCAATAGGTCACTCCTGCTGAAGTATTTTCAACAAACACTATGATCTCTTAACTACAACATCAGAAAAGATGACCGAGAAAAGGGCTCGTTGACTACTTCCACATTTCCTTCCCTTAGGCAGTTTTGCAAATAATATTGGCAAAATACTGACCCGATTGAAGTCAGTAGCAAAATTCCTACTGAATTTAACAGGCCCAGAATTTTACAACTTTTGCTTATGATTAAAATTCCTTTTTCCTGGACATTAAACCTTTGCAGATGAAAGCAAGGTGTACTACTCAGCCATGGCCCCAAACATCTCATGTTTATCCATAAGATGCTGTATTAATTCTCCTCATATGAAAGCAACTAGATAAGAAACCCCCTATTAACATCTCTCATATGAGTTAATAGCCACAAATAATGTTTCTTCACAAAAATAATAGAATTTATCCAAAACAAAGGTAGTGGAAAATAAAGGACTCTACTATTACAGAAAGGATACCAACACAAAACCCCTGCTGCCCACAGAAAGGGCGCAGCTGAGCGACAGATAAATGGTGATTGCTTTTCCCTCCCCACAGCGAGATGGAGCGAGCAGAGGGAAGCCGAGCCACAAACGCCCGGTGACCAATGTCCCAGCCCCAGCAGCTCAAGCACTGCTCCCACAAAGGGAGCCAGAGGGCAGCAGCCCTGCAAACACCCATCCTTCTGTGCAGGTGCTCACTAAGGATGGTTTGCCATCCAGCCAGAGATATTTAACGCTCTGTGGTGAGTTGGAGAGTGTGAACCCTGCAAGGGATTGCAAAAGGGCAGTGAAATATGGGTATTGATTTCCTAGAGATTCCCACACCGGTGTGAAGCGCTAAATGCAACCTGGAGGCAAGCGTGCCAGTTCAAACTCCTGTGGCGCTGGGCGCTGTCGCCACGTGCTGCCGAGAGCCCTGTCCATTTGTTGACTGGCATGATTTAAGGACACTGATTAGGGACATGTATATCGTAATGTCTCCCTGTTATCCATCTATTACATATGATAAAAGGACCAGTGATGATAATAATAGTGCAACTGACAGGTCTCACCATGAAATTAAATCTACTGTATTTTATCTCAGTTTCTAAATGGACATTTTAACAGTCCAATAACTGCGAGAAAATCTGCATCAATTTTAAGTGCCCGTCTCTAGCGCCGGCTCGGCAGCTAGGGCCTCCTGTTGGAAAGATCACTGCTCGTGCTTCATCATTACAGCTCCAACCACTCCATTTCAAAAGAGTCCCCTTCCTTTTTCAGTGTGTAAAAACTTAACATTTAATCTGTTTCTACTAGGAAACTGTGAGAAAGGATCCACAAAGGTCAGTGTTCCCTGTTTAAAGAATGTGAATCGAGTTAAATTTCTTTAGGCTTTTCAGCGTAGGTAGCAACTAGGAACAAACACAGAAGAGGACGAGCAAAGGAGGGGGGGGGGCTTTAACAGGCTTGACAAATGACACTGTGATTCACACCCACTGCTGGGCTGCCACTAATAAGCTACAGAGGAAGCAGCCAATCTCAGCTAATTACCAGATAAAATTGTATTGTAAGGACTCTAATTAGGAGATGCTTATGGAGGTGATCTAATGATTAAACGCTGCATCCGAGTGACCCCACCATCAATGTGCAGTGGTGCAAGATGTCACTGGAATATTTTGTAGAAACAGTAATTTTATTTCAAGGAGGGGAGGCAGTAATATTTGTAATAATGGCTATGAGGTAAACTAATTAAAAGACAGTTCCTAAAGGAAGACTGTGGCTTTGAGCAGCTGTGGCCGTTCCAAAACAAAGTGCCAAATCTCAACAGAGGAGCTGCAGTCAAGTGGAAAATTTCTGCCTGACCTCTGCTCTCGCTATTAATTTGCAGGAAAACTAATGACACATATACATATTCCCACAAAATTGTTCTAATTGCTAATTTGCCAAAGGAGCCCAGTTTCCAAATTAAACATGACTGCAGTCTGTGAGGAAGGAGAGAACAAAAAGCTGGAACGCAGCGAGTCTGCTGCATTTCACCTCCGACAACCGTTTGTGAGCCTGAACCAACAAGTTAATGAAACACGACCTTGTCGATCGCTAGTGAAGTTTTTCCTTTTCCCGTGTTTTAGTTGATGACACTCTCTCTTCTTCCAGCCAGGTTCTGATATCTGCTAGTGCTGTTACCAGAACACAAGCTAGGGGAAGGAAGGAGAGGGCTGCGCTCCTTCCACAGACTTTCACTGCTGCTTTCTTTGTTGCATCTATAGTGCAAAGGCTGAAAAATCAGCTGTGAATTAGAGCAGAATAACAAATTATGAATGGTGTTGGTTTTGTTGCCATCTTGAAATATTAATCTGAATTGTAAACTATTAAATCTTAATATTGGCATCAGTTAGAACGGTGAAAACGGCCGTGAATGACTGTGCAGGGCAAAGATCAGGGAGGGACTGGGCTAGAAGGGTTTCTTTTCCTGATGGAAACTTGACATGGTTTCTCCTTGTTTGTATTTTCTATTTAAAGACAAGTTACTATGATTAGAAAAGTTGTTTGCATGGGTATTTTATACACAGCCTGTTTCCCACATACTGTAATTTTTTGGATGAGGTATCACTGATCTCAGAGGGGCGGGACCCTAAGGCACAGAGGTAGTGCTTTAATGACCAAGAACTCTTGCGCTGCAGTGACACACTACATGGGGTGCTCTCCAAGTACATCGGAGAGTATGGTCCTTGCACAAAAGAGTTAAATGTTTTTTGTAATGTTTGTACAGGGGGTGGGGGGAGGGAGGACTTCCTCCAGCCTTAAAAACCACCCCCGAAACAACAAACCCCCCCCAAAAACAAGAAGGAAGAAGAAAAACAACAGAAAATACACCAAATCTCATAAGTTTTAGGTCCTAAAATTGTGCAAATTCAATCACTGAACCTTGCTGGGTGCTTCAGTTTGATGTTTTTGAGAGTAGTTCCACATACTGTTTTAAGTTAATCATAAATGCCATAATTGTTTCAGTGTTCAATATCCTGCTTAGGATTTTATTATTAACCTCCCCTTTCAAGAAATAGCCATGTCTTCCTATTAAATGTGAAGACTGAATCATTTTCTTTTTTTAATTTAGATATAAACAAGGCAGAGAGGTAACCCTCTCCTCCATCCTGCAAAATAAGACTTCCAGTAAGGGTCCCTCCCTTTAGGGCTCAGTCTGATTTCTTTCTATGTAAAGACTTTACATGACAACAGTGGCTGCACATAAAAAAAGCCCCCGAAACTTTTTAAAAAGAAAAAAAATACATACATATTCCTAAGCGCCACGGTGGGGCCAAACCCACTGCAGCAGGGCAGTCACAATTCTGCAATGGATGCTGCTGCTCTTTTTTACAACTGAGGCTGAGGATTTAGATGCACCAACCTCTTGGGACTGCTCTGGAGCAGAGACTCCTTTTCTTGACACTGAGGCTGGGAGAGAAAGCTAATGCTGGGCCTAAAACTTCGTTAACTGCTGTGTCTTCCTCTCCCATTCCAGCCTGGACACATTAGTGTATTAGACGCAGAGCCTGGCAGGCAGCAATCACTTAGCAGGTGTTGTTATTGGCAGGAATACTAAGGAAACTGAAGCTGAGGAGTGAGACTTAATGAAAACCAGTATATAAAAACAGCTTTTGTTGTGCTTGAGAATCTCTCTTTATTGCTGCATATCGTTATTTTTTCAAACTATAAAGTACGGCTACAGCAGCTAAAATGCTCAGTCATTACCTCAACAGTTAAAAGACTATTTTTTTAATGCTTTGTTATTACAGTTGCTAAAAACAGTATTTCAAAACAATTGCAACTGCTATGATTACTGTAAAAAAATACATTAAAGAAGGGATATCTAACAGTGCATTTTATCCTAACTGCCAAAAGTTTCTTCAAAAGTTTTCTATTTTTAAAAGACAGTTATAGTACCTAGTATGTAGAATTACTTGTTGGCTGATGCTTTTTCCTTTTCCTTCCCTTCCTATGAACTTTGTCATAAGTTAATCCTCCAAAAAATCTCACATTTCTATTTCACCCTATTATGCTGATCACTAACTCCAATGAAAGTAGCATGTAAGGGGAGGTATCTTAATAGCAAAACCAGGATGAAAACTCTTGAGAAACTGTTGTTCTGGCTTTTGTGTTGTGGGTTTGGGGGGTTTTTTCAATCTTGAAAAAAAATCACCTTACAAAAATATGTCACAGCATATTCCTTCACAGACAGCTTTGTTCTCACTTTATCCAGACCCTTTAGTCTCACCAAAACAACACATGTAACAGTAACAAGAAAAACTTTGCCTGCTCTGAGTGTTAAGTTGCAAGATACTTGCATTTTCTTCCAAGTGCTACACCACTGGGCATTATAATTATCAGCTGGGACATTTTTAAAGGTGGCACTGAGTGCTGCCCCAGCTCCTACTGCTGTCTGCCCAGCAGCTCCTGGAGAGCATGGGAAAAGCTGCCTTTTGGAGTACACCAGACATTAACAGCGACCTCCCCGCGTATGTACCTATCTGCCAAGGATTTAGGCCACCACTGCACTACATAAGAACGTGCTTAAATCCCACTGGCTTTAATAGGACTAAAGAGCTTTACTGAACAGATGTCTTGGTGGACTGGCATAGTGACACACACGGGCCACTCCATCAGCCTTCCCAAGGTCAAAATTACTGCAAGGAGGTACATCCACCCGAAGGTGGGGATGTGATGGAAGGACACAGTTAGAGTGGCCAAGCAACCTTTCCCAGAAGCTGGGTGAGTTTTGAATGGGTGATGTACAACCACTAAGAACCTAGCTGTGGTCCAGCTCATCAAAACTCACCACCCACTTTGCTACTGCCTGGAGCCCTAAAGGCAAAGATGATCCCAACGGTCAGTGTGGATTACAAAAGGCACACGGTTAACGCAGATGCTCAGTCACCAACTTCACCTACCAGTGACAGAACAGTTTAAAAACAAGCATTAAGAGTCCTTAAGCAGAATGAAAACATTCCCTCAGTCATGAAAAAACTGCAATTTTAACTCCCAATTCACTGCTATGTTTGGATTTGCAGCCGCTCTTCTCTTTAAAAATCTCTGATGTACCATAATGTATTAATTCTAACATACACCTTGCATTAGTTATGTTGGGAAAAAAAATAATTACTGGATGTAAGGAATACTTTGCACTGCAATAACGGTCATCATATCTTTTTACCAAAGTCCTATCCCACTGAGTTAAAAGGACTAGGGTCTAGCACAGTCTATGCAGCGCCTGTGTATTTTTTTCACTAGGAAAGCACAATTTATGCAAAACACTATACTTCTACGTTTTATAATTAATTTTCAAATGCTTCACCTATACATATTTTAATAATTTCTGATTTATCAGATGGTATCTATAATAAATTTTTCTATATTTCAATAAATGAAAAGAAGGCAGTTTCAATCCAACAACAGAGTGCCACACAATATAGGCCTGTCAGGCACCAATTTTTACTTCTAACATGTAAGTTAAAGGATAAGGAATTTATAATGCTGCCTGTGAACGAAACCACTTTTCATACACAAATGTGATCTTTTTTTTTCCAAAGGGTAATACAACAGTACATTTACATAAACTAATCCAAACAATCTATGTATTTGACAATGGCAAACCTCACACAGACTGCCTATTGTTGGTTTACATCTTGGAGTTCTTTATGTTGGCTTGTAACACTGCTCTAGCTGTCAAAGGTTTGACTTGGACTCTAAATAAATGGTTATAGAAGTGCTGTGCAGCGATATTGGACTTCTTTGCAAAAGAAAACCTGCTGTGTATGAATTCAAAAGCTATTAATTTTTCAGTCAAAAATATTCATGCCTATTTCTTTTAATAAAGAAACACTGTGCTGAGCAACTGAGAGATAATGTTGACTAGTGGTACAGAATTTTCAATAGAGCAGTTAAAAATAAATTTAGTAGGAGGTCCCCAACAAAGCTATAATTTTCTAGAATGTAAAACATTTTTAATACTAATCAAGACAGCCCTTTTCCCCCTGCATTCACTTTTTCTCCCTTTTTTTTTTCCCTGCTGCTTTTCCCTGTTTATTAGCTGTTAACACTAATCTTCATGGGGACACCATCTAGTATCTCCTAGCCTACAACACCCGCACAAGCTTCCTGCCCTCCGTGGCTGAGCATCGATCACGAGCTGCCTTGCCAAAAGCTGCTCGCCTTCTTATGATTTCCTCCCTTTAGTTTTTAATCCTTCCTCCTGAGGGGCACCGCTGTTATGAAAGGCCTCAAGGCAGAGTGCTTTGAGACTCCCAGATTATTCCGCTGTTTTAATTTTTAATCCAGTAAGAGCTATAGAAACCAAACCTCCTCCCCGTTCTGTTGGGTCTACATACTTTGCCAACAATGTGCTGAAGCATTTGCATTCAGGCTGAGATGGATGTGAGGAACTTGAAGAATGCTCTTTTTATAGACACTGAGTAGTTTCTACTCTAGAGGGCTGGTATCCACCGGATCAAGCAATTTTCAGCATCTCAACAGCTTAAATGGAAGGGTTTATACCTACCACTCAACTCTCTCCAAGAAGACACCGAAATTTCCCATTGACTTTGACATCTGCTCCGGTGTTGCTGGATAGCCTGCAATTTTCTGTCTAGTAGCCTCCCTATGCACTTCTGCAGCCATTTGTTTCCAACTACGTGGAAACTGAGAAATCCTTTTCTAGTAAAAATGGGTGCGCGAAGTGTTTAATGATTTTATGTTCTCTATCTCTGTAATGTGTTCTGTTTCAGACATTAATTTTGTCTACCAACTGCATCTTGGCAGGCTACCGTATTTGCTGGGTTAATAGTCTGACTCCTTTTTATTTCTATCACCATAAATCACACATATATGGATGTGTGTTTGCTTTATTTATAGAAAAAAAATCAGTCAAAACAGATAAACCAATACTTTGTCATTATGCTGCATCATTGCATATTGATTAAAATTGCTAGTACTAACTATAGATTGTCAACGCTCAATTAATTTTCACACAATGACTCAAAGCAAAATCAAATAAAGCCAGTGTACCTTTAAATCTTACAAATCTTAAAAATCAAGAAGCAAAGCACTCTCTCCATTTTGAATAATCACTGGAAGCTCTGAGGAACATTTTCAGCATTAAGAGGCTAGGAGAACACAACAACTGAAGAGAAGTCATTTTGGTCAGGGAACAAGACGGTGGATTTTCCTAGGTTTGGGGTACACAGGAGTCGCCGTGGGCTGCAAAGCCACCCCTTCTTTTAAAGGGCAATCTGGGGCAGAGGTTTCCCTTCTCAGTTTCAACACTATAAACCTGATACTGGGTAACCACGATTATCATCAAAATGTGCAGCTAGCGTCTCTTCTACTGTAAATGTCTGTCAGACAGGGAGAAAGGAAAAATAAATATACTTGAATGTAATTTAATTACATCTCCTTCCTAACACTTCCTAAGATTTCAAGCAAGTCAGACTGACGCAAAGCAACTTACAGGCTAGTAAGTGAGGCCAGAAAAAGGCCCAATGCATCAGCCGTAGAGCAAAATTTCTCTCAAACTCCATGAAGAGAGAACGACAAACCCTGTGTGGCTGTGGTGGAGGCTCCTGCAAAGCAGCACTTTGCATCACGACTTCACAACAACAGGCTCCAAAGCAGGTTACGCTTTGTATTACACGCTCAGGTGGGGAACAGGAAAAAGAGGCTTGTTGTGAGGTTTTGTTTGCTTTTTGGCACAGTTTGGTACTTACGGGCTGAGGGGTGGCTTTTGGTTCAGTTGACTTCACATGCAGGTGTGTCATCATGGCTTGCAGGCGCTCCTTATCTTTTGCAAGCTGAAAGGGGGAAAAAAAATCCTGTTACTCCTACAAATAAAACCAAGCCTCTGCTAATTCCTAATTAAACAGCTGGCACTGAGACATGAGACAGAAGAGTTTTATTGCTGAGCAGTTTGGAAATTGTATATGGTCTATTTGTGAGGTAAAGCTAATGTGTGGTGCTGAGTGTCACTATCTCCCAAAGTAAAATGCATTAGCCCTCGAGTGAGAAGAGCTAGACCTGCTGGCACCATGAGCTTCACTCTAGCCCTGAGAGCTAAAAGACAACAGTGAATCATGTTTATTAACCAGCCCCACTCCAGCTCAGGAGATGCAGCAGAAAGCAAGTGAGACAGTGACTCTGAGATGTGTTTGCCTCCTTTCAGACCAGAAAACAATGAGCACAAATGGGCCGTGGCTTTTCCATCACGTGCAGGTTTTGTGGCATGTGCAGCGAGCACAGAGACAGAGGTGGTTAAACCACATGAGGCAGCTGTTCAGGGCACGGCAGGCAGCCTTGGCTCTAGAAAGCTCTTTGCTTTTACATGAGAAGGTGGCACAACCCCCTGGTGCGTCACTATGGGCAGCCAGGCTGGGAACCTGAGCAGGGGCACCCTGAGTGTGGGGCAGGAGCAGCAGTGTGAGTTGTCTGAGGGCAGCAGGGCACACAACACCACAAGATCAATGCTTTTCCCCTCTCTCATTGGTCACATCATGCTGGGGCAAAGCTCCTCCTCCTCTCTTGTATTTTTAGGCTGAGATCTGCACTAGGCCACAGCTGCTATCCAGGGATCACACCGTGGGCATCCTTGGGCAGGACAGCATCCCAGTGCTTTTCAATGCACTGGACAGACACCACATCTCATTATTTTTGGAAACAATAATTTTTTTGTACGTGTGAATAGGGCTTGTGCCCACTGCTCATCAAAAAAAAAAAATATACAGTGGAAAGATACTAAGAAACAATACTAATGAAAAAGGGGTGTTACTAACCTACAAACCCAACATAAAGGCTCCTGTTTTCAGCAGGACTTGGATTAATTTCTTTCAAATGACAATTTTTGCAGAGCTGAGTTTTTGCTTTAGCCAAGCCAGATTCCTGGTGCCAAGAGGAGAACTGTGCTCACATTCCAGCATAAGTTTAAACAACCTGCCTACCTTATCACCGTCATCTGTTTGTAGCAGTAAAGCTGGGCTAAGTGTATATAAAAGGAGACGGTCATAAATCCCCATTCATAACCACACAGCCAAGAGTAATTTCTGCTTCACAAGGCAAGGGGTTTCTGACCGTGCCAGGAAGGTATCATGACAGTATAAACCTTGGCACATGGGTTTCCAAGACAGGAATTAAATAAAGGAAAAAATGGTGTCACCTCTGCGTGCTCTGGAAGGACAAAGGCAAAATCACTGGCTTTTCAAATGGTTGATCATTTCTTGGTGCAAAACCTCAATGGCAAGAGAGAAAACCTGACACCTACAGCAGATCTCCTGAAATCTCATCACCAGATCTGAGCCAGACTTCACAGAAAAGCCAAAAGGCAGCGACAAGCTCTTACCGTCACGCTGCAGTAGAAACTTCTCCCTCTGAGAGTCCTCTGAGGACCTCTTCAGAGAAAGGAGAGGTCTCACCCCTTGGCCGCCGTGCTCCACACAAAACAATTTAAAACCGAGAACCAGCTGCATTCTCAGTGTAGCTCTGCTGTATAATCTCTTGTTTGTAGCCATTGCTGGGCATACGGGCTGCCTGGCGGGGTCATCTGCACATTAAATTTTGGTCTGTGGACTAGTGCAGAAGAACAACATCTCCTAGCCAAAATAAGCAGAAGTCAGGCACCTGAAAGCTTCCTGCCTGTACCAGCACGGGGGCAGAAGGGAAAGGCACCCGGGCAGCACAGGGCACACCCTGCGGTGCTTCCTCTGGGCCCCCCAGCTCAGCGCAGCGGTGCACTCCCTCCAAACGGCCGGGGTCCTTGTTTGCAGTGTTTTCCCTCATCATCTTAGCAATGCTTTTAACACCATTTCTGGTGGACGGAGGTTATTAAAGATCCTCTCGACATTTCAGGCAGACACACGCTAGCATTTTGTCATAGTCTAGGAATTCAAACACTCACCCAGTTAGGCAGGAGTTTAAATTATGAAAAATAGAGGTCTCTCAGTTTCAAAGCACTGAAGAGAAGTAAAAAAATCTGAGGAATTTCTTTAAACTGTTTTTCCCTTAGGTCAGGAAGCAGTAGTGATATAAAACTAGAATGTCACTAGCAGCCCCGCCGGTCAGTGGGGTCATGCAAAAGAAGCCATGAGGGCTTGCTCAGCTGGTGGCACTCACTGGAGTGCAGGCGGTAAAGAAAGGGGGATTATTAGTAGACTTGCTGGAAAATGCTCTTGATAGTGTTCATGGACAAGGCCTGTTCTGCTGTGTATGAAAGGATCTGCTCTGTACAGGGGGGATGAGGAGTATAATACAGTCCTGTCTGAAGCTCTGTTCTTTATTCCTCCATTTGGTGGGAGCTTTCAGATGGCCAACTAAGTCTTCATAAGGCTGATTTTGTGAGGTTTCCCTCTCCTCAGTGGGGTATGACCATGATGTAGGTGCCTAACCATGGTTCAACAGAAAACACATCCAGAGCAAGGTATGTGCTTTGCAAACTTGGACACTAGGACACATGCCTTGCCTCGGAGAGGTTAAATCCTAAAACTACACAGGTAGCAAAAGCAGGACAGGGAAGGCATAGAAAGTGCAGCCCAGGCAGGAGGGGCTCAAGGCACAGGGCAGCATGGCACTCTGGCAACCAAGGAGCAAGAGAGACAGCATTAGCACAGACGATGAAGAAACTACACAGGATAAAAACTGGACAGAAAATAATGGCAAGGAGCAAGAATGTGAAAATGCAAAGCCAGTGAGGGCCTTCAACAGGAGCAACATGGCCACAACATCAACAAGAAGGGGAAATGACTTCAGCAGCAGGATTTTGGACAGACCAAGGACATAGGAGAAGGAAGCCAGACAGGGGCAATGCAAAAGACAACCAAGATCTAGCCTCTTCTCTCCCAATAGCTGCTAGTTAGGCTGTGCTCTAGAAAGACTTAGGATTAACTTTTTAAAAATATCAATGGATGTAATAGGGAAACAGGCCCAAGCAGTGTCTTTACCACATGGAAAATGGCCAGTTGTCTTCATGCTCTCCCATTAGGAGATATTTTTTTAAACTTATCATAGCTCTTCTGCTGTTCTGAAATGTATTTCCACTCAAAGGTGTTGCTGCAAAGTGGATGCCTTATTCCAGCTAAGAACTAGCTAAGGATAGGGATATGTTCCTGCTCTTGTATTTTACCCAGCAGCTCCATTTTTATTATGGCAACAAATGATCATGTCAAGATGGCTTAAACAAAATAAATTATGAGAGGATCTCTATCTTATCAGTAATGTTTTAAGTATGTTTGTGATGGAAATGCTGAGACCAAAGCTTTGAGATATTTCTGTGAAAGGGCATTTGCCACCAAATACAAAACTGACCCGGACTTGTTTATTTCAAAAGTTCATTTAAAAATTACTTTCTTTAAAAGACACTATACTTATCTCTGCCTGTGGCATGGGTAAAACTATTGTGTGCAAAATAAGTAAGGGCAAAAGGAAAAAAAGAAAGGCTTGCATTTGGGTCCATCATACTCAAAAGCTCAAGTGCATCCCTCAGATGGAATGAATCTGTTAAATTCTAACCCTTTCTTGATGGGGCTGTACATGAATGAAATGCTGTGGCGTTTAAGTTTTGCCATGTTGTTGGACCCTGAACAGCATGTGGTACTTCACAATTCCATCAGAAGGCAAAGTCTCTCATCACTGCTGAGCACTGTAGGTCAGTGGGAAAAGCTGTCTCCTAGCTCAGAGTTGGCCACAGGGTTTGCTGTCACCACTGATGGCAACTGCTCCACTGTGGCAGCATCAGGTCAGTGGGTTTAGTCCAACTGTTCCTGCTACAACACATTGCAAACAGCAGACCACGTCCCTCCAAACCCTGCTTTTGGGCCAGGTATTTGGTGCATTATGATTGTGTGCAAAAACAGGTCACAGGCAGGCAAATTATGCACTGGAAGACAAATCTTTCTATGTATTTAGGTGGATTTTTTTCTTTTTTTTTTTTTTAAAGTATCAGAGGATTCATATGTAGGATGAAAGGAGAGGGAGAAGAGGTGAGTTACAGGTGCATTTCAGAAGCAGAATCACCCTCCTCCTCCACCACCTATACCCTTGCTGGCTAATGCACAGATGGCTTCACTCTGGTATCAGCATTCCTGTCTAAATTAAGTCTCCAGTTCACCCTATCCACTGGGCTAGTATGATTGTTAAAAATGAATCCAGAACTTCTTGGCCCTCGCACCACTTTGAAATTACTTTCTTGCCTTGGGGGTCTTATACTGCCTTCCCAAGCAGTGACTCTTAGCTAAGAGTGTGCGCTAAATGGGTGTGAAGCTGGAACTAATAGTCACTTATAACAATTAGACTGCACCGCTGATAAATCTTCCAAAAATATTGTCAAGGGCTTATAGAGAGGTGGTAACCAAGTATCATCTCTGTCCTGTCTGACTGTCAACACAGGGCATAGTCCTGTAGTACCAGGCACAGCCATTCTCAGCAACTACAGGAAAGCAGGATTAATGCATTTCAAGCTGACAGTAACTGAAGAATCTCAATTTACCTTCAGCTTGAACATTACTGCGTTTTGGTAGAAGGGTATCTCACATC
>WAAB01001973.1:281509-326944 GCA_013389865.1 Piaya cayana
GACATCAAAAACTGGCAGTGTCTCCTACACTGTGTCTTGAAAGTAAGCGCAGAAGCAGCAGCGGGTCGAAATAAATCCTATTCCACGAGCTACAACAGAATCGCAGGTAAAAGCATAGGTTGATTACTTGTTTTCAGGATATCTTTATCCACTTTTTTTTTAACCTTCTCTCACTTAATACACTTAATCTAATTATTTTCCATCAGACACAGGGAAGAAATTTCACTACAAATGGGTGACGATTAATATTACATTAGAAAAAAAAATATTGCACTATTAAAATGAAAGCAGAGTTACATTCAAGGCACATTTCAAACCGACACCCAAGCCTGACAGCCCTTCAAGAATCCCAGCTCACACATCTCAAAAGATTCTTCAGTAACAGGGTTGGGTTTAAGCTTATATGTCAGGGCACAATGCAGCCCTTGTTTACCACCATATGGAGGTGCACACACAGAATTCTCCAAAAGTAAAGAAAGCAAAGGCTTAAAAGGAAAGAGTCAAGAGCCTCCCTTTTGACAAAAGTGGCCTATTTCGACAGCCGACTCCCTCGTTTAAAAGCATACGGCACACATAAAATAAATACAGGTCACAAAAATTAACAAATCATCATAACTGTCTAATACATCCTGGGCTAGCTGCGGAAAAACAAGATCATTTTGGATTTATATCTCTAAGTATGGGATTTCCTGGACAGCTAATATCCACAAACAATCAAACACAGAGGACCATGAGAAAGAAGCAGCATTATTTCAAGTCTGAGCTGAGAGTCGTGATTTTTAAAGGGCTGAAACAGGAACTGGAGCTGAAATCTGAAGCAAGTAAATTCCTTTACTAGGCACTGATGGACACTGTTGTGTTTCTCTTGGCCTTGGTGGAGGCTTTTAGGTCACTGGGTTTGGGATATTACAGCAGATGAAAATCTTTGAACCACAGAAACTTTAAAAATGACAAATAACTTGAAACTCATCCCCATCCTCAAAAAGAAAAGAAAAGAAAAAACTAATGATACTTCTCTAAAAAGAATCGAACCTTTTTATGAGACCTGTTGCCAATATTAGTGCCACCGAATGATCTCATCTTTCATTCTGGCTAAATTCCAACACACAATTTCATTAACCCAGGTACTGCAGGTGATAAAACTCATTTTTCCCTAAAGAGACAGCTAAAAAGTACCAGTTATACATTTATGAAGTACCAGCAATCAAAATTATGGATTTTCTAAAAGGTTTTTAACTACTTTTATTGAAAGGAAAATCGCTGTCTCAGACTTTTGTGACACTACTGCTAATAATAAATTTTACCATTTAGACACCGCAGTAATACGGTAGACAGTGTCAATAAAAGTATGAAACAAAGATGATCCTTGTCTCTTAAGTAATGCTTTCTGATTACACACCGGAAATTATAATGTGAAACATAAACTAAGAGCACCTTAAGATATAAAATGCAATAATGCAAGACAACGTGTCTCGCTGTGTGCAGCAGGGAGGCGTGTGAGGGGTTCGCTGGGAGCAGTCGTGCGGTCACCCCGAGAGTGAAGGCAGAGCCAGGAACGTGGCTTAGCCCGCGCGGTCCAGGGATGCTGCGAGGGGGATGCAGGGATACTGCAAGCGGGATGCAGAGATGCTGCGAGCGCAGTCCAGGGATGCTGTGAGGGGGATGCAGGGATGCTGCAAGTGAGGTCCAGGGTTGCTGCGCGCGGGATGCAGGGATGCTGCGAGAGCGGTCCCGGTCCCGACCTCCCCCTGAATCGCCCCGGGGGCAGCAGGGGGCGCTGTGGGGGCCGCAGCTCCCGGCGGGACCCGCTGTGATAACGGGAACGGCTGCTCCAAGGGCAGCGAGGGGGCAACGCTTGGTGGCACGGCCAGCAGGGACCCCCGGGAGAGGGACGGGTGCCCAGGGCAGCTCCACGGGGAATGCAGAGATCCACTGGGAACGTGGACACCCACCAGGAATGTGGACACCCACTGGGAACACAAAGATCCACCGGGAGTGTGAAAATCCACTGGGACTCTGGACATCCACTAGGAAAGTGGAGACCAACCAGGAACATGGAAATCCACTGCGAACGTGGAGATCCACCGAGCATGTGGATCCCTGCCATCGCTACCTGTGCGACCAAACAGCTGCTGCCGTGCCGGTTGCGGATGGTTTCAGTGCAGAGCCCTGGCATGCAAATGATAGCAATTAATGCCTTCCAGACAATTTATGATTTCCGGGCGACTTCAACGTGTATTAGCGTATACCTGGTTTCTTTAATATACACTTTGTTTTTCCAAAACCACAAACATAGTTTCTGGAATTTCATGTGGAAGTGCTTAAGGGGTTGAAAGTTAACACCTTTGTGAGCCGAGCAGCCTCACAGTTGCTGCTGAACAAAAGCCTCTTTGTAGCAGCCTTCTCGAAATGTTTTCTTAACATGTTCCAAGTAGTTTTAGGCAGGCAACTAAAGTAAACAAGATGTTACCATGATAAAAACACTTGTGAAAACATTACAGAGTGCACTTAGTCGTTTCTTTCACATAAACTCCCCTTCATTTCATCAAAGTTAAACTCACAGGCAGCAGCGATGCAATACGGTGCTGCAAAGTCTCTCCGAAGGTCTGCATCCCTCTTTTAAATATATTTGATTTAAAAGTGGTGCAGCTGTGATTAAGCACATCTAAACCACAATCAAATTAAAAAAAATTTTTTAAAAAGGGGAGGTGGAATAATAAAATACTATGCAGTCTTCGTTTTCTGCCCTGGATGCCTGGATACCTTGCGGAATTAACCACCCTCCCTCCAGCAGGGATTTCCTGAATGACTCGCCGTCCAAGGGGTATATATTTCTATCTGCAACAGTCTTTAAACACATGCAAATGAAATCAAGGATGTAGTCAATTTTGAAGGAAAGTCACTCAGTGCTACTAATTGCTCCTTTGGCTGCTGCCTGCTAGACGGGCCCTGGCTAACACACGAGACACGCGTAGCCCCTCTAGCCCTCACCTTCCTCCCCACAGTTTGGCAGAGGGCCGTGAGGTCAGCACGGTGAGACTGGACTTGGTTTTGTTTGCAGGCATGGGGAGGATTCTGGAGTACGCAGAGCACTCTGGTTTCATTAGGTTTAGCAGCAGCCCCTGCTGCTATCAGTTAGCTCTAACCGATACCGCAGCACATGGTAACCAATGGCTGATGGATTTAAAAAAAACCAAACCAACCAACGCCAAAAACTGCAACTTATTTGAAAAAGAACTAGGGAAATAAATGTGTATAACAGCCCGTGTATCTGCCAGTTCTGATAAGCATCCTCCTGTTGGCTGTGAGTGAAAGACAACTAGGATCGTTATTTGTACAGTATTTATCTTTGAAATCAAGGGCCCTGTGGTGTATCTCACCTTGGGAACAAACACTACAGAACGATCACAGAAGAGTGTCAAATCTCTGGTTTTGATTTACCAACAGTTATGATATTTCTTCCTCAGGAGGAAAAGAAATGAACCATGTTTTAGACCTGCGAGTCCTTTTTTCTCCCTTAACTGTAGAATCATTTTATTGGCATACAGGGCTCTCGTTCCACATGTAACTCCTCTTTCCTTTTTCTAACGGGCCTTTTTACTGAGGTAAGTGAAATTAAGCAATGCTCAGTTGCTACAAGGGCTGCATTTCACTTGGTTAGCAAGAGCTTTTCTCTTGAGGGGACTGTCGAAAGAGCTTGACAGAAGTACCAGAAAGAAACTCCAAGCATCTACCCGTTATCTTCCCACCGAGTAACACAGTCTGATAAATGGCAATATTATTTAAGGATGGATGCTCCACAGGAGACTTTGAAAGCTATGGTCTCATTTTATGAAGCAATGCTCGCTTCCTAACAATGTAAATATGCTGCTCGGGGATGTTCATTTCTGCACTTGTTCTGGGTTAAACATAACTCCAAAAGATAAGATTTTGTCAGGACACTGCAGAGTTTGGATAATGAGAAAATTTACATGAGCCAATGGGTTTAAGAAAGTCACATGAAATATTTCTGTTGAAAAGTTTCAATGGGGGGGAAAAAAAAAAAGATTGACAATAAGTGAGTCATAAAAGAACGAGAATTGCTAGACCTGGGAGTAGATACTTCAGGTCCAGCCTGGGCTGGTAATGGTTTTCAGGTTATTCATACCTATTGACTGCCCCAAGTATCTCCTCCAGGTGAACTTGTTCTACTTAGTCAAACACCTCCAATATACCACATAAAAATCAATCTTTACCCATGCCATGTGACTCAGGGGCACTATTTTCTACCATGGTCGCGTCAAGCAGTCCACTGCTCCTGAAACCAACAGATCTACTCTGAAACAGGGGACTAGCTCAGGAACAAAAGGTGGCATAAGGCTACCACAGCACCTTTCCCTTGCATTAACTGCGATAAGAATAGTTTAAAAAGTCTAATATAGTATGGCACATGAATATGAATGAGCTGGCAAGTATGGCAAGATTAGCATTTACTTCACTCAAGTGAACAACAGGATGAAATTAAAAGAAATAAGGCTACTCTTTACAGAAACTTATGACTATCACCTTCTTATTTTGTAATCCTCTTGTAATGAGAACCTGCCCATCACCGTACCATTCCTCACTTATAACATATGCTTATACTAGGTCCAGCGCTACTCCTACTGAATTCAAGAGGGTTTTGACAGTGGAAACAGAACCAGCCCGTTCTGTTCCAAGAGCACAAACCTATCTGCGTCATCTAACATTATCCAACAAACATCCTCTGCTTGCTGTCACCCTTCCCTCCCTCACATAAAAATCCAGGGAGCTGCACTGGAAAGAACAGAGACAGCTTAACATTTGGGGATTCATTCTACTTAGCCATCCTGAAGAATCCCATGTATCCATGCAGCCTAACTTCACTAGGTCAGCACTGTAAATGGGAGCAGAATTTGTCCCTTTGTGCATAAACATAAAATCATCCAAATCATAAATATTACTCAGGTAGTTTGGTTTTTTGTGATCCTGCCAACTGAATAGCCATGGTACTTGAGGAAAGATCAGTGCCCAAACCTTCAAGAACCTGGATGCACCCAAAGCACGTGTCCTTAGCGGTCTACCCAGAGAGAAAACTCTTCTGTGATGGGAACACTTTTTGCTCCCTCTTGGAAGGGTGAGGCTGATGGTTTAGCTGTGGAGCAGCCATGTGTAAATTATTAGAGCCCTGTTGGTCCTTCCCTGCATTGGGATGCACGCATTACCACATACTAGTCCATAACACACTGTTTATGCAACACGTAAAACTGTGTTCTTTGGCAGCAAGGAAAGGTCTGCAGCAAACTGCAGGGGCCCAATTAATATAATTATAGTTTATTTTTAGTAGTGTAGACTTTGTTCATTAGTTACTTATTTGACATAAATTAAATTTCACGTGATGTCCTGCAATTCTCTGTTCAATTATGGAGTTAATTTAAGACTAGATTTCTAAATTAAAGTAAAATCAAGGTTAAATCAAGGTTGTATTGTTTACACTATCAATACTGCAACTTAAGAACTACATAAACAAATAATAAAAAAAAATGGCTGCAGAACTGCAAATACACTGTTTCACAGTAATACAGTGAACAAGACTATACTTTCCCCATGGGGCTAATTTACTATCCCCTGTGAAAATGTTCTTGAGCCTGATCCAAAAGCCACTGAAGTGAAAGGGAGCTCTCTGTTGACTTCAATGGGCTTTGCATCAGGCACACAGTGAGTAAAGGCACACGAAATTTCCGGGCATGCTTGCTGTACAACACAAGAGCCAAAAAAACCATCCTTACTTTAGAAACGACTGGAAGTCTTCACAAACTGCTTCACAGCCTGGCCATTTGCATACACCATGTCCATAGAGTGGATGGCTGTGTGAGTGCTCCTCATGGGATAAACTGGAGAGAAAGAGAAAAGAGAAAAAGTGGCATTAACCAAACGTACCATGCCAGTTAATCTTCACAAAGGCTCTTAAGAGCAGCAAATAACAGATCCTGAAACATCTCTAACATTTCATGGTACCCACCTGACTCTGCCCGTGGTTTTTCAAAACAGAATTAAATACCGTTTCCAGTGCGAAACATGTCATTCTTACTTAGCTATCCTCCTACATTTCATTCATTAATTAAAAGCTTTGTAAAGAATTTAAATTAACATGGACGGGGGAGAAATCATTTGACAGACTTGCTTAATATCCTGCTTGATATTTTGCTAAGAAATTTATGAACATTGCACATTTACAACTCAACTTCATCACAAAGAAAAGTCACTTCCATACAGCAATGTATGATTACAATACAAGCAGACCCGAGGCCCTCCTCATCAGCACAGAAAGAGGAAAAGCATCGAGTCTGCAGCCTTGGCTTTCCCACCAAGTTATTTATTTACTGGCTTGGGTATTTTTTTCCTTTTACAGGCTGCTTCTTTGCACAAGTAGAGACTCCTTATGTTCCAGTAAAGAAGCCTCAAGACATATTTTCAAATGCAAAATTCATCATAAAAACCAGAAACAAGTAATCAAAGGATCCTCAGTACGAGGGGTTAGTGGGGGCTATTAACCTTGCTAAGATTTGGCAGGAAAGTCATGAAGCTTTGTAACTACTGAAACTAGGGTTAAAGAAAAAAATCCTATGAGCATGAAGGGGTTAATCCTTCAGCGGGATTCCAATCAATACGTAATGATTTGGCTGCACTGATCCAAGTCATGAGATGCTTTGATCCGGGCCATGTGGTGCTCAGGGAAATGTATCTGTTGCACTAACTGATGAACCATATTCTAAAATATCTTCTTTATTCAACTTCTGCATGGAAACTCCTTAAGTAAAGGAATTATTTTTGCAACAATCTCCATAACCTTAGAGGACTTAAAAAATAAAATGTCAAAATAATATTGAAATCTCTATTTTATGCTCACATATATATCTATTTTTCACAGCAAATATTTTTGCTACAGTACTGCCTGTGCTATATTATGAACTTCAAACATACACAAAGGATATGAACACATACCAGCATCTAGGTGTGGCTTTTATGATTTATTTTATCCTAGATTACAGGTAATGTTATGGATTAAACACCTACTTTTTGCCATTTCATTTTTATACACATGTGCAAATGCTGTTTATGCTCATTCTGTAATATCATCTGCCCTCATTGTAACTAAATTGTGTTCCTGTATTATTTCTAATGCAGCAGATCACTGTAGAAAACAGCCCTGAGATGATTTCCAAAATGCAAAGAGGTTTCTAAAGAAATTCTTGGTCAGATTCTGCCACTTTTGACCTTAGGCCCAAAGAGGAATTCAAGATAATTCAAGGGGTTTGGGTTTTTGTTGTTTGTTGGGATTTTTTAATCAAAAAAGTACACATCTGACTAGAAAGGGTATTACACCTTGTACATGACCCTAAATCATTGTTTCATTAAAATCTGGGGTTTTTTTGTTGTTTACAAATAGGTCTTGAAGTATAAATATATATATGTGCAAGTTAATTTCCTAAAAAAACCCACTGTAGGTGAAGAGACTTACAAAGGCCTTTTCTGTAAGAGAGTATTGCACTGGTTTAACTTTATCTTTTTTTTGAAAGAAATGTGCAAGTAGGGAGACGTTCTATCACTTAAGTGTTTAAAAAAAACAAAGGAATCGATGCATTACTTGCAAGGAAATTAGAAAAATCCTACACCACACATTTCCTTAGCTGAGAAAGAGAGAGGATGGCTGAAGGAACATCATCCACCCAAGCCAGACAGGCATATGGTCAAATGCCCTCCATACACGTCGGAAAAGCATAACTTGGAAAAATAACAGGTTTCATCATCTGCTTCCATGCCTAAATACAGCACAGGGTGATAAAGTGGGCTTTCATCTTGACAGTCCGTTAAAGGCCATGAAGACTACACATGAGAGTTGCAATTTCAGCATGTTTGGCAGAACCCAGAAAGATATTTCATTGTATTAATTTACACAGCGCATGTTACCCATACACCCAGATGACTGCAGGAACGCCATGTGACGCCAAGTAAGGAGCCAGTTCCCTGTGGGTTTTAAGCACTGTAAATCTCATAGTAGTATCAACAGGACTCACACGGCTTAAACCCCCAGCAGGATTTTTTAAAGTTTCTCTGTGAGAGCCTAAAGGCCATGGCCAAGTCAACGGAAAGAGCCCTACCGAGATTTGTATTTATTTTTTAAATCCAAGCGCAAATCTCTTTCTTTCCAGGGAACTTGCACAAGACAAGACAAACTATGTAGGGCATGATATCCTGGGTATTGTGTCCAAAGAAAATGACAGAACAACCAAGAGAGTATCCAATTGTAAATGATGCTCAGGATGTCAACATCTAGTGCTGTCAATAACCAGAAAAAATGGTGTTGACTACGAACGAGAACTTAAAAGGTCATTTTGCTAACACGATGCTAAGCGTAACATACTTAACACCTACGTACAGCTTCCACTGCCATTCGACAAAGCAGAGCAACTACTTCAGCTTACCAAAAATAGACACTTCAAAAAGAAAAAAACTCTCAGTACTGAAAGACAAATGCAGGCACCCTCTGTAGGCAGCGTGCCTTTCCGAAGGCAGCTACTCCATCCTGCTCGGCGGGTTTCAACGGTGCTTTTCAGTGACCTTTATGTGTCACTATCAGATTACTGCTATTTTATCCATCCCACTTTTGAAGATATTATAGACTGCCACTTGTTCCCTGATAGAGCCTTAAGAAGCACCTCAAAACAAAACAAAGAGCACGTTTATAAGCGGATGTAATGCACAAAGGATACAGCCAGTGGAAATGAATGGAAAACTGTTAAACTGGTCTAAGTACTCACTTTGTTTGAGCAAACAGAGGTGGAAAATTAAGATTTCAATCCAATACATAAACAAACAACTTTGCAGGTACAACACAAACCTATAATCTTAAATTGTTCAATGATACTTGTGCACGCAAGCACAGTTTCCGTAATCTGGATGCATCCTTGGTCTCGCTGCCGGAGACAGAAGTATCTGAGCACTGGAAACCAGAAGCAAGTCTTAGTTCTGTTTGATTTCTAATGACACATTACAGTAGGTGTTTGTTTCTGTCACCCTCTCCTTCCCAGGAATGCATCTTCATGATCGGGTACTGGTGATGCAACACGAATTAGTGGAAGTGATTTTATAACAAGACATAATTTTCAAAAAAGTTAAGGAATAAATGACGTAAAAATCAAGATCATGTAGGCTTTTTTTCTCCTTTTAAGTATTCTGTATGCAAATACCTTAACACAACAGAATTACTTCCAAATAATGCAGTAGCGCAACATTATTACATCGAAGTACAGCAAATAACCCTCTGGCACATAAAACATCTTGCGTAAGTCAGCTTATTCCTGACATACAACAGAGTAACGAAATCCATGTGGGAAGCTCAAAACTGCGTAAGTGTCCACTTATTCTCTGCTGCCTCCAGCCCAGTTTCCAGTAAGGAGTGGAGTGTGGAAGAGCCAGGAACTTCCACTGAAGTGCTTGCTGGATAGAGGAGTTTTTACGCCTGCTTCCTTCAACCTATGATGCTTTGCAACCCCAAGGATCTCCAGAGGGTGTGGAAGAAAATTCACCATCTACTCTGACAGGGAAGGCTCTCCAAGCTGGTGCATGTACAGCCCCCTTCACCTGGACCACTTCAGCTACTTAACTTCTGCATTGTATCTGCTGTGCTACAGCATGACTGAAAAGTCACATTCTGAAACCATGGGGACAGAAAAACCACAAACAGCTAAGCCCGCATGGAGAGTAAAATTGACAGTACACCTGGAAGACAGACAGGGTCACACTGGGTATCACAAAAAGCAGTGACCGAAGCACTAGCGAGAAAGCTAACGGTGCTGTATGGTTTAATCCAATCCATGCTTACTAACCCTGTGAAACTGGGTACTGCGCTTGTACACACTGGCAGAAGAACCACGGGTGGTTATAAAAAACAGCTAAGCAGAAGCCTCAGTAATAGCACTTCTGCCACACAGTGGACCATATTTTAAATATTTGTGATGCTGACATAGCTTCATATTCTGTACTCTTCCACATCTGCTTGGGCCAACGATCTTGTCCAAAGCACATGGGGAGTCAGTGATGCAGAGAAGCATCCTTGATTTTCTATTATAGTTATGAAGCACATGCTCACATCCTAACAGTGTGGAGAAAGAACATGCTTGAGCCACCTGCACTCTGGAAAATCAATATCACGACTCCTGCTTTCCTCTTGCACGGGATTTGAGCGCAGCACCCACAGAAACTGCAGAGCTGTTTTTTTAAAAAAAAAAGTATTGCATTCCTCAAGGGCAACAGGAAGCAACCTCATCTTTGCCAGCTGCCATAAAACCAGTGTCAGCGTACGGTCCAGGGACAAGCACAGGGCTCGGTCTCACATCACATTCCCCCTCAGTCTGATGTGGAAATCACGGCTGTTGAGGCAAATGGCATGATTTTGGTCTGTACAGGAGGAGGTCACATGCAACTGGGAACCAGCCTGGGTCTCCCATATTCGTGACTGCCTGGTGAGCTCTATAGCTCATCAAAAGGCATCAACAGAATGAGGTTGGTGAAAATGTCACCATTCTGAGTCAGAAACACTGGCTGTATTTGACTTAAAATCACAACGGAAGCAGCAGTGATTAAATCCTTGTACCAACTGTATTTGAATGCAAGTTCCTGCCTTCATGACAACACCAATTGAATAAAGATGTGTTTTGCAGTGAAGTTGCACTGGTGCAAATGCGTCTGAATGCAGAAGCTTAGCATCCCTTTCCTCTCTAATCTGCAACTTTAAAAAAATTCCAGTAATTAAAAAATAATCAAAAAAAGCCTAAAGAAAAGTATTAAGTTATCTACTGACATGAACTACTTCTGGATATTCATGCTTCCATCCAAGCTTCAGAAGTTGCCCAGGAAACAGGTATTTTAGCCAAACAGTTGGAGCAGGGTAGGTGCCTCTCTACTGCTGTATAAAGCTTAGCCCAGGGTCATGGGCCTTTAGAGGAGGTGGCATTTGATGCGTGCCGCCAATGGCAGCTCTTCCTAGAGCTGGTTTGCATATTTTTGGATGCCTTTTAAAGCTGTGCTTGCCCCCTTGCTCATTACTTCAGCCCACGTCCAGACCTAGGACTAGAAGTTCATTTTTTTGCATCAAGCCCTATTGGAAGTAACAGGAACGGTATATTACATTTTAAATGACTACACCAATTTAGGACAAATCAGGTTAAAACTGCAGCCTACAGGCTGCAATCTTGTCTTGTAATCGGTGTGCACTAACTGGTATGCCCATGCAGAAAAAAATACAGAGCCGTAGCATCACTGTTGTAACCCAAGGCAAGTAAGGCACCCCGAAGCATTGCCCCCAGTCCTTACGCCTCTTTCTAAATACCTGCTGCAAGGAAAGTGCTGGAGTTTCTGCAGCAAGAATAAAACAAAATCTGGCTAACGTTCCCTTCAACTCTACCCCCAACCCTACTGTAAAGAGTATAAGCACACTGGATAATTATATACATTATCTTCTGGGTTTGATCTATGAAGCAATGGTTTGGATTATTAACGAGTGTTCTGACCCTCCAGCACTCTAGAAGCACTATGTACCTCTCCCAGTGACACCCCCTCTTCCAGCCCCACAGCAGAACTGCTACAGAGACTGGACGGCCACTGCCCTACATCCTTTCCTTGGAGCAAATGGACATATCCCTGCACCATTTAAAAGAAATGCCCATTGCAAAAAAAAAAAAAAAAACAGTACTGAATCCATCACTTATCTCAGGTGGAAGTTCCATCCCTGCACCTGAATTAATGAGTTTCTCTACTGTTCAAAACTCATATTTTTTATTTCAACTGTGTGCTGAGGAACTGTAGTGAAAAGTACATCAAATATACCCAGACACACATGATTTGAAATGCCGGATTTTAAATTCCAGCACTGCTAACTAATGAGAACAATTTTTTTTTCTCCTCTTCTTCTTTGTAGCATCACTTCATGTACTTACACACCATAATCACATCCTCCTAGAGCCTCTATTTTTTTCCAGGGTGTAGATCTTTAATTCCCTTTAATCTGTCTTCATAGCCTATTCCCTCCAACTCCTTTATCATCCTAGCTGCTCTCGTCTGTATTTTCTCCTGTTCCTCTTTATCCTTTCTGCAAGAGAGTGGCCAATTGTACATCACACTCTCAATGTGGTTTAACTGGTTCTGCCTAAAGCAGAACGGGAAAAAAGGACTCAGATGCAACACGCGTGTTTGTGCCTCCCATGACTGCGTTTACCTTTTAAACTGAGACACAGCACACAGTGTCCCACCTTAATTTCTCAACCCCAATTATGCCTCAGCCATTTCCCACACAACTGATGCTGAGCAGCTGACGTGTGGCGTCAAACCATCAGTTTGGAATTTTTATTTCCTAGCTGGTCTACTTTCTACTTATCCCTGCTAAATCTCATTTTATTCCTCTCTGAACAGCTTCTTAATTTATTCAGATGAAAACGGATTGATTCAGTATCTTAGTTTAATTAGGAAAAAAATGTGATGCTACCACCTCCTTGGGGTTTGGGATTGGGTTTTGTGGTTTGGGGTTTTTGTGGGGGTTTTGTTTGCCTTTTTTTTTTTTTTAACTTTTCAGCACAGCAGTCCCACCCCTCTTACACACCCAAGTTGTACAGCAGAGGGAGGTGGCAATGGCACAGCTTTGGCCCCCGTTCAGCAACACTTTTAAGAACACATGCAAGTTTAAAACCACAGGATTAGACCTTGGACTTCACCAAGACTGAGGCATAAAATTAGGAACGTATATGCATGCTTTGTAAAAAGATCCTGTTTGCCAAGCTTATTTTACTGTAATTTACATTCTGCTGTTACATTTAAATTTATAGCAAAAGAAAACATTGAGAAATAAGATCCATTCTTGTTTAACAAAATTATACTCTGCTATGCTCAGAGTTGAGGCAAGCCTTTCAACCCTATGTAAACCAGTGACACATCAACAAATATGATGAACACTATTTTTCACCCCTGTACCACAGACAGAACAAAACCCAGGCAGAAAGTGACTGGCACATCCTACACATCTTGGCAGCGTGAGGGGCAAGCCTGTGCCCACCACACACCCTGCGGCAGCCTGAGAAGTGTCCCCCCGGGAAAGTATTTAGGAAAAAATAATTAAGATAAATACTGACTCCAGGGGAGAAGTACAGTTAAAGCACTGAATTCTCTCTGCCACATACTTTTGTTCTGAAGAATGCTACTTTAAAAAGCACCAAAATTGAGAGGACACAAGCCTGCTTCCCCAGGGAAGTGTGCCGAATCATACAGGTAGTGTAAATATCATATGCTGCCGCAGGTGCTAGGCATCTATTTGTTTGTGTTTACTAAAAGGCATAACAAATAGTCACACTAAAACAAAACAACATTTGGCATTGGAATGATAGATAGAGCAACCATAAATCACATTCACTTGTTTATAACTCCAACCGCTGTGCGATGCTTCAGCCTCCCTTTTTCAGAGAGTCTCTCTGCTCTGATTTGTCCCTCTCAGGGGCTGCCAGCAGCTCCTGCCCAGACTGCACTGCAATGCATGGCACTGAGGGGCTTAGCCCAGTACAGCACACCCCAAGAAAGCCATGCAAACTAGCAAAGAAATAAAGTAGTAGCAAGAAACAGGCATATGTGACATGCATGGCTAGCTAACATCGTTTACAGCTTTGCAACTCCTCAGTTAATTCACAGTATAAACAAGGAGGAAAATGTTTCTTCCGAGCAAGACATCCTGTAAACTGTTAGCTGGAGTAGCGCTGGGTGCAGGGCTGGTGCACCTGCTGATGAACCGTGCGCTCCAAGAATAAACAACAACCGCAGCCAGCGAGACTGTTCTGGAATTTGCTCAGAGCTGATTTTCCTTCCCCCATGTTATAAACTGGATTCTACAATAAAACAAACAGTCAAACATAGGTTGCCGAGAGTTAAAAGTCTACTTTTTACACTACATTGACCAAGGCACCCACAGGCACAGCTACAATGTCTTTCTATGAATGGGACAGATTGCCATATGGATGCAGACACGGAACAAGCTGTACAACTCCTGGCGACAAGTGCCTGGGGGACTGTCCTATATTAGCACCACCTGCGCTGTGGAAATTGGGCTTTGTGTATGAAATGGTATTTAAGGGGCCATCATGATGTTATTTTTCAGTATAAACAAAAAGGAAAATTATAGTTAAAAAGAATTCGCTGGCTGGTGGATCTGTTGCTCAGTTCCTGAGATCGTTTCCCAAAGGAATAGTTATCTTCTTTATTCACGCAGCCCAAAATGACAAGCTGCAACACATATTAGCAGTTTCCCTGCCTGGGCTTATACCATCATTTTAATGAGAAGAATACACTTCATAATATACATGTCTCTCCTGGTCACACGGAAGAAATTACAGCCCTCTCACCTTGGAAATACCAGCTACGTGGAAAACACCCCATGGCATTACACAAATATTGTTCCAGCAGCAAGCAGCACAACAGAAATTTTCTTTGGGCTCCTTCCGCCAGCCTTCAACGTGCAGCAGGTAGAACCACAAATCCTGATTACCAAACTCCAATGTGCATCTCACTGCTTCAAAAATCTAACCCTGTCTGACTGACAAAAATAGAGCTCCAGATTAGCACAAGACGTCGAGGGAGGGAGGGGAAGGGGAAAGTCGTTTGAGCAGTACCTTGCCACTCTATGAGAAGAGATCTCCCCCTCTCTGAACTGCAAGAAAAAAAGGACGCCAAGAAAAAGAAAAGTAAAATAAATTGAATTAAAGAAAAACAGTTGTAAAGCGAACATTACAACCTGGGAAAAATGATGTCATTTTATTGAGAAACTCATTTTTTTTCCATTAAACCATAGCGAAACGGATAAAGTTTATATAGCTTAATGGTGGAGGTTTACTTTAAATGCTACTCAATACCTTAGCAATACGATATAACCTGATATAAGAGTTGTCATACTAACTGCTCAATTTTTTATTGAACAACAGAGAAAACAGTCACACAAAAATCACCAAGCTTCACTACTTTTATGGCATTTCCAAGGGTGTTTCTTTTCCACGCTCAAGCTGTGATATGTATGATAAAAAAAACCAACACAGTTCTCCATTAGCTCCCTGCTCAGCTCTTTAGGACAGTCAGATCTCCTGAGCAATCGTTGAGAAAGGACAACTTGTACACAGGAGGAAATAAAAAGAAACAGGAATCCACACTGCAGTAAAACAAAAACAGGTCCCTTTTTAAGACTAGTACATAAACACCTCTAATAAAAGAAGAGGACAAATTTTCATTGGACTTGAAGTATTTAGACAAGAATGTTTTAGTAAAAGTTTAACTGCAAAGTGCATGCAATTAACCAAGAGCCATCAGCTATTTCTCCGGTATGTAAAAATAGCATTAAGCTGTATTAAATGCACGTGTAAGTATCTCAGTTGCAAGAAAAGGGAGGAGATATGCAAAGCACTCAGATATCAAACAATGATCTGTTGGCCAGATGGAGGAATAAAACAATACATATGCTAAAATTTGGAAAAGTTCTGTTAGGCGTCTGCCAAGGCTCACCCAATCTATTTTAAGTGCTTTCTGATACATTAGCTTAGTGTTTGGAGTTGTACAACTGATGGTTATTACACAGGACCCGAAAGCAATGAAGCACTGGCGCGCAGGAGCTCCCTGACGCCGAGGTAGCATCCCCAGGACAGTGAGGTGTCAAACACAACAGCCTTATCCAGCAAAGGGCCACCGACTGGTTAACTGTGCATTTTTCGTAAGGGAAAACAAATAGAATAAGCTGGAAACAATTTTCCGGGGTTTAGTGAAATAATTCTCCGAGAAGCATAATTTGATTAAAGAGCTCCCAGAGAGACTGATGAGCCAGCTGTATTGTACAACAGATTGAGCAAAGGGTTTCTCAAATAACGAGTGCCACGGCAGACGGTAGATGCAGACAATGCAAAGGACACAACACACCCCAATTTGAAAAGTAATAACAATAAAAAGTGCCCGATAAGGCTTAAAACTGAAGATTAGCAACTCCAGGTCTGAGTCACGGTGGGTATTTTTTTAAAGCTGATTACAGAGAGAAGTGACTCAGACTGAGAGAGCATATACTAACTGGGGGAATTTCTTTGGCAGGGCGTGAGCACCAAGGGATTGGGTGGTGGGATGCTTTGGGTTATACCTGCGCGTACTAAACAGTGATGGCCATGCCAGCACCCTGCTCTGGCTGTTGCAGGGTTACGGGTTACCATCACTGAACAGACCAGCCAACCCCACAGCCATCACACCTGTACCAGGGTGAATTAGAACAGATACAGAGCCTGTGCAGAGAGCAGGATAGTTTTTAGATAGACAGATGGGTGTCCAGGCTCAGCTTGAGTCTCCAGTTCCAACCCACTCTGCAGGGAAGAAGTGGTACAGACGCACCTGAGCTGCTCAGACCTTGGGTAACAACAGGAGTCACAATGGGGTTCATGGAGATGGGGCAGCTGAACATGTTTCTGAGAAAAAAGGCCCCAGGATCACCAATTTCTTAAGGGGGCATGGATGTGAAGTAACTTAATCTAACAGAACTCTGGTGATGGCCAAGCATTAACAAGCTAAAATCAACTGCACAGAGAAACTACAAAGAGACAACAAGGATGAGCAGATTTGATGCTGGCACCAGTGCAGAATGAACACCAGGGACTTCATGGAGAGGCAGGCCAAGAAAGGATCAGGCCCTGGGAGCATATGGACTGCAGGCTGAACTGCTCCATCCCGAGCATTAATAATGGACCGAAATCTGTAATTCTTAATTGTGCTGAATCTTAATGCCCTCATCTAAGGGCCCTGGGATTTGTTGGAGGATCAGCTGGCACAGAAGGTAACGGCAGTAAAACAGTGCGTTTTACTAACCAGGCCGTTCCTTCTCACTTCCCCTTAGAGCCTTCTCCAGACTCCTTCCTCCTGCAATGCTGGCAAGAAAAAGTAGTTTGAAGATCTCCTTGTTTATCCCATCTATTTTTCCTATGAGACGGCTGCTTGCTTATGTGGGAAGGACAAGACTCAAGCATGGTTGGAAAGAGCATAAAGACAAGACAGGACAAAAATGGGGTTGCTGGCAGATGGAGAAAGGTCTCTCAGACATGCAGGCTCTACCTCCAACTCTTCACCCAGCCCTTGCAAACAGATGCATTTTCTAAATTAACTGGTCTGGCCCTTCATTAACTCCCCTGTTTTGGTACAGCACCCTCCATCCTGTCATTACTGCAGTCAGTATGGAATGGTGCCAGGGCACGAGAGCAGTACGCAGGCACCTGCACCACTCCAGAACACACCCAGACCTCCTGGTTCAAGCTCAAGCTGAAGCAACCTCTGGTCACCAGAAAGCACTGAGGAATTCTGCAGTGTTCTGCTTTTCCAAACCTACCCACATTGGGAATATTCCCAAAGCTTTGGGATGCCCACTGCTCATCAGGTTATGAAGTCACCTATAGTCACTGGCTGGCTGTCCATTTTGTCTTGCTATTTTGCTTAAGAAAATAATCAAGTTTCCCCCAAATAAAATGCAACGGAATGAGATGGAAAGCGGGTACTGTCCTTGGCACAGCAGATGTACTTAACTGGCTCCTTTTATTTATTTATTTACTTATTCAGAGA
This sequence comes from Piaya cayana, assembly GCA_013389865.1. NCBI lineage: Eukaryota > Metazoa > Chordata > Aves > Cuculiformes > Coccyzidae > Piaya > Piaya cayana. Next base: position 299,174 of record WAAB01001973.1, read on the forward strand.
AAATGCTTGTTACTGAAGAAAGCCAAATGCTGATAAGATGATGAGAGGTTTGCATGCTGGTTGATGGTCTCGCTTTCGCTTATCCTGAGTGAATACAAGTATCTGTAACTAAATATTTCCCTTAGGGTACTGATGACTGAGGTATGTTTATTGCATTGAGTGAATTTATATATATAATCAGCACAATAAACATTATTAAATTGTCTGAGTAAAATCAAAGCATGAAACACACAGTCAGTGCTGAATTCTAATGATGCTGAATGCCCATGATTGCATGGGGAAAGGATCTTAACAAGTCTTGATTTGAGCTTTGGCATCCGCCTCACAAATCACACGAAATGTTCTCTCTTTAATAGTGCTGAATATTGATAAATGTCTCTGCACGGCACAACAGGGAAGTTGGTCTCTATTGGCAATCTTTACCAAAGTGTGTTTTTTCCTTCTCTACACTCAAGGGTTTACCCTGAATGATTTAATTATAATTTTCCTTGTGTAAGACAAATTAAAGAGGAGAGTAGGAGTGTCATGCCAAAGCAGATTATTTATCTCCTTAACAGATTGCTGTGCACCAAACCCCAGAGCTGCTGCTGCTGCTGCTACTTACAGAAACTGGGCAAAATGTGGGACAAAAGCATAGATCTAATATAAATTTAAAGCCCAAATGAATGGAAGCATTAACCCATTATTTTTATCTGGAATTGTTTAATTCCTGTGAAAGCCATAAACACACTGCACCAAGATGCTCTCTGGTCCCTGCCCAGCAGCCGTGGATGCCTCCTGCTTTGAATGTACTTTTGCTGTTCAAACATCCGGGATATCTCTGGCTACCTGTCTGCAATTTCCTTCTTTGCCATAAAGGAGAACTCCTGCGCCTCAGCTTCGAGGATGGCAGCCTCATGCAGCCCCGCAGTGGCCAGTGTCACTGTGACACCAGAGCTGCATCCCTGCCGACTGTGCCATGCTGAAGTTTCGCTGTGCAAAACCACGGGGCTGGGCTCATGGCACGGCAACACGGGTTGTTCCTCCTGCTATTTGAAACCGCTTGTTTATAACAAAAACATGTATTAACCCAAGATGTACAGCAGAACTGCCAGTCGCTTGTTATGCAGGTGTCCCTACTGCTGCTGCAGTCTGCCCAGCGTCTGCTGTCTCGCAGATTTTGAACAGCCTCACAACCTGACCTGGGGGATCAGAACCCCTGTAAAACGCAGCCTGAACTATCCCAGTGACACGTGCCAGAGATGACAGCGATGATAGTAACTCCCACATAACCAACTTGCCTCCTGCAGCCCACTCCTTCTCCAAAGCCCAAGAGGAAGGAGGGGAAACAGCTTTACAGCACACCCTAAAAGTTAATGTTACCTGTATATGATTATTTATTGCTGCTGGGCAGTCGTTATGATGTGGCTGTGCTTAACTGTTAGGACACTTACGGCTTTTACTATGTGCTTTTTATTGTTGTTTAAATCTAAATAAATAGCTCTTGGTCATATCAGACCAAGCTAACAGCCAGCTGCATGGAAGGTACAGGAATGAGAGGGGAGGAAGCCACAAACCAAACCCCTGCCTTGGCCAGTCCAAGCTGCAGACTTGCAACTCGTGAGGTGGAAGGGTGGATACCACACTCCTGTGAGCCCTTCCAGCAGCCTGAGCTGGGGACCACCTTCATGAATCCTCTATTTGCAAGCTCAGTAGTTGTGCTGAACCTTCTGGGTACAAGAACATGCACAGATTTGTCTCCAAGCCTAGCCGAGTCCATGTGGACCCCTGAGATTTTCTAGTCTTAACCTCTGCAAGCAAAAAATGACCAAAATCCTACTCGTGCCTGTGCTCTCTTTTTTAAGTATGCCAAAATTGCACATTCTGTGTGCTTTCCAATGTACATCTAACGTGGAGCACAGCTCCTCTTTTTCTCATTGCTTGCTCACTACCCCAAACTCCCTGCCTGCACAAAAATACCCTTTCAGAAAGGAAACCTGTGTAACACGTCTGAACAAGAGGAGTTTCTGTGTCATATGAAATCCAGGCAGGCACCACAGTGCCTGATGAGACTGCAACAAAACCCTTAAGTGCATCAGTAGGCATTCTTCTGCGTGTAGTCTCCTGCTCTACTTATGGATAAAGATGTAATTCAATCACTGCAGCAAATGGATGGCATAAACCTTCCACGAACCAAACAAGAGGCAAGATAAAACAAAGCTTGTAGCTCTCTCATTTGTATTCCTAAATATACCTATTTTTGAATTCTGATATTGTAAGAACTCAGTAGATATGTAAGGAAAGTATTACGGCAAGGTTTTATCAATATAACCACTAAGGATTTAAAGTTTTCTAACTTTCACAATATCAAACAATACTGTGCCATGTTTATGCCTCCCTACTTAATTTAATTGGAACTTTACATATAAAAACATACGTATTGCCTTGTTTGTAGATGCAAATTGCCTCCAGGTCACAATCACAGGACTCAGGCCCACGGATTTCCATTTCTGCTTGATAGTATATACAGAGAAAATTCTTAGTTCAAAACAGATTCCTATATTTCCACTGCATTTCAAACTTAAGAGTAATGGCCCACTGTTTCCTTGGTTAGGTTACCACTAGCAGACAGTGCTTGTCTCTGTTCAGTGAAAGAAGGCCCATTTCACTGCATGGGTTTAATTTTATACACTGGGTAAGAAAAACATAGATTAAAAAATATTGACAAGTCATAAACCTCTCTTGTTCAGCTATATGTGCAGCAAAAATGGAATTTAATTGTTTAATAAACACCAATTGTTTTTAGTATCCCATGTAAGTCTTCATGAAAACCACATCCTTGACACTTACATGCATTATAAATGTATATGCTGATGTTCCCTCACATGTCCTTGCAAAGGATGTAAAACGACGCCTTATACACAGCAGTTCTTTCAGTATCTGTGCTCTCCTTTAAAATCTATCTGTTCCCAACAGCACTATTTTCTTAATATTAGAAAGATGTAAGAGGTATTTATATAGCTTCCCTATCAATCTACTTTCAGACCACCAGAAATATAAACTCTATGGCTTAAAAATTCCATTATCCTCTTTCTAATGAATGAAAGGAAGACAGAAAGACAAAGCAATCAGTTTCCATAAAAACCACCCTCACTAGTGCCTGCTATAAGGTTCTAGATGAGCAAAGGGACTCTTCTGAATGCAAAGAAGCAGTGCCCTCCCTGGTGTACCCGTGTCACATGTGTGCGCCCAGAGACCCTCCTCCTCTGCCAACAGCGATGCCAAGGCAGCAGGTACAGGTACCCATGGCTCAAGCTCCTGGGACCACCTATGTCACTGAAGGCAAAAGTTATGTTGTTTGCCACGTCTCAGTGAAATCTGAGGGTGTAAAGAAACAAACCTGCAATAAAGCATCTTTTGGAATACAGCAGAGCCCACACCGAGTAGTACATCAACAGACAACCCCTGATTTAAGCCGTTCCTTTCAACAATGCACACCTAGCAAGTATAAATTAACTCACACTTTTGAAAGCCAAACAACGCCAGTTAGCCAATTTTAACAGCACTTAGAAAAATCCACGTTGTTTTAGAGAAACCTGGGGAAGTCAGCCCTATTCTGTCTAATGCAAGTAGGTAAAGACAGAGCAAAAAAACCCGCAAACATGTCAAAAGAGATGGTGCAGAGAAATTTGGCAGAAAAACAGGTTGTACAACATCCTATACTGACCAACAGATTTTTTACTCTCACCTCCAGCCTGCAAACCCAAAGCACATCGAAAGTAACACCACTCGTGATGCAAAACTCAAAAAAAACAGCTTATACACTGCACGCTTCCCCCAATACACGTATCCAATGCACTTCTAATTAGCTAACTGTGCCCGCATTGATTCAATTAACAAGCCATAAAGATCTAAACAAAAGGAGCATATTCTGCCTGGTGGAGACTCTATTCAACCACGCCAAAATCAGACAGAGCAAGACATGGAGGGACAAAACCTTGGCCAAGAAGGCTGGCCAATAATCCCAACCATTTCAGCACACTGTGCAGAGATGCTCACAGGTGGAAACCCCACTGGCACCTACCTCTCCCGTTTAGGAGTGTGGACTGATAGCTGTCCATTAGTTGAGGCGTGTGGGTTGATGATTAAGGAGGTCTTAGACGGCGCAGAGGAGGAGACACAGGTGGTGGACAGGTCCAGGCTGCTGTGGTTGTTGCTGGCTGCCTCCTCCGCCGTGTGTGAGCCTGTCACTTCCTTCCAGAGCTGCTGCAGTTCTGTTGGAATCATGCCTGAAACAAACAAATTGGATAATTAAATCAATTAACAGCTAATTCGGCCGTCTTCAAACAGTAATTAAATCAAAGAGTCGGTAAACAAAGCCTAGTGTTAGTTTTGTGTGTGTGTACATGTGGTTTTGCGCATGTTTTTTTTTTTAATAACTGAAGACTAATGCTGAACACTGCCCATCTCTACTAAATCTTCTGATGTGATGCCTGCAATACCTGTGTAAGGCAGAGTCAAGGTGTGGGGCACGGGGCCCACACAACAGGACACCTGCCCCAAGCTCCACGATAAATATTATCATTTTTTCTAATTAAAACTACAGAGGGGCCATTTCTAGAGTCCCTACTCAGGTGGAAACTGCCCCAAGCTCACTGCACAGCAGACAGCAAAGGTGGCCATGGGCTACTCTGCAGGCAGCCAGAGAAATCTAATTGTTTTAAAAAATATACTATTTAAAAATTTTCTAAGGAAAGCAAATACTTTCTAACCTGTTTTTGAAAGAAAGGACAGGTTTAGGGGGAAAAAAATGCTCAGCTTTATTATGACAACACAAACCACAATATGACTAATTTTATGCTTAAGTTTTAAATGATGACAAATAGCTTTGTTATTAAATACAGTTTTTATTAATCATTTTTAGACATAAATTATGAATTCATATTGTCTTCCTGAAATGCTTTTCAAATTTTAACAGTCAAATTGATTATACTATGATTATTTCATTAACACACCTATCTTTCTCATTAATTTTGGTTTCTCAAACCGCTCACTTAATTGATGGATGTGTCTACTGAAAAACTGTATAAGTTTCTATACAAGTAACACTGTTATTACTGTCATTTCTTAGATCAATGTTAATGAGCCATTCATAAGTAAAATGAAAACACAAAATAAGCTTCAAGAAATAATAATAATAAAAAATTAATTGTGCAAAAATGGACGCGGGGCTTAGGATGCAGCATCCGATAAATAAGGCAAGTGAAGACTTTGCAAACTTCAGTGGGTCAAACTGAAGGCTGGAAGGGGAGCCACACGCGTCACCCTGACACAGGCTCACGCTGAGATCATGCTTTTGGATAAAGCTTATGTTCGTGACATGATCAAACAAGTCAAGTTTCTCTCACTGAAGACTGTTTCAGTGCTCTTTCAGAGAAGGCCATGGGAAAAAATTAGCAAATTAGCAGTAGAGACTATATTCTTAAATATTTAGGGGAGAAAAAAATAATAAAACCAGTGTCTGTGCGTTTTTAAAGAGGTTTCTCATCACTGTGCTTCTAGATCATCACTTGGATGACTGTTCATTGTTTCAGCGTATCGTAGCGCTGGAGCTATCCTAAGGAAAACTGCCATTTTCTGAGTGTATAGCAGCAGCTCACATAGGCACGTATCTCACCAAACCTAAGGTACTGGAATAAAAAAAAAAAAAGCAGTATGCATTATATTCATTTGAAACACATAATAAAAAATGCCAAGGTCTAAATTTAATTTATTTTTGTCATTTAGAATACAATGGATAGATAATCATCTCAACGTGATCAGCCAAACATCTTTACTTTGCTAAACTGTTAAAGATTTTAATTATGCCAGCGTTGGAGAGCACTGGTCTAATGAGGCGATAGACTCCAGAGAATCTAAGTGGTTAAGAACTGTGAAATGAGTCTGATAGGATTTTTTTTATATTCACCGTGGATCGTTTGCATATCAAAGAGGAGTAAATTATTGCACGACAGACCAATAACCTTCCCCGCCTTTCCGAGAGTAGCATTAACAAAAACAGTTGGTCTCCAGTAACGGTTCACTACGAAAAAATGCTAAAACCTTTAAGTATCTGCAATTAATATATATTATAGGAGAGGCTACAATTTATACATTAAGTGATCAGATATTCGTAGGACATATCCGTTCCTCTAAAGCCACGTCATCTTCCTTTCATGAGACCCAAATGCCAATTATATTTTGATGGATTTTGTCCCAAATGAGCATTTAGTTATTAGACATATTCAATTATTATTTGTCCCCTGAAATTACACCTCTGAGCAAATTAAACAAAGAGAAAGGTCAGTATACAAGCCTCTGTCCTGTTTTCCTGTATCATGGCTATTATTTTCAAACACCTTGTGAAGTGACAGTCTGGGATGTATTTTTAGCTAACACGCTTGACAGGACTGTCTGTGCACCAACAATTACCTGTGAGCACGGCTGACCCTTACACCACTGTTTACTCAGTTGAAACAATAGTGAATAGACTTGTCTGTTGATGATAACATATTGATATGAGACCATATGAGGGGCGACACCTATTTTTATTTTCCAGAATAAGCAAACAGGGGAAGAATAACAGCCTTTTTTTTTTTCCCCCTTCTCTTTATTTGCCACCACTCCCTTATCTGAATTTCTGCAGGTTTTTAATTAGAGACAGAATAGCACCCACTCTCTCTCCTCTTCCTGTCCCCTTTTCTCTATAACCTTCCCCTCTCCTCCAGGTGATCCTCTCGATCTACTACTGCTTTATACCAGAGAAAGGCTTGCAAGTGATACAGCTGTTAAATAATAATATAATATTAATATCTTGCTGTAGATTCTCTAAAAGTCAGGGGGTTGGTGTAACTTTTGACACAAGTCTAACTCCTATCAGCAACAACTATACTGTATATTTAAAGAAAAAAAAACGTGCAGTTGTGTGTGTGGAAAATGCTGGAGATAATGAGGATTTCAGGCTGGGTGATATGAAATTAAAGAGTTAACTGTGATGTCATAAACATCTGCACGCTACCCATCACTTAAAAATGACCACTTCTTTGACATGACTTGATTGATAAAATAAAATACACACCCCAACACCTCCTCCTCTAAAGTTAGTTCTTTTAGAATAATTCTGGAGAGAATTCCTAACTAACCACTCAAAATGCGTAGTTGGAAGGTACGCTCATTGCTCCTCCGGCAAAATGGTTAAATAAAATAATAGAACAAATGGTGAAAGCAAGTCAAATAGATCCATGAACACTTGCGATAAATTATGTAATTTACCATTTAACAGCGAGAGCTAAATTTTAAGTCAGATTCCCAGAACTGCGCTGCAATTACCCAAGATCGCTACTGCCGGTGCTGCAACTTCATACCCACCAGTAACAGGATTTAGCCCTGAAACTGCCAAATCTACAGGATCAATCAGGCACCCAGATGTCTCAGTACTATTATTTTCACTCACTGGTGATTTGAAGTGTGATTTGCAGTTTCGTTTTGCAGGTACTAAAGATCTAGCTCTTGCAGCCCACAACACTGCTGAAATGTGGCTTATTTTTAAACTATCCTTACATACAGATGTAAAATCTAGATTATAGATGTGTCTAAATACAAAGCAACAAAGATTACACAAATTTAACATTAAAGGATGTGCTATTTTGTGCAAGACAATAGGCAAGCACTAAAAACTAAAATGAAACTAAAATACAGTTTTAAACAATGTATTAGTTCTAAAAACATAACAAAAATTATACTTATGAAGTAGCATTCTCTCCTTAGGAACATTTATTACTATTACAGATGCTTAAGAATAAAACTAAAATGCTTTTAGCTGAATTCACAGCTACATTTTACTAGAGGGATGACTTATTTTTTTTTATATATGCACATTTACAGTATTTGTCTCGGTCTTGCAGACTGTTCTGAAAACAAAAGGGCTTTTTTTTTTTTTAAATAAGAAGTGTCTATTACCAATTACTTTAAACTATAGCCCTGGTTCTTCATTGCATTTTTCAGGACAACTATTCCCCTTCATTATGAAAGAAAATGTAGGCACAGGTTTAAAAAATGTATGTTGTGGGGACAGTTGACAGATTACTGCTCACGGAACTCAATTTCCCAACCCCAGGTATCACCGGCTCAAAGACAAACAGAGTTGCTCAACCTCTTTGTGTCCTTGTACCTCCATACCCAGGTGACCATGTTCAAGCAAGCAGAAAGTTGATTTAAACCTCATAATGACATCAGTTTTAAGCCATCATCTCTCTGATAAAAAAAAAAAATATCGTGCTGTATTGCAGCCTGCCTGATTCTGAAGTTATTCTTCCCTCTCACCACTGAGCTCCTGGCTCCAGCTGCTCCAGCGCTCCCAGCTCATTTCTCTGCAAGAACCAGACCTTTCGGCTTATGTTGATGTTGTCCCCAGCGTGCAAGTCGGCACCCCTTAGTTTTTAAATACGCTTCTTCACGAGGACTAATAGTTACACTACCCTGCTAACCATATCAATCAATGCCATGACTGCTGAATTACCTACCGGTGTCTCCGATGTGTTACCGCACAGATTACACTTCATGCATCACCACATTCATTTCTTTCACATTACACATAAGCGTGTCTTGTCACTGCCCAATTGCCCTCCCTTGGACAGCTTAACTGATGTACTATACAATGAACCTTAGCGAGCAAACTTAATAGTATAGGAGCTGTGGGAAAAATTAGAGAGGTTGAAGCTTGAGTCCAGTGGGTGTGTGGGAACAGCCAGGGACGCTTCCAACAATAAATCTTGACTGTAATTAATGCACATTACAACATTTTGCAAGTATCACTGGCATTTTGTCCACATAACCTTTTTCCTGGACTCGTTTCATGCCTTTTCCCCATCACGGCACACACTGACGGTGCCTGACCAACTCCCACTCCAGGCCTGATCCACCCTGCAGCTCCCAACCAGGCGCTGCCTTCCTGCACCTGAGCGTCTGGCTTGTGTACAGGGCTAGTCTAGGGCAGGCATCCCACTATGGAAGGCTGGAAAGCTTAACTGCGCCTTGCAGACAGAGGTGTCAGGTCTCCAAAAGCTTCACCTCTTAAGGTAAGAGATATCAAACACCTTGGTGGGTCTGGCAAAAATAAGCCTAAGTATATCATCCCAGCCACACAGCAAAACAGACTCCACTCTCCAGTTTTGTCTTCCTTTATCCATGTGGGTTAATAGTCACTAGTCACCTTGTTTTCTTTCTGCACCTACACACAAAAAAGGAGGGGGAAGAACAGAAGCAATTTTGTCCCCTTCTTCCCGATTAACTGAATAGAGCTGAATGTAAACCCATTATATGGTTTAGCAAGTAGCAGCCCTAAGGCTGTTTTGGAAGAGCCCAAATCATTCAACCCAAGCAGACTCAAGATGCTGAGGTGGATGTTTAAATTTATTATGGGGCAAGGGAGGGACAAGGCATGATTATTCAGAAATACCATCATCATGGTTGAAAGACTTGGTCTTCCATGAGCCACGCCAACTTTGAACAATCTGCCTTAATCACAGCAGTCAGAGCTCAGGTAAGTCTGTTAAAATGTCCCAAGGCTTGCAGACAAGCCCAGTTCTAAAAAATAAATTAAATTAGTTCAAGCCAAGGAGGAAGAAAAATAATAAAAAAATCCAAGTATTGTGATTTAAGTAGTTATTGCATTCAATGCATCAACATTAAAAAAAAAAATAATAGGGATTTCAGCAAAGGAGTAACTTCTTGCACAGTGCAGGACTGAATAAAGATGTAGGAGGATCTAATTGTCAGTAACATCGTTAAAATTAAATGGAGTTCATCCCAATTTCCCTCAGTGTGGAGGAAGGAATGAAGGAATGAAGTTATGATGCACACAGGCAGTGACATGAAGGCTGTGTAAACAGGTATGGAGAGGAGAAACTGCCACCTCTCCTTCTTGGCTCCAGTAAAGGACAATTACATTTCTAGAGTTTGGCAGTATGCGGATGAGAGCTCCTCTGTGACCGGCTTCTCTCCAGCCTGGAACCAGAAAGGGCCCAAATAACGCACTGAAAAAGGAAAAGCTGCTCTCACAGGATATATTCTCAGCCATGAACCAAGCACCAAGAATCGATTAAGACACCTCCTGTGAAGGATTTCAAGCTCAGATTAGTACAAGCAGCTGCCTCAAGGCCCCCAGACCAGCTATAGCTGTGCAAATTGAATCCAAACTCCAGATCGCCTGCCTCCCGCTAGCCAGAGCGGTCCACAATTTCAGCATTGCCCTTCTCAAAAAGTATCTTTACAATGCCCACACTGCCTGTCAGGACTTTTCTGTGTTTATTATTTTACGAGCCTATGAGATCTCTCTCTCCCTCTCTCTTACCGAGTGAGGATTTTGTGCGCGTGTGTGTGCATGCTGTTGCCTTGCCAGACAGCTGGCAGCTCCCAAACCCCTCACCTACCTTGAGCAAGAGGTTGCAAAGGCAGAGTAGGCTGGCCAGGCTGGATTGTTAGCAGCCCCTGACGCTGCAGAGACAGGAGGTGCTGCTGTTGCAACTGCTGCATCTGTAAGAGCTGCTGCTGGAAGGCCAACTGCTGCGTAGCCACTTGCTGTTGCTGGGGCTGGAAAAGGAAGAAAAAAACAAAAACCAAAAAACCAACATACATTTGTCAATACAGAGCAAAAATAGAAGATATACAGGGCTCCTTGTCTCAACAAACTTCAACTTCTTATCACAGTTACCTGGTGTCAAGGCAAGCTAGCAAGCCCACCTCCCCGTATCAAAGGCCCCAAGGCATGCTTAGGTGCTAGTACTAACAACAGGGCTGCAGTCGATTCCCATCTCCAGTGGCTACTTTCATCCTACCTAAATCCCTCCTGTCATCCCAATTAAAAATGTGTGCAGCAGTTCTTGGTTCAGGATACTGTGTCACCCTGGCCCTCGTGGCCGTGTTCTACCTCAGGAGTGGCTGCAATTCAGAAGTGGGTAAAGCAAATGTCACTGGCAGCTGTTAAAGTCCTGGGTAATTCTTTGAGGCAAAGAACACGTATAACGTGAGAATCACACCACACGATCACATCACACTTGGATGTAATGAAAAACAACCCTGCACAGTGCTCTGTTTGCTCATGCAAGTGTTGTCTCAACTATTAAGGCAATATGACTGCCTTAATTTATGGTATTTTATATTTACGCTCTCTGATTCATCCATCAAGCCTCACCATACTTTGTTATGTTCAGAATTGTTCTGTGCTGTATTTAAGGCTGCTACTTCTGCACTTTGAAATTTTTAATTATTCTCACTAGAAAGAAGATGGAGTTGCTTTACTCCACAGGGATGTGAACCTTGAACCTTCGAGGTGTAAAAGAACATGTTGCTTTTCTCACTACTGTACCCGAAGAAGCTTTTAACTACTCTGTTTATCACTTCTGACATAAATAAATGAGAAAAAATCAGACCTTTGAAGAAGAAAAACTTCATCTAATATTGTTAATTAGCCATGACAAACGATGAAATAACATTGTAAATCTTTCATAGAAACAGCCACTAGATTTTAATTACACACATTCATAATTTAGCAAACAACATCTTACTTGAATGTGAGTGTTTAATATGTACAGTACTCCAGGCTTCAGAGTCCTTAATTTTGTTCAGTTAAGGAAGCCTCTAGGTTTTCCTTCCATGCTCATCTTGTGTTTTATTTGCTTTGTTCTTTAAAACCCATGAAAGGCTTTGCAGTTTGATAAATATCTTTTTATTTATTGTACAATGACAGGAGGAAAACTTTTGTTGTGTAAAACATCAATACATCATGCCAGTGTTTAGCAGTTCCTTGTGCTAGCCAAAAAAAATTAATGTAGATTTCCTTAGTAATTATCTGAGTGATAGAAAGATAATACAGTGCAGTAGTACAATAAATAGAAGGAAATTATCTAATATCCCTAATCTGCTAGGAATCATATCAAGGTGGAGGTCTTATACACGTTGTGGCTAACAATTATGGAAAGAAAATTAACTCTTACAAAACTACACACTTCCACAAACAAACCCCAGCCTGATCCCAAGCTTTTTGTCGCCTTTCCTTGAGACCAAGCCAGGGGATCACTGGCCCCATTCCCTATTGGTGTCAAAGAGGAAGACTGATAGACACCAGGCAGGGGGTTGGCCCCTACCCTCTTGTACCATCATGCCCCGTCAACCTTAATACTGCAACCAACTGCACACCCATGACTGTACTGACAGACATTCTATTTATCTTATTTATAAAGTCAATTTATCTTACTTCCAAATAAAATCTAGGACTTCAAGAACATAGTTAAACAGGTGTTTAGAGATTCTGAAACTGAGGGAGATTTTATTTCTTTGCAACAGCTTGCTCAGACAGATCCAGCTGCTCAACTATTTGAGTATCAGATGAATGCAAGCCCCAGCAACAGTTAAATTAAGAGTTAATGTTTGCCTTCATAAATATTCATTTTCAAAACATAAATAAAACAATATAAATGAAGTACATAAAATAAAAGGCAATACAGAAAAATACAGTTGCAGTAATCTGTGTTTTACCTATTTGTCATCTGAGTGTAAAGTTAGCATATTTTTTTTTTAAAACAACCATTTATATAAATAGACCGATGCCCATTTGGTTGTCTTCTCAGCTATCCTCAGAAATGCTCTTGAACACTCTCTACTTTGAAAAGCCAGGATATAAAAGTATACAAGGCCCATTGTCCAAGAAAGAATTTAAAAGCAAGACACGTTGCCAAACTGCGCTCCCCACCCAGTTACCAAACACAGGATACAAGGCAGTTTGTTTACTTCTCACAATTGAATGCATACAAAAAAGGTCTCAGTGCAGTCCTGTTGTCAGGTCAGTAGTCAGTGTTAAAATGCTGAAATATCCTGATAAAACTTGCATTTTTGATCCCCTCCCTAAAGCTGCTGTCAAAGGTCTGTTTTCCTTTCTTAGGTTACTCCCTACTGCCTAACATAAACTGTCACAACTGCCGGAGGACAAACAGCGCTGTTCGGAAAACTCCCTCCACTGCTCCAGCCCCAAGCTGGATCCTTCCCTCTCCAAAGCCCCCTTGCCTTGGGGAGTCCTGACGCTGCTGGGGGAAGGCAGTTCCTGGGCACAGGGCTGAGATCTGCCCCAGCACTTCTTGCTGTTGGGCACTGTGCAATGCTCACCCTCCGCCATGCCACACAGCCCTGGAGTAAAACCCTGCTTGGGTGATGGACTCGTTTTACCAGCGGGGCTTGGGAGATTTGTTGTGGTTTTTCTTCTTTCACGGTAGTACAAAAAGACAAGGCACCAACAAAACGACTTGGGGGATGCAGTACGTGAATACGTCTGTTCCATCTGTCAAAGTACAAACTCGGCGCTCGTTAGCACGGCGGCAGCCGCCGGTCCCCACCATGGCCCTGCTCGCTGTGTGACCTGACCGTCAGGTTTTTAGTACAAGAGGGAAGGGACAAAAAAAACCCAAACCACCACCGTTGCATGCTAATTTAGCAAGAATATCCTCCTTAAGGCAGGGAAAATGGGCTGAACAAACCTGCATGGTGAAATGCATCGTTGAAATGGGCCTCCCCTAAAACTATAAGCAATACCCTCAGCCCCCTAGAAAATGGTGGAGAGACTTAGGCCCCTTGTCTCCTAACAGCTATCACATTCAAATGCTCTTCTCGAACCAGAGAGGAGTCCTTTCTTATTGTTGCTTTCGATAGTGTAATATCAGAAGTGTGACCACAGCAAATCAGTGTGTTAGATATTGAAATGCCATCACATTGTCCAACTTCCCTTCTCTTTTTTAACACAAAGTATTTTTTTCTTTAAGTTCCAAGCCCTCATCTTTGTGTCTGAGATGCTCTCCTGTCTGACAACAGCAATTTAGAAGAGTTAACTTTTATCGTTCATTCTGCTGTGTAACTTTCCCCTTCAAATTTCTTTATCTGCCCTCTGAGCTCATCTGAACTTTCATGTTCTCCCAGCATGCAGGCTTGCATTCAAAACTATGTCTAATAGACCAAATAAGAGGTTAATAAGAAGTGGCAACAGAAAGAAAAAATACAATCCCTGGTAACTGATAAGAATGACAGTGGCAGCCCTTTATTGTTTGTCTTCAAATATAGAGTTAAAGATCTTTAAAAAACTAAATTTTGACGCCTTTGAAAAGAAAGAAGCACAAAATAACAACAGGGGGTTATTGCCTGCCAGCCACAGGGGAGAAGCTCCATAATTCTTATTCTCCCTTTTGAAGGCTGTTAGAAATCTGATTCAAAAAAGCAACAGCAGAAGGAGAAAGCCTCTTGAGGCTATCGCCATTTCCTGTGATCATGCATAATGCGTTTCAAAAGTGGGTTTTTACCAATTCTGTTGATCAATTGCACCTCCTTCATATTCCCTCTTTTTTCTGCTGTGTTTACATCTGATGTGACTCAATGACAAGCGCTGTCTGAGACTGTGAAACAGACCTGTCATGTTGATTTATGGGCGCATCAAACCACGACTTGTCCAAACTGAAGCTCGCAGTTCATTAATTAGAGAGTTGTGACTTTGAAGTCAGCTTTCAGACTGTGGTTTTTAACATTTGGCTTAATTTATATGCTCTTGAATGTGGATCTCTAAGGAAAAAACTGAAATTCCCTTCTTGTCTTTGAACTTCTTTTGACCGCACAATAATCATTTCTTTGTCCAGAGTGATGCCTGCATCCCAGAGTCATTAACGCGCATTGAACTGCCACTGATGAGTAAGCCCTACTGAATTAGAAAAACAGCCAGCAAAACAAAGCTGAGAGCATTCTGCACAGTGATATCTCACAATTACATGCCTTCCCTCCCTGTGCCATTTCCATTTTAATTACTGTTAGTCCTTTAGATTTACATTTTAGACACTTTTTAATCTGTTCCCTTTTTATTATAGTGGCGCCCGTAAGCGCGCTATGGTTAAGGTTGTGTCAGCGTTTCCATTATAAACCCCCCTATTTTCAGAGGTTTATAACTCAGCTGGAAAAATTCACTCTGGGTTTAAACTTGGCACAGGTGGCACGATTTGCTGAAATTTAAGGGGGCGGGGGGGGCAATCAGCGTGTGCTTTGAGCAGCACCACTTGCAAAGCAACGCACAAGCGCTGCTGCTATCACAGGACATCGCGCAGCATCGCATGCCAAGAAGTAGCTTTCTAGGATCTACCAAAGCCAGCAGCGATGTCGCATTAAACGCGAGTCTCAAACTCCTTGTGACTAGAGGGGTGAATTTGGTGCCTTAAAAATAAATGTAATTACAGAAAAATGAAATTTAAGCACACCAAAATCAACAAACAAATTTTAAGACGTGACAGGTTATTTTGTAAGGATTGTATATTTAAAGGATGCACTGAAAGCACCCTGGCCTGTCCCACTCCTGCCACAGACCGTGGTGGCATCAGAGAGAAGTCTCCTCCTACCATTTCTCGTCCAGAGCATCCAGGCACAATGTGATGTGTACCAGCACCGTTCCTGTGCTACCTCTGCCTCTCAGACTTTACTTGTGTCACCTCCGATGCTGCTCCAGTGCTATTCCTGCTGCTAAACACGTGCTGCAAAGAATGTGCAAGCAGGACCTCTCCAGTTGGAAAGCGCAAGCCCAAACTCAATTTCTCCCAAGCATTTTGCACTGTGACTGGGCCTGCTGCCTTGCTCCCTCCCCTTTACAACATAACTAACTTTCAAAAGTGCTCTCCCAAGATACGAGTCTAGATGCTTGCTCCAGTTCTCATACCAAACATCAAGGCCTGGTCCCCTGCTATAAAATATGTGGCAGCAAGCAAATGGAAAGCACAGGAACATACAGGCGAAAACAGGACAATAACTCTAAATCTGAAAGCTGAGGCCTGATAGAGTCAGTTCAGTTGTGCAATCATTTATAAGATGAATGACAGTTTAATAGCCACTAGACAGTCCCCAGGGATCTGTGGTTTGAAAGTAAAATGGGTATTGTCTGTACCTCTTTAGGCTGTTTTCCAGCATGTTGTTGCTGTAAAAGTTGAAGCTGCAACTGTTCCTGTTGTTTCTTATAAAATTCTTGAAGCTGCTGCTACAAAGAAAAGGAAAGATGGTAAGTAACAAAGTGGAGAGCCAATTCAGTGTCCCTTTTGGTGTAACACACAAACTGCGATTTGAAAAATAGCATCCTTTTATCTGTAATGGTCTGACCTTTAGTTTGAAACTCGACAATAAATTCAGTGCACACTGACTATTCTTGGCATTATCGTTTGAAAAGTAATCTCCAAAATGAACTGATGAAAAACATACCATTTTCTACACAAACTAATTAAAATAAGGCAAGGAATGACCTTTGATTGTAACAACAAAGCCAAAATGCCCTTGCTGAGAGAGCCTGGCGAATCTCTGTTGCGAAACACACATGCTTTCTAAATGATAGGGTTTGACTGTATTAAGTGTTGTTCAATATATGCATAGACATCCCGGGAAACCCTCTCCTCCTCCCCACTCCCCAGATGTGCACTGCACAGGCAGCGCTCTGGCATGGGCAGAGGGAGTGCTGACAGCCAGGAGCGGGCATGCGAAGTCGGGCAGGAGTGGACTATGATGCCTGCCTGGGATCTGTGAGCTCCTGCTGTGCCATACCCTACAGTAACAGAGCCTCGGAGCTTGTCGGTGGCCAACTTTCAGCTGAAAAAAGACCATGGGCTGTGAGAAACACTGACACGCTGCACAGCATACGTTGGCTGAAACCAGCTTGCAAACCTCTTCACTTTTATTGTCACTGTTTCCACAGGCCTTTACGGTGACAGATGGACATAACGAGGTCTAAAATGGGAAACATAGCCCTACCACCTTGTTTATTCCAATTAGTCAGGGCACACCACGCTTCTGGGGAATGCAGGCAAAAGCAATAGGGACATCTGCCGAAGTCCTGACACTTAAATATGCATCTGTATTATTTAGCCGAACTTGGAAACACTCCTAGCACTGCTCCCTCGACTTGTTTCCAGTAGCTATTTCTAGAATTAAAAACAAAAGAGCAGTCAGTTCATCTCAGAGCACGGCTGCCCCAAGGTACAGACCTTCTTTCTGCAGGATAATTTCAGGAGGCGAAGCCCTCCAGTATCTCTAGGGGCCACCTGAGCAGCGGCTCTTAAGGAAACAATTACCTGTTGAAGCATGAGTGCCTGCTGCTGTTGGAGCAGGACTTGGAGTTGCTGGGGCGTTAGGACTTGTTGCTGGAGGATCTGCTGCATTTGCTGGGGAGTGATCACTTGAGGTGTCATCATAGCCACCGACACTGGAACCTGAAGTGAAAGAGGAGAGCAGAGAAAGGGTCAGAGCACACAGCCACAGCTCCAACGCGCCGCCCACCAACCCCACGCCAGGCATTGAGAGCATGGAAGACAAGAGGCTCCTCACAGTACACCACAGTAGGCACGGAGGTACCGTCCCCATTTTCCTACAGCTGAATTCCCCTTTTACCAAACAACACCATGATGAGAATTCTTTAAAGCAACCAATACAGTAAACCTTGCTAAGATTTCTTTATTTTTACAAGACACTGTCAACAGGGTCCTTCTCCTCCCACAAAGTCCTTCCCTTCTGTACAGAAATCCAACAGCTGAGTATCCCATGCTGATGAGATCTAGATCCTATTACGACAGGTTTTTAAGGAAATTGAAGGAAGGCTCAGTGATGTGAATAACAGCACTAGACTCTATGCAATTTCAACAGAAAGGCCCTACCACGATGTCTTTACCATTCCATATTCACCAAGCATACAGATGTCTTCAATTCTTTCGTATTATGTGAGATACCATTAAAAGCCGCTTTCTATGACATTTCAGTGACAAACAGCTACAGTGATGAACTTGATAGCATTTCATATTTGCAACTGTTAACACGTTTCTGCACGGGCATCTTTGCAAGGAACCTGTACACTGTATCTGAAAGGATGATGTCTTGTTCAGATAAAACACTGACATTAAAATGACAGGCTGTCTTGGCCAAGGTTACACAAATTGTATTCAAGCGGATACCTAATGACAATGCTATGAATTCTGCAAGCTTTCTAGAATGTAATTTAGCTATTCAAAATAATCACTGCACTTGTGTTTAATTTGCAGACTACATGAGAACCATTTTGTCAGTCCTAGTAATGCAAGAAGACTATTTCCCTAGAAACCCACCCCTCTACCTTCCACCCCAAAAAAGGAAAAGAAAAGGAGGAAAAAAAAACAATAGAGGAAAAGACAAAACCCATATGAGTTTTAACAGTAATATTTAAGCACCTTACTTTTCTATAGTTTCAAATCAAATACATGACAGCACAAAACTAAAAGCAGTAAAGGATATACTTTGCTAAAAAGGATCGCCTGTCATCTCATGTATTACAATAAAAGGTAATAATATGTTTAGCACTTTTTCTGTGCACCACTTCTTAAAAAATCAGCAGACAATAGCTGATCAGAAGATAAAGGAGTTTAAAAAAAATCTTCCAGTGTAGTAGTAAGCAAGAGAGAAATGCAGGATTAATTTTATGTAACATAATGTCTTAATATGCAGTTTATCTTGACTTTTTCACATGATTTGTCCTGTCATTTGCATAGCAAGCTCTCATTCCTAATTTCACAGTCATTATGCACTGATGTCCTGATTTCTCAGCATCACTAATTTTGATGAACTAAGAATGGTTCCTGAAGGTCAGATGCATGTACACCGCACATCTCCCTGTGTTGTTGTGTACATGTTTTGTGCCAAGGCCAGATGCTGGCTTGAAAACATTTGTCTGAGTAAAGCCTCGCAAAGGCTCACGCGCCTCTCCCATCCCATTAATGCAAACACGGCGAGGTCCTCTGTGTATTCCCCGTAGCACAGTGCCTTCCCACCTATCTCATGTGGCCCAGGTTGGCGTGAAGGCAGGTAAATGAAGATGTAATTACAGGTCAAATGCCAGTCCCACTGAAGCCAGTGTCTGCTCTCCCACGGCCAGTGTCATTTGCCCGTACCTACGTGAATGCCGCTGCCTCACCACACAGGACCAGCTCTGAGGACACTGAGTCATCAAGATGGGTAATCCCATTAATTCAGAATATCTTCATCCATAGCCTTTTAAAAACTTTTCTGGAAGTACAAAATTATTTAATTAAATCCTGCCATCACTATCTTAGCCTCGCAGCATGACTCACCTTCATTATTCTCATCCCCAGAGAAGTTTACTTTACCCTCGGGTTTGTACTACCTTCCATTGAAGTTGTACTGAGCAAACAGAAGAGGAAGCATGTTTAAGTATGTTTTCTGTGCACTTCTTGGAAGATAGACAACACAAATACTCTTCAGTCAGATTTATGACGACAAGGAGGGATACAGACAGGAATAGGGTGGGGTGCTGTAAACCCTACACATCAGTGATTAATACGAAGGGCCGCATTCTGCCGTCAGCTATAGAGACAACTCCCATTCACTTCCATGGCTTTTTTTGCACATTTATCTTAGGATAAATCTAAGCACTTGGCCCTACCTTTTAAAAAAGACCATGTACCTTCTGGTGAAGAATCTCCTCGCTGCATGCTTTTTGGTAGAAGTATTTAACCAGCAAGAAAACAAGAAATTTATTTATGTACATAAATGTGTGTGCATATATGGCACAGCCAGGAGTACAAGTTTGCATTGACCTGTTCAGCTCCATTTTACCATCTGAAAACCACGTTTTCACACCGCCATCTGTGCCTCTGAAGAAGGTCCTGCCTTCCATATATAAACACGGCCAACAGCTACATTCAGCCAAAATTTGTGCTTCAGCTTATTATGAAAGCTGCTTACGGAAACCTTTTGCAAACAATTTCAAATAAACCAGAAATCACCGTGTTAAAAATGACATGCAGGCCCCGGACAAGCATGGACACACGTACGGTTTAAGGGCTTTAAATAGTTAAGAATGATGGCCTATATATCCACTCTCTTAACTCCCAACGTCCAACTTTTTCATGTAGCTAGTCCCTAGTAATACTAGGAATCAAAGGGCATGCAGCACCAGCAGTAGGCTATTATAGCCCACACTTTATTACCCATTACTACCGAGGTCATTAGCGGTAAGAGTGATTGTACCGGTCTTAACCTATTGATCATTGTAACTACTATCATTTAATCCCGTGTTGAATGTCTGGAAAGCTGCTAAAGGCACACAAGAGAGAGTGCTTTAGCGATGAGAAATATAGCCAAAGCTTGGAAATTACACTTTGATTCATAAAATCTAGCCAGTGGTTTAAATCAATAGTATTTAAAACAGTCATGTAAGTTCTTAACTACAGCTCTCTAATATTTATGGGTCCCTTTTTGAGTGTATTCAGTCAAAACTAAACTTTATTTTAGATACTGTGCAATATACTTTACATTACGTTAGATAAAAGATATTTATTTCTGATATTTTGTCCGATAGTAAACGAAAACTAAACTGAGGGCTATAAATTAATTTTAGACTTCTATCTCTCAGATGTCAACTTAAACGTGTTGCCAGCAAAAATTACAAACCGACTTTAAAAACGGCTTAACTGTTTAAGTACATGAAAATGAGCATGTTTTATGAGTTAACAATGAATCACAGAAAGCAGTTCATGAAGAACTAAAATAATTCTGTCTTACTGCCTTCAGGGAGTTGAAGTTCAAATTAAACTACTGGCAGATATATTTAAAGAATGCTAAGTTAGCAGGCAGAGCAGAATCAATCTTCTCTTTCTTTAGGTTGTTTATTTCTATTTTCCACATGAAACACGATTGTTGTTATTGATACGATTAATGAACTACTTCTGGTATTGTTGACTGATGACAATAGGTGTGGTAGATACCGAGCTGCATGTCAACCTGGCAGCACAGGTAAAAATACAGCTGCAATTTGGCTTTCGGAGCTGTGCTAGTATAGACCTGCTGGCATGCTAATACCATCAACGGCAAAATATGTCTTTAATACTCACAACTGTTTCACTGTTTCTCTTAGGGTTTTGCCTGCTATTTCTCCAGATCCCCCCACAGCCCCACTGTCACCTGCAGTCCCCTCCGCTACCCCCTTGTTTCAGGCTCTCCAAATACACTGTATTTTGGCAAGACCGACCAAAGAAAACTTCTACAAACTTGGGTCAAGTTCACCTTTAACTTCTCAACGGAGTTACAGCAGGGATGCATTTGTCACTCCTCCAGACAAGGGTCACGGGGATGAAAATGATTTAGTCCTATTTAATCATTTCCATTCCCCCATTTTCAGTGATATTAATATAATTAAATACTAGCTAAATAATTTCGAGTAGTTTAATCTTGTGTGAAGTGGAAAAAAAAAAAAATGCCATTTTCACACAACGTGCTTCCGATGTTGGATATGGCTGTGCTCCTGTTAACTGTTAGCAGGCATGCATGGAAGATGGGAGGATTTCCTTAATTCATAAAGAATAACTCTGCCAGAAAATCCTCTTTGCCTGCGATGTCTGTTCAAACTTGATTTCAGCAAGACCTCATACCAGGCACCTTGGATTTCCAAACAGCAATTGTTCGGTTAAAGATTTTGTGATAAAAGTTAAACGGAGCAAAACACAGCTGAACAGAGACAGAGCAAGTAGCTGAGGAACAGCTGAAAATACTGGGCTACAAACAAAAATAGATACGGCTAGGCAAAAACAATTAACTCGAGCTGACTTATTAGAGAGGTATTATGCCCCATACCTTTGAAATGTAAAAAAAATCAGAGCTGCAACAATGCAGAGCAGCTTTCCTCAAGAAGATAAACCAGGGATACCCTGGCAAACAGAACAGCTCGATGCCACAAGCCTAAGCACAGCACAGCAAAATAATAAGTGCTAAAGGCAAGACCTGCTTCCACCCCAAGACTGAAGTATTTCCCACATAATATTTCATCCTCCAAAATAACAACAAAAACAATGCCGCTGTTAGAATTATTCACACAGAAACTGCAATGCAGTTTCATTATGCAAAATGGAATCTCACTTTTAGACTTAGTTATTTTGCCATAATACAGCACAACACATTAAGACAGGTAACGTTTATTATATTAATGTAAAATCAGCTAAGTAGTCTGTCATTAGCATAACTGTTCTCTCCGTAACAATACAACTCCCAATTAAAAGAGAGGAGGGGGAAAACCCTCTTTAAAATTAAATTAGCATTTTATTATTATAATTTTGTTTGTTATATTTTATCAAGAGGGAAGATCTCCCTCTGACCCACAGAAGGCAGTGCGATGGGCTATACTGACATTCCCCGGCACGCCAGGATACCTGCTTTCTGCTCTGTTCAATTCTAGCTGAGGAAAAACGGGACTATTTTCATATTTGTTTACTGAATGAAACATCTGATCTTATCTACCACTTCTCATGCATACCAGGTTCCTCACTAAGTGCCAGGATAATTGTTTCTGCTATAATAAATACCCATTTAATTTGCATAAAAATATAAAGTTTACATAAATTAAATCCTTTCTACATCTAACATTTGTCAAATAGAGACTAAACTGGAACACACACAACCAGACATTCATTTAATAAGCTGAGTGAGATTTCAGCCTCAAGATTCTCATCATCATTTTTCATATTTTAAAAAGTTCTCGGTTTTGTTTCCTGCTCCAGCATGAAAGGAAAAATTATACACTGCTGTGCACGATTTCGAACAGTGCTGATATTTTATAATGATTCACATTTGAAAAAAAAAAAAATCCGTATTTTTTTCCAGAGTTTAGGAAAGGAAATGTTAGATCAACATATTCTGCCAAAAAAGCCTCAAATAAACGGAAAGAAATCCTGCTTAGAAACATCCAAAATACCCCTAAAGCCCTTGAAAACCCCTTGAAACACTCTCTCTCCCGAACACCCTTAATATACTGAGAATGATCATCATATCAGACTCCTTACATTTGTGTATTAATTCATTAATACATGAAGAAGCACTTAATTAAATAATAGAAGACTGAGACTGAACCTGCAACATTTAATACGACTAGAATTTCATGTGAGCAAAAAGGTAGTGTTATAAAGAAAGACCTTCTCTTTTTCTTGCGGCAGATTTTTAAGAACAACTGCAACTCCCAACAGAGATTTCCAGGGAAGGATGAGCCCTCTCTCCACTCCCCAAGTATTTATTTTCTCCTGCGAGAGTCGTCAAACCCATAGCTGCCTGCTCTTCAACCCTGGGGCTTTTGAAAAGACACGTACTGTCCCGGTCACCTGAAAAAAATTAGTGAGCTTGAAAAAATATTCACCTGGTTAAATCATGCCGTTTATTTCCCAAACAAAACCGAGCTCTGCTTAAACACTGCGTAAGGCTTTGCCACTCTGCTTGCGAGTGTAGCCTTTATAACAGTTGTAA
Organism: Piaya cayana; assembly: GCA_013389865.1. Lineage (NCBI taxonomy): Eukaryota > Metazoa > Chordata > Aves > Cuculiformes > Coccyzidae > Piaya > Piaya cayana. The sequence continues at coordinate 322,517 of WAAB01001973.1, forward strand.
ACTTTATTTGCTCAAAATGTGCAGTTTTTCACACCTATGGCAGACACCTACAGCTGAACATCACAGCTAAGCACAATGGTGCAAATTAGATTCTAATGAGAAAACATCAGTTGCTTCTTTGACAATCTTGCCATTCACTGATTTACTCCTAATGAAGACACACTCCAACCAGCAAGCTCGTCGTGTTAAAGGTCAAAGCACGTTCAAAAAAATGCCTCGCAAAATCAAGGCAAATGGGAAACCCGTACAGAAACCTTCTCATAAAGTGGCGTGGCAATTAGAGTAATTGTGCAAAAAGCCGTCTTCGGTAAAAAGTAAAAGAAATTAAGCTGCCACGACTGTAACAGGTTAGATGAAAATCAAAATTTAATGTATTCTCCCTTGTGTCATCTTGTTTTGTCAAGACATCAAATAGAATTGGAAAGTACAAAATAACAAGCCCTTGAGAAATCACAGAAGCCGACCTTTTTGATGTTGTTGGTTTACCTTGTTCTCAGTTATTTGAACAATGATGTCTCAGATTTAAGGGCAAGATAAAGCTTAAAAATTAAAACCGGCTGTCAGTTTGGGGAGGAGGGGGTGCTGTCCCTCCCAAATAAGAGCATCTTACCTAATCAATGAAGGCAAATCCATCGGAAACTAGTGCACAGCACAATTAGCAATTCCACTTATTTGTTCAATATTCGGTCTGGGGTTTCTAACATTCATTCAACTTCAGTACAAACTACAGATCCTCCTGCCAGCAGAGGAAACTGCTGGAAAGGTTAAAAAGGCGAAAAAAAAGACAAAAAACAATAAGGCTGGGGAAAAGCTATTTGTCAGTGCAGCTCCTCTCCCCAGTCCCTACACGGTCACTTAAGATCTGCAGATGAGCGCATGATGTGTTTTTTTCCCTTTCCTTGTAACTGGAAGGCAAGGCTGAGCAAGTAAGCACCTTATAAAAACAAAACAGTACAGGACATTTTAACCGAACTACAGTAAAGTAGTTTCCAGTAATGCAGTTCTGCTTTCAATAAAATAAACAAACTCCTTAAAACCAGCCAAGCCTTTCACCAAACAATAACAAATTTAGCTTATGGTGTCAGGACTTTCCCACAATCTAGTTATGCAGGTGTTGATAAAACTACCCCTGCTACTGCTTTTCCCTAGCAAACAGGGGGAGAAAAACAATATCAGTAACTTATCTTGCCACGGGAAAACAATTCCATACAGCAAATGCAAGTGCTGTGTTGTTCCAGCACAGGTTTACCCTCAACTGCTCTGAAATGACTAAGAAACAGACAGAAGAAAACACAAGACCTCTGCAACTCCTTGAACTCCTGAACGCAAAAATCCTTCTACCCTTACCTTTCCTTCAGCTGCCCAGGGCATGCGACCACAAACGTAGAAAAGGAAGTATTTTACACTGAAATAGTAATTTTTTTAGCTTGGGTATTTTAGAAACAACACGATTCTCAAGCAAACACTAGTGCTTGAGCACTGCCAGCTTAAAATGCTGTCTAAGAAATAGCTCTGACTGCCCTACATCACTTTCAGTGCCTAAAAATCCACTTCACCGTTCTCCACACAACTGTTGCAACCCTCTTCTTCCTTGCATACAACAAAAACCAACTCAACTTGCGCAGATGTCAAAGCCAACCGTCCATTAGTGCAATAATCCATCTGTGGACCAGCATAACCCAAGGGCAACACGTTACAGCTCCACAGCAGTGCCCGATAACTACTTATGCCACAGCATAAATTCCAGCATGGAGCTAACAGTTACACTTTGAAAAGGTGTAAAGGGCTCATCCAGCAGTAGGAGTATGTGAAGCACCCGCACCTTCCTATGAGCGGTAAGATTCCCAGCAAGCAAGTGCTGGGATTTCATTTCTTCCGTGTCAGTCCCATTATATTTATGACTCCTCTTCAGTTCAGCTGAGTGACTGGTCAGAGCCTGTCTCAGAGCTTATCTTTTTTTTTTTTTCTTAAGCAAAAATTATGCTGCTTAAAAAAGGGAGGGCACTGTGGTACAGCATGGTAAAGTATATGTTAAACAAGACCAAAAAAAAACCAAAAAAACCAACCCCAAAAAACCAACTGTAGCAAACAAAAAATTCAAAGCAGCCCTTCCTATCATAAGCTTTCTGATGATTTATGGTTTACCAACTCAGCAAGGTTACGCAACACTGCATGCCTTTAGATGCATTATTTGAGTCAGTTGAGATTTAATTAAGATCACAGCCTCCAAAATCCCTGTCAAATGAAAATTCACAGAAGACAATACACTATATATCCTCATGCAGATAGTCTCCATTCCATGCTCTGGAATAACATAAGTTAATCCTTGTTTCTATGGTGGCAGACAAAAGTTCACTAATTTTGTTTTCTTTTGACACTTGTGTTGTTTTCTGTTTTATGTCATGAGATCATTCCCTTTGGAGAAGGGGAGGGGAGCTGATATAGGGGGAGAGGAGGGAGAGCAATATGTCTGAATGTGGCAGCAGATGTATTTTGACATTCTCACAGCTCTGCTGTGATGTCATCAAGTTTTCATATAATTAACCCCTGCCAGTAAGAGCATCATTTCATGACATCTGTCCATTGGGAAGAGGAGGAAGGAGTCAGGGACAAAACATGAAAAGTGCCTCAATCTTCTCTCACGCTAAAACCAAAATCAAACAAAATTAAATTAAGGCTCCAAAACAACATCCACGTTTTCCCTATCAGCTCCTGCCTTTCCCCAGTTCATTATCTGCCCCAGCTGCCTCCTGAGTGTGGAGGTGCCCTGAATGCGGTGCCACGCACACCCAGCTCATCATTCCCAATGCCTTCTCCTCACAACGGTCCTGGTGCAGGGCAGCCCCTTCCTTCTACAGCCCAGTTCCTCTGTATGCTAAACATGAGCACGTTAAATAAAACAGTATTTCTTACAGGGAAATTGCTAGAACTTTACCTCATTCCGGTGTATTTCTGTTTGCATTATCTTAATATCTGCTCGCTTATCTCAGGGTTTGGCAATGACAGGTGCTAGCGGCCTTTTGTTTGACAGGCCACTACACAAATAACTGTCTCGCCTGAAAGGGCTAATGCACTACTAATGAACAATAAATCAACTTTGATTATAAAGTGTCAGACCAATCAGTTTGCAGTTCAGCTCTACCGCCGTCCAGGCCAAGGCAGCTACCCTGCGTAGGCAGGATTTGGGGTTCATCTCTGCAGCCTTATCAATGAAATTTTTTAGAAGTAGTCCCAGGAGATCACTGGAAGCCCTCTGACAGCACATTTTCCGCTGGCTGCGAGAAGAGGAGGGTGTCTGCTTTGAGAGATTTCCTAGGCGGCTACTGCAATAAACACACAGTCAACAAAAGCCATTTCTTAACCAGACAGAAGCACCGTTTCCTGACACCTTCACGTGTAAACACGTATTTCAGCTGTGACTTTTAAAAGAGAGAGAAGCAAATACAATTTTTAACTTGATGTAAAGACGTGTAAGATGTCTGAAAGCTTTGCACAGTAAACATAATTACGAGAGGCCCGAGCCAGCAAATACTAATTTTGCAGGCAGAGCGCTTAGTGCTCCGGAGAGAGAGAAAGAGGCTCCTCTCCTCTCACAGATATCGCACAGGTCACTCCAGGATTGGGCTCGCAAGCATCAGGCATGAAAATCAGCTCAGACCCAAATGAAAGACTTTCAACATTTCGGTTTATTTATAACAAGGCAAACCAGCCCGCGCAACTCACTTTTTATTAGGAACAAACTTCAGCGATTTATCGCAGTTCGCCATTCAACACTCATCGCTAGAATAAATCCAACCATTTCGTTTTCATAAACAAATCTTAGTCACCCCGAATGATTCACATTTCCTGCCACCAAACTTGTTTTTACTTAAAAAATACGAAGCGGCAGCGGGGCGAGCGCCGGCAGATGCCCCGGGACGGCCTCGTCGCGTTCTGCGGGAGCTTTTTTTCTCCTGCCACCAGCGCAAGGACAAGCTGAAACGCTCGGCGTTTGGCGGAACGAGTTGGGTTTGAAGGAGTTAATCCCAAAGAGGAAGAGTGTGTGTGCACTTTGCTCTAAACTTACCACCCACTTCCTAAGGGCTCCCTCCTCCCAACCATCCCACCGCAGCCCGTTACAGCCCCGCCGGCTCAAAAAAAAAAAAAACCACCCCTCGCGCAGCCGAATCCAACCCGAATCCACCCCCAAGCCGCCCCGGCTCCCGTTCGGCCCGGCCGAGCGCTCCGCCCGCCTCTTCCCCAGCTCCCCCGGCACCAGGCGAGACGCGACGCGGGGAGTTTTTAGACCCTCGGCGAGTCTTTCCCGCAGCCCCGCGGCGAGTCTCGAGGCTGCCCGGGGCGCCGGGCGAGCTGCGGGGCGCTGTCCCCTCCTCCCACCCCGCGTCCCCGTCCCCCGCACCCACCTGCGCGGCGGCGGCGGGCGGCGAG
>WAAB01001973.1:327045-342525 GCA_013389865.1 Piaya cayana
GGCTGCCGCCACCCCGCGGCCCCGCCCTGCGCCGCGCACTCCCCGCCCCGGAACGGGGAGCCCGCCGGGGACGGCCCTCCCCCCGCCTCCCGCGACCCCCGGGCCGCGCCGGGACCCACCGACCGACCCGCGGACCGACCGACAGCCGCCCCCGAGGCGGAGGAGCGAGGGGGTGGGGGGGGGATGGTCCCGCGGCAACTTTCACAGCGTCAGATCAGGAGAGCGTCGCGTACCTGCCCGCTCCCAGAGCGGGTCCCCAAGCGCTTCATCCACCCGCCTTTTAAACCCCTCCAGGGACCGGGACTCCGCCGCCTCCCCGGTCTTGAAAACCCTTTCGGTAAAGAAATTCCCCCTAAGCACAGAGTCACAGAATCATAGAATAGTTTGGGTTGGAAGGGACCTTAAAGTTCATCCAGTTCCAACCCCGCTGCGATGGGCAGGGGCACGTCCCGCTGGAGCGGGCAATATCCAACCTAAAATCCCCCCTGGGGCACCCTGAGGCCATTCCCTCTGGTCAGACGTGTCCCTGTTCGCCCCTTGTCTCTTTCCCGCAGCTCGTAGTAGCAGGGAGGAATAGTAATCATAATAATAAAAAAGTAAACGAGCGAAAAAAGCCTGTGACAGGAGTTCGCATCAGACCCGAGCGCTGCGCACGGGACCCCTTCTCCCTGCTCCAAGATCCTAACCGGCTGTGTGCCTGGGACCGGCCACCGGGAGCGGGGGGATGCTCAGGAGCAGGCACCAAGGAGCGGGGGGATGCTCAGGAGCAGGCACCAAGGAGCGGGGGGATGCTCAGGCGAGTCGTCCCCCCCCCGCCGCTCCCCCCAGCCCCGGCAGTCCCCCCTGCCCGGTTTGGGGCAGCCAAGCCCTGGAGCGTCGGGGAGGGGACACGCCGTGTTGGGGTCCGCGGCACCGTGGTGGCAGCGGGGTTAGCAGGGACACTTTGCTCACAAGAAGCAGCCTGGAACAGACGCAGAGGCAGCGTCCTGTCCCTATCCTGGGACAGTCGCCGTCCCCGTAACCTCTCTTCTCTTGCCCCAAAAGCTACCTCGGGCACTGACGGCTGGTAAAAGCTCTCCTGCTATTTCAACTTTTTTTTTTTTTTACCTTTTCACACGGTTTCTGATGCAGACAGTTACTTCGAGTGCAGGTAGCTGAGGAGAGAGCAGCCACCCTGACACAGCTCCCAGACAGAACCGCACTCTCCTGCAGGAGTCGAGGGCTGTCAGACAATGGCCCCATCAGTTATGCTGCTGAAGAACCCCGCCAGAAGCAAAGACAAAGGACCCAATTTACTGACAACTTGTGATCTGACGTTAAATGGGATGTGATACGGATTGCTTTCCACCCTAAAGTGTTTTCGTGTCAGATAACAAATTTATTAATGGGATTTTTTTCAGGTCACAAAAATGTGACCCCACCCTCTTATGAATATTTAATAAGGGACTAAGGGCATCTTTTGCAAGACCCTAAATCTACCAGAAGCAGCCTACATGAATCAGAAAGCGCCTGCCTCTTAAAGGGGCACGCACGCACCCAGCAGGTCAGTGCGTACAGGGCATGGGAAGAGCCGCTATTTAGATTAGATGCACGCGAAGGCAAGCAAATAAACGGGCACACACCCCGACTGGATGCTCAGTAACAATACGAACCGGTAACGCATGCGACAAGCTAGTAATAGTTATTGCCTGTGCTTAACAGAATCCTTCCTGTCCTGGACCTCAAAATAATCTCAGGGAACTCAGATTGCTTTGGGGAATATATTATAGACTACACATACTTAAAGTTTTCAACAGTTTCTTTTGTGGACCATCTCCTCCTCCCTGTTGCATTTGCAGAGAGCAGTGCGGAGTCAGCATCCTCAGCTGTACCCATGGCAAAGGAGCACGGACAAGCAGGAAAGAGCTTTGTGCATTTAACACACCTGCGCTAACTTTGCTCCTGAAACGTGGTTAGGGCTGCACGCCCAGGCAGTCCCTGCAGAGCAGTGACAGGATGCTCCACGGATCCCAGTTTGGAAATCTTCTGATCTGTCTTGTCACAGATGTCTCACACACACGACCCTCAATCCTATTAAGCCACATCTTCAATTCTTATTTGCCAATGGGGCCATATCCAGGTCCACACAGCTCAACAGAAAGACCACTGCCCTCCTCCCACCCCGACTGCTGTCTGATCACATCACTTTGTACCAAGCTCTAACTTACTATCTTTATAAGAAAAGGGGACACTACAAAGCCAATCGCTTTGTTCAAGACATTCTCTTTCCAGGAGCAAAGACAAAGTATAATGTGGCAATGCAAGCACAAGGCTGTGAGCTACATGCAAAGCAAAACCACAGGACTGCTGGCACTGACAATTCTCCCCAGCCTTCGGCAAGTCACCTAGATATTTTTGTTGGTTTTTTATTAAACATCTCTCACATTGAGGATGCCTCTCTCTCTGAGAGCTTGGTTTGCAAAATTTCTGGCCTGGCTCTGGAGTTGCTTGCACACCCACCACTTCAAAGGCAGTCAACGGCCTCAACACCTCTGTCTCATCATCTGCAAAATGGGGCTACTCATTTCAGGATCTGTCGTAGACCAATATTTGCAAAAAACTTCAAAAATGAAAGGTGCTGTCTAAGCAGTGTCTGAGCACTGGCCACAGAACCTGCAAGCCGTATTTCTAAAGCATTTTATACCCTTTCATATAAAAGCTTCATACCTGCAAGCTCAGCCAACATCTGCTGTGGGCTAAAAACTCCAGTCTATTCCCTTAGTAACGGAGATGGTAGCTCTCGTTAAGTAAGGTCACCATGAACTATAACACATTTCTAAGCCAGCAAAATATTTTAAAAGACCAAGAAGAACCATAAACTCCCACTTTAGCTCCATTCAATTACAGAGAGTCATTTCAGACAGAGACAATCAGACAGGGATGTTCAAAACAGAACACATGAAGTAACAAATTAAGAATAACTGGGAATGAGCATGGCAGACTCAGTGACAGCACATGGTAACACGTGCCCTCAAGATCGGATCTATATTAAGTGACAGTATGAACACTAGGTAAAAGAAAATAAACACTGGTGTATAGCATGGATACCAAGCTCTAAGGTCCAAATCAAAGGAACAGTTTATGAGTTGTGATGAAAATGAATACAGTGGAAGAAATGCTTTTGTTATGTCGTTATTTTACGCGTACATATTATTCTAGACCCATCCACGCAGAAGCCATGGGCTTGCTTACAGAAAAGCCCTCACTTGCTTGCAGGGCAGGGGAGAAAGAGAGAAACGACAAAATATACACTTAGTGCAACCTCCTCTAACTAGAGTTAACCTGCCTCAAATTTTATGTCTAGTCCCAATACCAGACAATTTCTACCTAAGAGAGCAATTCACCTGTTCCTGTCTTCCTGGGGGTGCTTTCCATGGCAGGGATGGCCAAACAGGTCCCCTTTTGCTCTCTGGCAGCAGATGGTGGGCTAAATCCCGCACACCCCCTCCCTGAGGATGAATTTGGGAGTAATTCAGGTGAACTTTGGTGCTGCTATGGCACAGAGAAGCCTGCCTGCCTGCTGGAGCCAACACCAAACATGGCAAAGGTGAGCGCCACACTGCACTGCTCAGCACAGCGGCAAGAGTCACAAGCGAGCTGCTGTCTGCAGTTCTAAGGGAAAAAGCGATCTCGTATACTATTTCCACTCCTGGATCCCTAGGCCCATTTTTGTGGGGTTAAATCACATTTTCCTGTTTTGAGAATGCTTCATTTTCCCTTGTTGCTGTCTGAAAGACCTACAAAAACAAATGGGGAAAACAACTGACTAAACAGGAAACAGTGAAACTTATTACCCACAAAGTCCTGAGAAAAAGCACAAAGTAAACAAGTTTTTCTGTCCATTTTTAATAATCACAGTTAATGCCCTCACAGTAAAATATCTGCAGGCAGAAAAGTGATTTTTAGCTGATGGTGTCTAACAAAACAGAACAGCAAAGCAATTAACATTTCAGTTATGCCTGTGTCCCTGTTGCTCTTCTTTTTTTTGATGTGAAACTGTCATCTTCCTTATTGCCCCTGTGAATTCTCTCTGAAGAAGGCTCTTTAAATCCCCTCAGTGCTGTTCAATGGTTTAAATTTCACTTCATGGCATGCTCTAAATTACCATTCACATCTTCATTTAATGCATCATTTTATAATGCCAGTGTTACTAGTTAATTTATATATACACAGCAGGATGTGTCAACATTCAGGTGAGTTATGAATATGATTGTGCAGGAGTTACGGAAGACATTTCAGTAAAATTATGGTTCCCTCTAAACATAAAAATATTAATAATGAATCAAATATCACAGGTAAACAACAAATTTGATATAATTGCACCCCCGATGCTTCCGGATAAATAAATAAATAAAATTTGCAACATTTTGGCTCTGCATTCGTATTTGATTGATCTTAATAAATTGCCATCTCCTTTCCTAATAAACTGTAATCTCTTGTTTCCGCCACAAAGTAAAATTTATTAGCGCACTCTTCTACCAGCAGGTCTGCATCACTCACAGCACAGTGTGCAAATTGTTCCAAGTATGCTTGGACATTATTCATAATTTATTTTTCTGCCCCAAAGTACACAATATATCGAAAGGTAATCACCACTAACTGTTCTCTGTTACTTTCCTTAATTAGGTGAGATAGCATTTATGTCACGTACAGTAGAGGAAACACTGCAGTTTCCATTAAAACTCCATTTTTTTTGCCATGGGTTGAAACACAGTGTTCACACAGAGAAAACCTTCTGAGGACAGGAAAGACTGGAGGTGGTATCTGGTAGGAGACGGCAACACCTCCACTTGAAAAGAACAACCCCTGTCTACCAAAATAACCCACTGGGCATGACAACAGCGATGGCTCCGAGAGGAAGAGTAGGTGTTTTGTCATGATGTTAAAGTTGCCATGGTAAGGGAAAAAAAAATAAAACACAGAGTGAAACATCAACAACACAGTCGTCAATCAAAGACATTTTTGCCCATCAAGTATTAACCAGTGAACTCCTGGCCACCGCCAACGGAGCATCTGCTGCTCGCTGCTTAGTGCAGGCTGGTGGGCGCTGTGGGCTGGAGTGGCCACAGCTCCCCCAGCTTCACATTTTGAGGTGAATCCCCTTGATCTGGGGCTGGTACAGGTACAGCTGGTGTGAAATACAGCGTTAGACCTACTGCCCTCTCCTGGCAATTTGCTTCGGTGACCAGAAGAGCTCATGCTTCTCTTCACCACCAAGAACCCCCTTCTAAAAAATCATGCCTACTTCCACACTATTTATATACACACAAACCTACACACGTGTATCGCCATGGATTTAAATTCAAGTAAATTGGATTAAACATGGTCCCTTTTATGTAGAAACACCCATCAGGCCGTTACACCACTTACCGCATGCAGCCTAGGAGTGCCAAACTCTACATTCTGGTTCATCTGTGAGAAGAACCTGGATCAGCTCTGGGCATCTCCATGTTTTTTACTCACTCTGTTGGGAACGTGTCTCAGTGTATTTTCATTAAAACACCTTCTTAGCAGTAATGGGCCACTGTTCTCATTTCAATGGTCCCCAAGGTTTCATGAAACAGTATATTTAGCTGGCTCACAGTTCCAAGTTTCCCTCCAACATTCAAAAGCTACTTTTAATTTTTTTTCAAAGAGGGTAGCCATGGGAAGAACTCTGCACATCTTTTCTTTAAAGAGGAAAACAGTTAACTTTGTACACCTAACAAAGCAACTTGAATTATTTCCTAAAGAGGGGTTTAGGCAACAGATCTCATAGTTAGATAGGAGCACCCAGAAAAGCTGTAGCACTGCCAACACTACATGCAGCAAGAGTTTGAAAGCAGGTCTGGGATCTCTCTGCTCCTGTTAGAGCAAAGGGGTGGCAACCTGGCTCCAGGAATCAAATCCACCTCCAAAAATGCCAAAAAGCAGCAGATCAGTGTGATTTGCAAAGCCAGCAAACGGTGCTGAAGACAACTTACTACAGACAGGAGGACACAGAGGAGCCCTCTGAGATGACCCCTGGTTGCCATACCAGTCTGTCCTGCACCTCTGAACAGCACTGCTCTTCGGCAATGCTCAACTACCAGGAGGAGCCACTAAGGGTTATCATCCCAGGTTTTCCTTTATACCAATAAAAAGCTTCTCTGAGAGCTTAGTATGACAAGGGAGGCCACCTCGAGACCACTACCCCAAGACATGCATTGAGTGCTTCTCGTCTTCCTTGCTCTTCCCAGGTTGTGAGCATCCTCTTGCTCAGCCTGGCGGGATGGGAGAGGATGCTGAAGGGCAGGAGACAGCTCAGCTTCTGCACAGCCATTCCCTGGCCTTTGGCCATGTCAGTCATTTTGATGGTGCACGTCTGGTTTCACATGGAGGAGAAACAGCCAGCTGTACAGGCTAAGCAAACACCCCGACTATAGGACTTTGCTCTGAGATCCCTCGGGGTCATCCGACCAGCTCAGAGTCCTTTGTGCAGAACTAAGCAGGACTCGTTGAGTGCTCTGCAGTTTTCCTTTGTACTTCCACTCTAGCCCTTTACAGCATAATGCTGTGATCCATCACTTCTTCCTTAATAAATGGGATCTGAACTGGATTCAGGAGAACAGGATCCTCCCCTTCTGCCTCCCCTCCACAAGCAATGAGGTCTCCTGTCTGTAATCAAAGGTTATGACCCACAGACGTTTCCTATACAAATCCAGCTGCCGCTTATCTGAACCCTTTCGTCTGTGCTAAATCATAAGCAAAAAGATGATGCTGAGAGGTCATGGCTCTCCAAGTCAGGAGGGAATGTGGTGGGGCAGCCAGGACCCACCCCCTTGCTGCATCCTCCTGGCAAAGGGTGAACCAGCAAATAAAGGAATTTGTCTGGGGCCCCTTAAAACAAGTTTACCTTTCCATAGCAAAAGAAATCTCTCAGATGTGCCTAAAGGCTTGGGGCAGGACTGCTTGCGTTGGAAAAGCAGAAACTCATCTCTTAATTGCAACAGCAGAGGAGTACTACAAAAAATCATCTCTGCGAGTGAAACTGTTATGTCTGCTCTGGACAGAGATAACTCTCTGCTGTTGAATTCAACCAATTTTGGGGTGAATGTTGCAGCAACTTCACCATACAGAGCTCTGGAGGAATTCAGGACACCTGAGGCACCAAATCCTTCACTCCAATGAAACTGCAGGGTGATTAAGCAGAGAGAATGTAACTATCCAAACTGTAATTTGGCCAGCACAATGGATCTAACACTCCTATTCTTGGGAGGAAAAAAAAGTAAGTACTGTATTTGAAGTTCAAAATCTAATTATTTGAGAAAAAGAATTCTGTTTTTAAAAGAAAATTCCTAACAATATAAAGAGAATTAGTGCCAAAGTTTCTGAAGAACTGCATAAAACGGTATGAAAAACGTATGATATTATAATAATAGGAATGACTGGATTTGCTCAAACGTCCCTTATACCTTATAATACAAGAATAAAATACAGTGTAAATCCTTCTATCTACATAAGTTCCCCATACAGAAAAATCACTCCTTTAATAGGTTTACACCTTTAAACATGTATTAGTTTGGAAAAGTCCTAGGGTATAATTACACATCTTGGCTTGGCACATTAATAGCTGTTCCTTCATTTACTGATTCTTTTACTGGTCAATTTGCTAGTTTACTATGCTGCTCTTACAGCTCAGCTTCCCAGCGGCACCCTCTGCCTGCAGACCCTGCGCTGAGAAGGGGAGAGGGTCCAAGCGGCCACAGGCTGTGTGCTGCTTTAGGGAGGTGAGTTTTGATACCTTGCTCTTGGCCACCCACACGTACGATGCTCTCTGAGATGTGGTATTTGCAGCCGCACGTGCCAGCAAGGCTGCAGGCAGAAGGAGGTGGAACAGCCCGCACTCCCTTGAAAAGCAGTGCAGAAATACACTCCTTGGGTCCAGGAGAAAACAAGTCAAGCAGGTCTTTTTCAGGGCTTTCTGCTACCTTGCTGGTCACATCTCCCTCAGGTCTCCCACTGTGGACCATGTGTGTCCACCTGTCTCCCACAGCCATATTTTCTGCTGCACAAGCCTGTGTCCTGCCATGCTGCTCCCTCCCACTGTCCCCATGCCGTTTCCTCCCAAACCCACTCTGCTGCCTTGCGTCCCTTGATTCCTTTTTTGCTTCAGGAGGCTCTTGCTGATCACTTTGCTGCAAATTCTTCTTCCTGATCCCCTGGAGCTCCATCCCCATCGCTCCTCCTTGGCTTCCCTCTCCCCAGTGGCTGGACAGATCTGGAGAGATGCTCACCTGAGTGAGAGTGCTCACCGTGCTCTGCCACACACCTGTTTCCCCATGAAAGAGAAGGGACACCCCTAACAATGTACCCTACCAGTCTCCGCAGGTTCACTTCACATCCCTCAGCTCCAGGCTCAAAGGCAAAGCTGGCATTCACTAAGCCTCAATCCAGCTTTTACAGTTTTTTTGACAGTTTAAGAGGGTTTTCTTGTGTTATAGCAGGGCCATTCATTTAATGGCTTTTCAGCACTGCCATTATAAACCAGAACTTTTCAGGTGTTTATTACTCAGCTTTTAAAATTGGCTCTATGCTGAAATTTGGCAAACAAAGTGTCAGCTTAGGAGAAAATTTTATTTTTTGCCAATTTTGTACTTAAAAAAAAAATGACCCCATTTTGGCCTTCATAAAAGTGTAGCTTTTGCTGCCTCTGTGACACTGGTGAAGTAACAAGTCAATATTGTAATATTGCCAGCAGAGCTGCAGTGATTTAATGCCTAAAATTGCTTTGAAGGTGAAGAGTGCTATTGAACTGCTAATTATTAACTATTATTACTGATCCTGCTGCATAACAAAGATGCAAGCAGAAAACAAAGGGAATATGAAACGTCACTGGGGACATGAGGCAGAATTGACATGAGGGTCTGATGTGGTAAATGGAGGAGCTGGAAAACAAGAGTTGGGAGTGCTGGCAGGGTGAGGTCCTCCAGCCAACGCAAGAACAGCCAAACTGATACGGAAATATTATTTTTCATTTTCCATAACGATATTTCAAATACCAATAAAATACAAATGATATTGTGCAGCCTACTCCACACCAAAGCTGGCAATGATGTAGTCAAGCTCTAACCCAAGCTGAGCTGAGGTTAACAGGGACCCCACATTGCTCAGCTGGAGCCAAGAGAAACTTTGCCATTGGTTTCAACATGCAGAAGATGGAGCCTTGAAGGTGCTGAGAACAGGCAATCTTGCCTCGGCAGACATATATCAGCATAAAAATGGACTGGGAATTTCAAAGGGTACTAGAGATGTAAGCATCCCCCTAATCTCTCGGATCCTTTCAAATCCCATCTGCATAGAGGTGGCAGCATCCACATCACACCCAGCCCAAAATCTGACCTAGGCTGAACAGAGGGTAAACCAAGCTATCTCCAGTCTAAACCTCCCAAACCACTATGCTGTATTACCTTCTTAAGGAACTGCAGTTCCATAGAAGAAAGGTAGTAGGGAGAGTATTTCTTGTTTGGGGAAAAGAGTGAAGAAAAAGAGGCAAGTCCAGGGCACTCTTCCATTTGGAAAGTGTCGTATGAAAGCAGCCTAGAAAGGTCATCCGGGCTGCTTTCAAACATAATAATAAGAAAAATCTATTTATCTTTCTGGAAACTTTCTGCTTGTCTAAGTGGCAGCTATTTAAATACAATTAACAAGCAAATGATTTTAAAATTACAATACATTTAATAAGGCAGCATCACAAACAATTTGCATCTCATTAAACTGCTTGAAGCTGCAGAATCAGCCTCCCAAATGGGCTGCACATCAAGTGGGAAACCCAGATGCAGCCAAGAGCTTCTGCACAGTCCTCTGACACCGCACACATGCTGGGAGGATGGTAGAGTGGAGGGGCTCGGTGGTCCAGCTGAGCCCCAAGCTGGGACAACCCTGTGGGGAGCTCCTGCCACAGCTCATGGCACAAGGAAGGATGCCATGAGCTAAAGCCTTGCTGGAAGTGGGTGTAAAACAAGGGAGGGAGGGAAGAAGGGAGGGAGGGAGGAAGGAAGGAAGGAAGTGTGTGTGTGTGTGTGTGTGTGCGCACACGCTAGCTTGGGATGAACACTTTCTAATATACATTTGTGAACAGAGTTTAAAGAAATTTCAGCTATATGCATAATTAAAAGTTTAGAGATTACACTGCCACAAACCTTCACAGATTGTTGCTGGGTTTGGACACACCTTAATTCCCAGGGGCCTCCTGCAGACAAATCCCACGCTGACGTGTGCAGCAGGAAAACCCTCAAACAAGAAACAGTTTTAAAAGCTTCCAACTCACTTTCAACTGTGATTTACTGTGGTGGCTCTATTTAACCTGGAGGATGCAGGAGCACTTCCCAGTTCACACACCACTTCCCCACGTGCCTTTGGCTTCCTTTAGAAGGACACACTGCCTGGATTACAGCCTAGGACACGGGCTTTGCTAGGCACAGCTCTGTATAGGTACCTGTGTGGGTAAAGGTTGCCTGTTTTTCCTGTCAGCCATTCAAGACCCTTATTGTAGCCCATGGAGGGGAATGATCTGGCAGGAGGCCCCCATCAGTGGAAGGGAAGGAATATAAACAGTGGCTCTGTAGATGATGCAGTAACAGATTCATAGATGAATAAGGAATAAAGCTAAACCACTTTAATTTCATTTATCAGAAGGCTTGAAGGTGAGCACATTCATGATAGAGGATGTCCCTAAAGAAGTCACTTTGCAGAACTGGACTCAAGTGCTGGCACCATCTGTAATGACCACACTTATGCACCAACCACACCTTTAATCTGAAAGCTTGCTCCAAAGCACTTCATGAACTGAAAAGGCACAAACAATGCTTTTTCTAAAGTTTAGCACAAATACTGATATGACCTTTTACTTTCTGAGCCTAAAACCAGTCAAGTTCTGGAGCTGCACCTGACAGTCGTCTAATACTGCACAGCACAGTTATATACAACACTGGCAGGAGAGAGCGAGAAAATAGTTTACAATTGAATCTGCAGAGGAAATTTGGGTAAGTTGAATGTAATTATCCATTTGGAAGCTGTCCAAGGGCTGGGACTGCTCAAAACCAGGAGGGAAGCTGTAAGAAGCGACTGGTTTTGCTTGTCCTTTGAAAGGCAGCACCTTCGAGGTGCCCTGTGGGTTCTCACTCACGTGTGGTGCTCCTTGGTGGGGAGAGCGGGGCTAAGCGCACTGCCCATGCTGCTTTGGCCAGGGAGGCTTTGCTGGGATCCAAGGGACCCATTCTGCTGCCACAGGGGTGGTGCTGGAGGCACTCGTGCTCCACAGCATCTTTGTGAGGGCAGGGGCAGCTTTGGGAAGCCCAGTAAAAATCAGATAAAGATGGGAAAAGTGACTACTAATAAATAACTAACACTGGTAGAAGAAAACTTGTCTTGTCAAACAACGTGTATGCAACCAGCTGCTCTGGGTAAGGCTTGTTGGAGAAGCCCCGGAGCCCTCCCAGTGGTTCCCGGGCCTCTCCATCCCCGATGTCGTCACCCTAGCGTGTGTCACCCCAAAGCTTCCTGCCCAGAGATGCCGCCGACTACTGACATAGGCCTCCTGCATTTCTTTTTCAGACCTGTGGTTTTGTAGTTTGTCAAAACAGGATACTCGTTAAATTTAAAATGTTACGATTTTAAACAAAGACAAAATAGTTATTGCTGTTTTAGCAACCAGACATCAGGCTCTCCTCATGCACACACCTCTTCTGGTTTTATAAGGTCTTGTCCATGTCTGCCAGCACACTATCTCTGCAAACCTGGATGTGAAGACAACTGCCTAAGCAAAACAACAATCACTTTCTATGAATTACTGAACATGTGTAATTCATTTATCTGCAATATTGTGCTAAACTCAGCTCCAATTAAACAAACGAAAACACCTGCTTAGCACACATAGATCTTTCCATACCTCAGGGGAAGATACATCAGTGTGCTCTGTAGTACAATCTGGCTCAGAAGCCTACACTAACAATGCAAGGCTGGGATTTTTTTTTTTTCCCACAGGCACATAGGCAAGGAGATAAAAAAACTTCAGACAGTGAGATTTTGGGGAAGAGTATTTGTTTTTAATATTTATATCTTCAGCACATGCAGTTCTGTAACACCATTGGGGACTTCTCATGGGCACTTGGACCCCAAAGGATGCATCACTCCGGAGAAAAAGTTGAGACGATGAAAACTTAAAACACATGTAACTGGCCCCAGACCTCATGATATTGCAAAACTACTGAAGAGATTTCACATTAACAGATCTATTGAGTTGGGAAGAAGACGTTTCCTTCTTTTGTTCTGTCCAGGCACCCACCAGCACTGTGGCACAGCCCTGCTGTCCTACCACACTGATGGGTCACACTAACATACAGACCAGGCTCACCTCGACATGCTGGCCACAGGGTTGAGACCACTTCAGACGCCCCAGATGACCAAGCAGCAGTGAACAAGCCACAGCCCCATCTCACACATGTTTTGAACCAACTTAGGGGCATCCCTTTGGGGGTACCTCTGAAAGAGGGGTGCCACTGGCACCCCTGCCCAGGTCTGGTCTGGGGGCTCTGGGTGCTTTGCTCAGTGCAGCAGCTGCCATCAGGAGCGCCTGCAGCCTGCCAGATCCCCTACATTTAACTCATTTCCTATTCTCTACTCGGCTGCCGGCAGACAATAAGCTGTCAATCAGATCCCCGCGAGAACATTTACAATTATCTCCCCTCTCCCGCACCTCAGCATGGCCCCGTATGAAGAGCCCCATCCTCAACTGTTCACACAAGCCATTTGCAACTCTTCTATTGCCGTAACTGCCCTGACTTGAGAGGTGTGCTAGGAAATTGAATTTCCTCGTGTTTTCAAACAGAAGTACTTTGGTGGCAAAGCACAGAAGAAAAATAACAGGCCTCCTACAGGCATGAGGAAAGGCAACCAGGAACGGACAAACTACCCCAGTAATTATTATAGCATCCTGTGCAAGGAATATGACTGTTTGCTGCTTTTTTTTTTTAGTTTATCTTTTTTTCAGGAAAATCAAAGTTATGAACTGAAAATGAGGGTTTTTTCAGTTTTGTTTTTCTTTCCTTTTTTATAAGACAGGGTGGTCCCCTCCACTCATTCCTGCAGAATTAGCAACAAAACACCACCACAATCTTGCAGCTGGCCCTGCTGCTCTGGTATCTCCACTGCTGGGCTCAGTCAGAAGGAATGGGTAGACACAGCTAAGTGACAGACTCAAAATGAGCACACTTTCCAAGCAACCAGTCTAAAAAGAAACAACCATGGTCATCATAACCATACCTTAACTTGTAGGGCCAGTTGGGGACAACGTGATTTAAAAATATCTATCCTATTCCAGGGAGAAATTACCAATGCTTTTGGCACACTCTCCAAACACTTCAGCCCATAAGCACGGCCAAGACAAATCTTTGGGCCCATTCCTCATAGCACCAAAATCATCACCATTGCTAAATTAGGTCAAATTTGGTACAGTCACTGTTCACTACACTGTGACTTTACTGATTTCCTGCTCAGCTGCCTGCTCAAGGGTCACTGAGGGTAATGGTGACGAGGCATCCACTCTCCTATTAATTATTTGGGTAGCATCTTCGATGGCTGTCAAACAGAAAGACAACTACTGCCATTATGGCTCTTTTCCTCACATTTAATCCTTGTGCAGAATTTTTCTACTAACTTTTTCTGTTGAAAAATAACCTGATATTTCCCCTCTCCTTTAAAATGTTTACCCTGCTCCGAATCTGCAAGGTGTAATATCATCAAGGAAGGTCAGGTTTCAGAGAAGCTAATGGCTCCGCTGTGTGCTCCCACCACTTTGAAGAGACGAACAATAGTCCCTCAAGTGTTGCTGCCGGTGGCACAGCAGCAATCCACGACAGAGGGTTAGAAATCTGAAATTAAAATAAACTGCTTAAATCCTGCAGATACAGAGAGAGATGCAGGAGACCGAATAATATGGGACAGTCTCTTAACCCAAGCAACAAAGTGCTCATTGTTCCAGTTTAAGACAAGTAACACAGCAATAAATACTGAGCAAAGGAAGTTAACCTGTATCCACAGCCTTTGAATAAACACAGAAGTTGAAAGTAAAATTAATGCAGGGTCTTTGGCTCTTGCCAACTTCTGCTTTACTCCTTCTTGCTTGGCATTGTTTTTACTTTTGGGGATTTTCTTTGTCTTCTCTCTTGTTATTCCCACTTTCCTGTATAAACTCCTTATCACACAGTAAAAGGAGAAACAGAAGGAACCACCACCACACAATCAAACGATGTGAACAACAGCCCAGCTGCATTCTGCAAATCCATCTGGGTGTAGATAACCAGGAAGACAAGGGCTGGGCAAGAGGCTGACCCACAGCCCCCATGAAGCCACAGCAGCTCTTGTCTCCTTCCCACAGCATTTCTCCCCACGAGTGACCAGGTGCAGCCCTGCAGATGGCTTTAACCACCAAATCCAGTATAAAGTTTACCCTGTAGGACAGTATAGACAGTATTTGGCATCTCAGAAAGATACAAGCACATCCATCTCTACTACAAGAGTCTGAGCATTCAGCTCTAAATATGAGTAGGAACAAATGCCTTGGTTAGTTTCTATTTTTCCTGATCCACTCCCATGCCAACACCTCAGCCAGTAATACAGGTTTTCACAGCAAGTATTAATTCTGACTTCACTTTTAAATCACATTTTCTTCATTTGAGCATTATTATATTCCATAGAACCAGGCGTGAACATCATGCAAAAGGCATTCTGGTCCACGGTTGTGAATACAGCTGTGTAGGCAGAGGAATATTTGTTTTCCAAGTAATTTGTGCACATTCACAAAATTACAGCTGTCTGCAGTTCTCCTGAAATATCTGCCCTGCTGTTTACAAGTCATAAAATATAATCTGTCTTTTGTAGGGCTCCAATTGGTAAATTTGGAAAAATATATATATATGTGCACTATTGTGTTTTTTACACTCTGATTGGCTGCTCCCCATTACATACTGGCAATTAACCCTGTACAACACCAGCACTAATATGAGGAGCCACTGGCCCAAGACAACAGCACACAGACCTTTGTGAGCGTCACATGGGCCTCTCATGCAGTTTACAGGTTGTTCATTGAGTTGCATTTCACTTTTACTCCAGCATAATCATCCCATAAAGACCACATGAAATGGAAACATGGGTCACAAGCCAGCTCCGGACAACACGGTTACCACTTTGGCTTGAATACAGCTCACACTGGGATGGAGCTGGGAGGTTCATCAATTAATAATATGGTCAGTGACAGATCATCAAACTGGTCTTTATGTACCAATTCGTGTAAGCAAAGCCAACAAGATCAAAATCACTGAATTTGCACTGTGGCTAGGCTGGTGGTGACAGCAGGTTTGCTTCAGATGTTTATCCATGCTTTCATATTCAGCCAAAACACTTCTAAAGATTTTTAATTTTTTT
>WAAB01001974.1:6480-29230 GCA_013389865.1 Piaya cayana
AGCTGGCCTCTTCTCCCAGGTGTCAGGGGACAGGACAAGGGGGAATGGCCTCAAGCTCCGCCAGGGGAGGTTTAGGTTGGAGATTAGGAAGAAGTTTTTTACGGAAAGGGTCATTAGGCACTGGAATATGCTGCCCAGGGAGGTGGTTGATTCGCCTTCCCTGGAGGTGTTTATGTTACGGGTGGACGGGGTCCTGAGGGACATGGTTTAGTGTTTTGTGGGAGTGGTTGGACTCGATGATCCAGTGGGTCTCTTCCAACCCGGTCATTCTGTGATTCTGTGATTCTGTGAGGGGCAGAATCCCCTCCCTTCCTGCTGGTCCCACAGCTTTGGATTCAGCCCAAGACGTGGTTGGTTTCTGGGCTGCAATCACCCATTGCCAGCCTGTGTTGAGCTTCTTAACCACCAGCACCCCAAGTCTTTCTATCCAGGGTTGCTCTCAACCCATTCTCCACTCCGTCTGTAAACGCGTTTGATCTGCCCCAACCCCCGTGCAGGACCTTGCACTTGTTGAACTTCATGAAGTTAACATTTTTCAATGGAAAATGGGCAGGATTTCAGTTCCTCCTTCAGAAGCAGAATCCAGCTGCAACAAACAGAGGGGAAAGGAAGCAAATTACTATTTCTATGGGCAAAGGAGGAAAGTATTAACTTTGGAAGCTGAGAAAAATTACTTGCGTTAATTAGGTGAAAGTATAATATTTAGTACAGCCTTCTCACAGGAAATACAGAGAGGAAAGTTGAGAGTGATGCATAGAGAGAGATAGAGGAGGCAATATTTGGCTGTAGAGTTGCATGAAGCAGACTGGAGGTAGTTAATACAGAGTTGTAGAAAAGAGGAGGGGTGTCTGAAGCTGGAAATGTCCTAATGGAAATTCTAGCAGTCATGGCTAAAATAAATTATGGATACAAATGCGACTTATGTGATGTTTCATGGAAGTGGTGTGCTTGAACAAAGAGGTGTCCCTTATTAATTTTTCTCTTTTCTCTTTTTTTAAAGGCTTATATATACTGCTGCAGTTTTGCTTTATTACTTTAAAATTCACGCTAGGGTAGTTCTGCCATGGCAATTTTCTCTTTCATGGGCGTCATACAGTTGAATAGCTTGAATATCAAGAGGAATATTGGGCCTCATTTTGAACTTCCAGGTGCAGAGATTCATAGGAAGATCCATCTATAACGGAAGGCTGCTTCTGCACTATGACAAATCTGAGATAGGTTTTGCAAATGTAGGTAGGCACTATGGATAATGAAGTTTTAACTACACCAACAATCTAATAAAAGGCATGAGTGACATGAGTCATGATATTTTTCAGTAGGAGGAGTGTAGTTGATGTTTGTGTCCTGGCAAATGTAGTCAAACTTTTGGAATAGTGTTGCCCACTCCATTGATATCATAGTGGCTCAAAAATCATTCTCTAGTTTTGCAGGAATGGAGTTTTAACCACGTATGTGGGGATTTCAATGTCTACTACCGTAGTTCCATCTTCATCCCTACAGCAAAGTGATGAAAATCCATAGAATCTTAGAATCGTTTGATTGGAAAAGACCTTTGAGATCATTGATCCCAATCGTACCTGTCCACTACTGGACAATATCCTTGTCTACCCACCTCCCTGGGCATCCTCTTCCAGTGCCTGAGAACCTTTTCAGTAAGGAAATGTTTCCTAATATCCAACCTAAACATCCCCAGGTGCAACTTGAGGCTATTTCCCCTCATCCTATCACTTCTCACTTGCAAGAAGAGCCCAGCACCCACCTCACCACATCCTCCTTTCCAGGAGCTGCGGGGAGTGATGAGGTCTCCCCTCAGACTCCTCTTCTCCAGGCTAAACAGCCCCAGGTCCCTCAGCTGCTCTCATAACCCCTGGGCTCCGGCCCCTTCCCCAGCTCTGTTCCCCTTCTCTGGACATGCTCCAGCCCCTCAATGTCCTTCTTGTAGTGAGGGGCCCAAAACTGAACCCAGGTTTCGAGGTGTGGCCTCACCAATGCTGAGTACAGGGGTAGGTTGAATTTCCTGGTCCTGCAGGTCATGTTGTTTCTGATCCAAACCAGGATGCCATTGACTTTCTGGGCTACCTGTGCACACTTCTGGCTCATGTGCAGCTGCTGTAGACCAACACCCTCAGGTTCTTCTGGGGTTGCACTGGGACACTGTGTTTCTGGTACTCTGCATTTCCTGGAATGGGACATGCTGACATCCCCATTAACCAAATTAAATACTAAGGTAACACAGATTCCTCTGAGCAAGAAAATTTCTATGATCTCAGATGCTTTCCAAATTTCAAGAAAGCCATGTCCTACAGCACAATACACACCACCTCAGGAGCAGGAAAACTGACTAGGGAGTGTTGTTGCACAATAAGCGATGCTTCCCTCCAGTTCCTTCCAGTCAATACTGGCGTATTGTTAGTTACTCACCCTCCCCACTCAATCTGGAATTGAATGTAAGAAACGTTTTTGAGTCCTGTTTACTCTTCCTGGACTTGAATCTCCGCAGTAGGATAATAGCAGTAGATTAAATGATGCTCGGCGCAGTCATCAAATTTCATGCTGTGGCTATTAGGATCATCTTCCCTGGTTTCATCTGTTGTGTACTTCACAGGATGACGGGCTTGAGCGAGGGCTACTTCCAACACAAATTGTAATCACTCGGAATAGTCACTCCTTTGGAATCTGCACATTTTTATTTCCATACGAGATGCAATTTAATCATTAAGGGAATTCTTTTAGCGCCAGCGTAACATACCTTCATAGGAGGAAGTTGACCCCAATTTTGTAAGCGGGTGTTTATGAAGTCAAAGGTAGGCTCTTAAAGCTGGGCCAGCAGCAGAATGCCCAATCTGGCACACACAGGAGAAATTATCTACGATTAAAGAGTTTCTGATTAATATGGCTTATGTGCCAAAACTGCACATGCGGCGTATGATCTCAATTAGAGTGAAACCTAATTCTTCAAGGCTAAGCTCCAGATTCATTCTGTAATTTCTTCTTTGTTTAACTTGGACATTTTTTGACAACGGGATCTAAAAGAAATGTGGGGGGATGGGGAAGCAGAACCCCCCCATCATTATAAATTGCAGTGCTGTAGAAAATATCTTTCTCATGCTGCTTCTGTGAATACCTTGACTATTTAATTTTCAGAAGGTTTGTGGCGCATTCCTCTAAGGCACTGCCATTTAGTGTTGCTAATGGAGCTGTAACAGTTTTTTGGGGGAAAGAATGAATACTCATGTGCAGGTTTTCTGCTTAAAAAGTAGCTCTTGCCAAAGAAAACTGCTCCAAGGTGGAAAGGAATAAGTATATAATCACGCCACTGTCATTACCTCTGATATTAAGAAAGTAGGAAATGTCAAAGGCCTGTAAGAAAAATAAGTTCAGATTTAATGAGTCTGCTGGAGAGGAATTATCAACATTAATCATTTAGTTAGTGGACTAACATCGCTGGCATCAATAGAATAACTTTTTCCATCCTGTTTTAATATGCAACAGTTGCTCTAGCTTGTTTCTGAGTCTTTTTTTTTCAACCGCTAATCCCAAAACATCCTGGAAACACAAACTCTAATGAATGAGTATCATCGCATTTTTAGCGCTCTTCCAAACCAATATTAGTCCAGCTCAGAGGGAATTCAGCAGTTAGTTAGGCTCCTCGTGTGTGGGAAAGGAGGGATTCCAGGCCCAAGGGAATGTGTGCACGGAGGATTTGGAAAGCTGCACAGTGGAGCAGGGCGCACAGTCCCTGTTTGCTGTGGGTACCGGAGATGCAGGATGTTGGGAAATGTATGAAGAGAGTTGGGGTTGTTCGGCTTGGAGAAGACTCTGAGGAGACTCTATTGTGGCCTTTCAATACTTAAAGAGGGCTTATAAGAAAGATGAGGGAAAACTTTTTAGCAGGACCTGTAACAATACAACAAGGAATAATGGTTTTANTCATGATTCTATGTTCTTTCTCAGTAATATAGGTGAAAGAAAAATGTCTCTTACCCCATGTTCCTGGCACCACTGCTGTACAGCCGTGCAGCAGATGATGCACAGCGCTCTTTCCCATAACCAGGAGGAATCGGTTGCCATTTCTGAAAGAATTTCACATTTTGAAGTGCCCCTTTTCCTTACTCTGATGTGCAGTGGCTTCAGCGGACAGCCTTCCATCGACATCAGAGAGCGAGTACTTACACATGCTCATCTCCTGTAGTACTGTAAGATCATATGCATTCATATCCCATGGTAACAGAATAACCCTTGTGGCTTCTGCCTGGCTTTGGCAGATATTTTCAGTGAAATGGAATCCATATGCTGGGGTGACCCTTAATGAAACCCTTTCTCTAATTGCTGTATTAAACTCGCTATTTCCTTGTCATTGTTTATGCTTTTAAATCTATAATATATTCCAAATTAAGTATGTTTGAATGACAGGATTCTGATTTAATTACAGACTTTATAACTGATTAGGCCAGACAATCTAAGTGGTGCATAAGCTCTGCTGGAATAGCTTCATGAATAAAACCAGGCAACTATGAGGTTCTTATTATAATAAAGTTAAATGAAACTAGTCCATTAATTGAATTAGAACTTCTGACTCAGTAATTTTGCAAAATAGTAGCAGTATTTTCTAGACCATCTCCAACTGAATTATTTTCTGGCTAGCTTTTTTTCCTTAAAATATTTGATTCCTCATGTAATTTAATCTTCAACATTTTTTCTTTAGTCTTTCCTTCCAATTCTTCAGTGTGCTCAGAATAAAAATGAGTATAGTTTGCATTACTGAGTTTATGGTACCAGTGTTTGGTTTTGTTTAGAACCAAAGGTTTGGTCATAAAGTTAATCCAGTCAAGAAAGCAACAATTAGCAAATTAAGTTGAGGGGAATGCAGGGCAAGAAGCAGAGCAGAGCAAGCAAACTCATAAGAATAGTGGAAGGTTTTTGCATTCTTGATGATATCAGGATCGGAACAAGGGAAGCTTTGGAAAGAGAGGAGTAAAGATGATCCAGACATAGACGATGATTTTGTAAGGCATGAATTATATTCTAGAATCTTTGGAAGGGAACTCAAAACCTATCCGGTTCCACCCCCTGCCATGGGCAGGGACACCTCCCACTGGATCAGGGGCTCCAAGCCCCATCCAACCTGGCCTTGAACCCCTCCAGGGACGGGGCAGCCACCACTGCTCTGGGCAACCTTGGCCAGGGTCTCCTCACCCTCACAGCAAAACATTTCCTCCTGTTATCTATGACTTTGGGTCAGCTCTGACTTCTACTGTGTCTGCTGTGCGTTGACATGATTTCTTCCATGAAGAGTTTATAGAGCCACAACAAAATCATTAAATTAGCGTTTATGTGACATGTGAATGTTTCTGATGACTCAGTGGCCATGTTGGGCAGTTCAAGACTACAAAAATTTTCCTACTAGCCCCCAGACTTGCTAACAGAGGGACTTCTCAGAGAGTTTGCGCCTCACCTTTGTATGGGGAAGGAGGACAGAGGAGAGGGAGTCGTGGGGATTCTCACCACGGAGCTCCAATTCATTGCCAGAAGCCTGGGTAATGGTTTCTGAATGTCTGTGCCTGTGCAGATTAGAGGTAATTGCGCTGGAGTTGTGTGCTGCTTGTGGAGAACTTCGGTTACAGTTAGTGCTGCTAATGCATGCTTTATTTTATAGGAGCTGCCGCTTCTAAAGTAGCCCAGTGCAAAACGTGTCGCCCTGTTTTATAAGCGTGATATTGCTGCGCTCTCGCTTACTGTAGAGCTCTACGGCAATTACAGCACAGTTTAATTCACAAATCATTACAGAGTTTAGCCATTACTAGTACAAAGTAGTTACTTTCTCTGTGCAATTGAAGCCTAATTTTCATGCCATCTGAAACTTTCAGGCATCAGGTAACACTTTATTTTATAAGGAAAAAATAACCATTTATTTAAATTGTAAAATCTGTGTATTTACAGAGTGGCTGTTTTTGCTCTTCGGTTTTCACACCAATTACATTGGAGGCTATTTCTGCAAAACTGGGGTCTTATTTCTGAAAAAATAAGTTATCAGCAATTGCTTCCTCTGCTTGCATAATTGCTTGAATAATTGTACTCTACAAAATGAAGGAAATTACCCTTTAATGCTGGCTAATAATTCTGATAGTTTGTTAATCCGCAAAGAGCACAGGGGCTCTAAAAGTTGTGTAACTCAGATAATAAGGCTGTAACCCAGAGCACATTTCTTGTGCGGTTAGTATGAAATGTGTTTACATATCAGTGAGGCAAAGTGGATTTATAATTAATTTTGCTTTTAAGTAAAAAAGTGGTTATACCCGTGCACAAGGCTGAGTAAATTTAAAGAGCTCGTTGTGTGGATAAAACCTCTATCCCTTTAAAATACTCTATTCCCTTTAAATATTTTGAACCTATTGCATACGTGTGGAGCATTGTGTGTAGTGTTTCAGCCTCCTCTTTGCAGCTGATGGTTCCATTGCCACATGTGGAGCCTCGTACATAAGCGCCAGTATTTTTGCTGGATATATTGGAGTCTCCTTTTGACTTCTTGCTTAATGTCTTTTTGGGGAAAAAAGTGATGGAAGGTTTGCAGAATTGAGCTTTAGATGCCTGTTGCAAACCCATAACAGTGGTGGAAGCTAGAGTGAATGATCTAGACAAAGTGACAACAATACTTTCATAGAATCATAGAATCATAGAACAACCAGGTTGGAAGAGACCCATCGGATCATTGAGTCCAACCATTCCCATCAAACACTAAATCATGTCTCTTAGCACCTTGTCCACCCATGCCTTAAACACCTCCAGGGAAGGTGAATCAACCCCCTCCCTGGGCAGCCTCTGCCAGGGCCCAATCACCCTTTCCGTGAAAATTTTTTCCTAATGTTCAACCTAAATCTCCCCTGGTGAAGCTTGAGGCCATTCCCTCTTGTCCTGTCCCCTGTCACTTGGGAGAAGAGCCCAGATCCCTCCTCTCCACAACCTCCTTTCAGGTAGTTGGAGAGAGCAATGAGGTCTCCCCTCAGCCTCCTCTTCTCCAGGATAAACACTCCCAGCTCTCTCAGCTGTTCCTCATCAGGCCTGTTCTCCAGCCCCTTCACCAGCTTTGTTGCTCTTCTCTGGACTCACTCCAGAGCCTGCTAGCCTCCTGTGGCAAGTAGGTTTGAAACATTATTGCAAAATAGTTTCTCACTTAAGAATTGCTTTCTGTCTTGTCTTCTTATACCTAATACTTAATACATACAATTACTTATGTTCTGTTGCAGAAAGGAGTTGCATTCTTCATGCTGTATCCTAGTCTGTAGGTTCTTACATCAGTTACAAATAAAAAAGTTATCGAAACATCGACTGTTCACATATGACTGAGCTTCTAGGCTGAAGAAGAATGATTTTCAGCTGAAAGAGGGGAGATTGAGATGATATCTGAGGAAGAAATGTTTTGCTGTGAGGGTGGGGAGGTCCTGGCCCAGGTTGCCCAGAGCAGTGGTGGCTGCCCCATCCCTGGAGGGGTTCAAGACCAGGTTGGATGGGGCTTGGAGCCCCTGATCCAGTGGGACGTGTCCCTGCCCATGGCAGGGGAAGGACTGGATGGGCTTTGAGATCCCTTCCAACCCAACTGTTCTGTGATTCTATGATTCTGTAAAATGTTTCTGATTATTCATTATGTTTTTCTAGCAGGAATAGTTTACCTTTTCTGAATTGAGCACACTTTCCCTATTCATATGTAAGAGTCTCCAGCAGGAGCTGTGAACTCCTTTATTTCTTCATGAAATTTCTACTTTTCATGATTTTTTTTGTTCCTAGTACGTGCACTGAGTGCAGTCTGTGTGCAGCCTTGGGCTTCAGAGACCAACAAAACTGAAATTAGTTTTATACACATAGTTTTGGTCAGAGAAGCTCAGTCTTGCTGAATTAAGCCTACAGACTGTAAAAGGTGTTTAATTACACTATGTCATTAATTAGCCCCAGTATTCCTGTCAAAAATACTCCCTTTCTAAGTATCTTACATTCTATTTCAGTAGTTAGCAGAAAAACTTAACCCACTGGTGCTTTTTCTGTCTTTTCATTGCATTCTTCGTGCACCATACCTGGGTGTTCATCTGGCCATGCTGTCCACTTCAGGTTTTGAACAACCTCCACAGTTTCTTCTTTTCCCCTCATCTGCTTTAATGTTGTTTAAAAGTTAATTCTGACTTGATCTCGTACTCCTTCCCATAATATTATGTAGTTCTTTTTTTTATTTGGATTGCCTTAGCATTCTTTTCATGCGTGTCTCTCTCTCACCTGGAATTCTTTTATTTTCTGATTCTGCTTTGCTTCTGCAGGAGCAAAGGCTGCTAGGGTAAGACTACATTTTTGGAGGGTATATGTATAGTAAAAGAGATTGTTAGAGAGAAATTTAGTGTAAGTGTTTGCAGGCTTTAAAAAGCAGTAACAAATATGGAGCATAAACTCATGCTATTTCTTTCTGACAGCTTTTAAGACCTTGGATTCATAAATTAGTTTATATATGTGTGTCTAACAAGTTATTTTTTTCCAATTCCTTCTTTTTTGGTTAATATTATAGAATGTCATGAGTTGGAAGAGAACTACAGAATCATCACGTCCAACCCTTGTCCCTGCACAGGTCAACCCCAACATTCAGACTCTGTGTCTGAGGGTGTTGTCCACATTGTTAGAAAGGAGAGATTTAATCAACAGTTCTAGAATACCCTGTCGTGTTTGTCTCTTGTCTCTCTATGGACTTCTCTGACTTCCTTAGTTTATGCTATTTCCATCCTATTGCAAATTGCTCAAGAACAGGACTTGTCTACAGAGGTGCCTGTGTGGCATGGTAGGTCAGAAGAAAAAACTATGTAATGATTTGGGTTGGAAAGGACCTCAAAGCCCATCCAGTTCCACCCCATTCCATGCACCTCCCACTGCATCAGGGGCTCCAAGCTCCATCCAACCTGGCCTTGAACCCCTCCAGGGATGGGGCAGCCACCACTGCTCTGGGCACCCTGGGCCGGGGCTTCCCCACCCTCACAGCAGAAAGTTTCTCCCTAAAATCTCATCTCAATGTCCCCTCTTGTACTGTATAACCAACCATTCCCCTTCATCCTCTCCCTGCCCTCCCTGATCAAGAGCTTTTCCCCAGCTATCCTGGAACCCCTTTCAGCACTGGAAGTTACTCTGAAGTCTCCACAGAACCTCCTCTTCTCCAGACTAAATAACAACTCTCTCAGCCTGTTCTTTTTATGGGAGATGCTCCAGTCCTTGGATCATCATCATGGCCTCCTCTGGACTTGCCCTAACAAATCTATATCCTTCCATCTAGACCAGAGCTGAGCAGCATGGTAATCAAGCACCTTGTCAATATATTCCCTAGTTGTATAAGCTTTCCATTAGAAGCGGAATGTTTGGGTTGATAAAAAAATCAGTGTTTCCCACAGCTTGGATTGTTTTTGTTGCTTTTCATGGTGGTTAGGTTTCACCCATTGTCCAGGCTGTTTTTCCTGGATCATACAGTAACTTTATTTAGTAGGAATCTCACTCTACCCTATTTTTGTGGATAGGGGTAGGAGCTCTGATATATTTAGTAAGTATAATACATCCACAAATGTTTTGCCTCTTTACTTTGGAGGTACAAGAGGCCTTGGTCTTAGGTTGTCGTTCTCTTCACCAGCAGATGAAGACCCAGATCACGAGCCCCAATTTTGCAGGTTAACGCGTAAGAATTGGTTGGCAGTGGATTTCAATGAAATTTCCATGTCCCACTACCGTTGAGGTCTGGTTCCAAATCTGTAGACATCTACAGGTCTTCAATCTTCTCCTAAACATTGGCTGAGAACTTGGGCAAGAGAAGCAAGGAAGAGGTAGGTGGGCACTGCTGTCTAACAAGAGCTACTAAATGTTTTGGTATCTAATTAATGAATTGAACTCCACTTCTCCTACATCGTAAGTCTTCAATACTTTCCAAAAGTTCTTGATTATTTCAGATCTTTGGGGCTGGGGCAGTATGTGGGAAAGTTGACAGTTTTAAAAAAAATGAAAAGGAAGAAAACAGAAAAACAAAATCTTACCATTGACTATTTTATTCTTGCTTGTTCAAAATGCCTGATTTTTGGGAAAATCATACATCTTTTGCAGCAGTTGGCTTAATCTCTAGCCATTTAATCACAAAACAGCTCTTTTATGGAACATCATCCTTACTTATGGACATGAGAGATAATCCTCTGTCAGTGAGGTGAAAAAGATGGCTTTGAAAATCACCCAATGTCCAGGTCATGCCCTGTTGGGGGCCCAAGGGGTGCAAACTACCTTCAGGTGTTGAACCTGAAATTGGTGTCAGTCATATCCAGATAACATTAAAACTGTTGCTGAGAAGCTGATGCTCTTGATCTTTTAGTAGGCACGGTGATGTTGGGCTGACAGGTGGACTTGGATGAGCTTAGAGGTCTTTTTAAACCTTAACAACTCTATGACTGTCTTGAGCACAGTACTCACAGAATGAAAAAAATACATGGGAGATAAATGGGATCAGATGTAGTCAGAATTTTTTTTGCTTCCTTTGGCAGAATTGAAGTAAATTGTGATACCCAGAGCCCTGCGTTCAGTTCTGGAGTCCTCAGCACAAGAAGGACATGGAGCCGTTGGAGTGAGGCCAGAGGAGGCCACGGAGATGATCCGAGGGCTGGAGCACCTCCCACCTGAGGACAGGCTGAGAGAGTTGGAATTGTTAACCCTGGAGAAGAGAAGTCTCCAGGGAGACCTTAGAATAGGTCCGAGTACTGAAAAGGGCTTCAGGAAAGCTTAGGAGGGGCTCTTGATCAGGGAGAACAGGGATAGGATGAAGCGGAACAGTTTTCAGCTACAAGAGGNGGATCAGATGTAGTCAGAATTTTTTTTGCTTCCTTTGGCAGAATTGAAGTAAATTGTGATACCCAGAGCCCTGCGTTCAGTTCTGGAGTCCTCAGCACAAGAAGGACATGGAGCCGTTGGAGTGAGGCCAGAGGAGGCCACGGAGATGATCCGAGGGCTGGAGCACCTCCCACCTGAGGACAGGCTGAGAGAGTTGGAATTGTTAACCCTGGAGAAGAGAAGTCTCCAGGGAGACCTTAGAATAGGTCCGAGTACTGAAAAGGGCTTCAGGAAAGCTTAGGAGGGGCTCTTGATCAGGGAGAACAGGGATAGGATGAAGCGGAACAGTTTTCAGCTACAAGAGGGGAGATATTAGGTAGAAATGTTTTGCTGAGAAGGTGGGGAGGCCCTGGTGCAGGTTGCCCAGAGCAGTGGTGGCTGCCCCATCCCTGGAGGGGTTTTGAGGTCCATTCCAAGTGGAACCATTCCAAGATCCCAAGATTCTATGATCTTGCCACCTACTTGAAAGAAAAAGCCTCATGATGCTAAAAGGTGTTGAGCAGGCATGCTTTAAAACAAGTTTCAACTTACCTTTGTGCCTGCACGAGCTCTTTGCAAGTGCAGGCGTGCCAGGAAGCTTAAACAAAAATATTTTAAGTACAGTATTTAAAAATACGTTCTAAAGCCTACTAAACATTAGGCTTTGTGTATATGTAACAGTGTTGAAAGCAAAGTGCTTAGATGGGCTAGGAATGTAATTCCTAGTCTGTGAACTGCATTTTTTATAACTGAATGTTAACGATCAAGTACATGCTAAAAATAATAGGTACAAGTGCAAACCGAGAATATTCCAGGCCTGTTTTGAAATAACATCTATTTGAGAATTAGACTAATTTTTATGGCTCTCTGTGGGAAGCTTGGAAAAAAAGTATGTAAATACATTTTCTGAAAAAAAAATTTGAGACAATAATAAAAGATGTTTTACACTTGTTTTTTTCAAACATAAACCCCCTGATTTCTGTAAGAGTTAAATGACAAATAAAGTCAAAGTGCCCAGGTGTTATCTGCATATTTAAGGTACAGCTTTATTGCCTCATAATCCCAAGCTCAATGTACAATTTTTGTACCTTTTAAGCTTTGACACTGCAGACATCATCCAAGTTCCTTGTAATTTCCCTGAGAGATAAACAAAACATGAGAACACTGACCAGTTTGCTGAAAGTGAACCCAAAGGCTTTGAAATCCATTTCTGTGCTTGAACATTACACCTCATTTTCCATTCATTTCTTTGGTAAGAATAATTCCATCTTTTAGGGTGGATTTTGTTTTGGGTTTGATTGATCAATCATGAGGGCTGCTTACACGGCCCCTGTATTTACACATGTTCACACTCATATCCAAAAGCTTCATATCTGATCTGATAAAATTTATGTACCTAAATGATTCTGAATTTCCTGATTCTTAGTATAGGAAAGGAGCAGGAGGGCAGCAAGGTGTAAATACAGGGTCTGGGAACCACCTGCAAGAGGTATGACAGAAAGTGGTGTTTCCTAGGTTGGCACGTTGACAAGAACATTGATTTTCAGAATTTTTGGGGTTTTGAGCTGCCTTCACTTTCCACAATTTCTCGTGGTAAATCATTAGTAAGTCAGTAACTCTGGAGTTGGTTAGTGCAGCCTTATAAATCTTTGCTGGATGATTCCCAGGGTGGGTGAACAGAGTAGGAGAGGACCAGCATTATTCCTTGACCTTTAGCAGAATCCATGCACTTCAGTGATCAATGTTAGACCTAACAGTCTCAGGGAAGTATTGGACTGGTGATTTTTGCTGGGATAAATGCCAGACAGTATTTTCAGTTAAAATCCTGTTAGTTTTAATCTACTCCCCACCAGAGCATTGACAGCTCTGAATCGCATGTCTTAGATTATCGAACAATTGCCCCATCCCTGGAGGGGTTCAAGGCCAGGTTGGATGGGGCTTTAAGTGACCTGATCCGGTTGGAGGTGTCTCTTCCCATGGCAGGGGGATGGAACTGGATGGGCTTTGAGGTCCCTTCCAAACCATTCTCTGATTCTATATGCTCAGCAGCGTAAGCCCCAGTGATTTCACACAAGAAGTAGATACTTTTTTTTTCAGATAATCAAAACATTTATATGTTCATTTTAAGTATTCAATACACCGAATCTTTTTGTTCCTGTGATTTTACAGTTGTCAGCAACAACAGCTCTTCTCCTGTCAGCGTAACTGAAATGCAACTGCAAGATTTGTCTGGCTAAAGCTAACTATGTGCGTAAAGGAGAGTCATAACCATGGTACCAGTGGTCAGTGTGTTCCATCCAGGCTGTAGCTTTGTACTTGTTCATATGTAAGAACTGACAAAACCAAAATCCTGTTTTGGTATGTGGAGAAAATGTTCACCGTAAGAGGAAATGAAAATTATTTAGCTTAAAGTCAAAACAACAATTTAACATCCCTTTGTGTACACAAACACTCTTCTGAAAGTCACAAATCATAGATGCTTGATGTTCAGAGCCATTTTAAATGCTACTTACCTAAAGCCAGGAGATGAGAAACATGTGGCAGACCTTTTTTGCAAAAGTTCAAGGGGTGGGGGAGCGAGAGGATGTTTGCATCTGCAGGAGGAGGGCCTAAAAATACTCTAAAAGCCGACGGTTCACTTAAATCATTAATCCTACATTGAAGACATTTCCACATTTTAATGGACTGCAATTAAACCCAATATTTCTTAATACGAATGTCAGGTGTTTTCAGCAGTGATGCAAATGACTGCTTAGTGCTATAATTCTGCAGGCGAAGGCCTTTAGAGCAGGCTCATTTGGGCAGCCAAATATAAACAAGAGCACATAATTCCATCTGCTTTTTGGCAATTTGTTGTTCCTTTTAGGTTCTCTTTCCCCGTTTGTCTTGTGGACACAGTTTGCAGGAAATGTCAACCACCGTGATTGATAGCATGAGATTGGATGTACTGACTTCATGCTTTCATAAAGCAAGACAGCTGTTGGGAGAAACTTTCCTTCAGGAGCTGGAAAGGTTTAAATTTTCCATCTCTTTGACTATTTGGCCCGATGAAGGATTGGGTTTTACCAGACAAGTAAATAAAAAGATGGCTAAGATGTACTAGAAGGTCATTCAAATGATCTTTAAATAGCAATTACTGGAGGGAGGCAGAGGGAAAGCCCTCCCCGTTCTGAGTCTGCTTAAGTAAGCCCTAAAAAGCTAAGCTTGTGTTCTCTCAATTTTTTTAGCCACCCTGTAAACCAGACAATTTCTAATAACACGATTTTACAATGGGAGTTAGTCACGAGGCAGCAGGCGTTGAAGGTGGTTCAGTTGAATTCGCTGGTTGTCAGCTGCATTTCTGTGGCTGTGAGACTCTGGCTCAGTTCCAGAGCACTGTAGCACACCAGTTTGCAGTTCTTTTTCTTGCTAAAACTAGATACGTTGGTTTAATTAATTAGGTTTTTAATAAATTAGCTGTATTCAAGAAGGATGTATGCTTTCCTTTTAAGCTGAAAGGGGGGGAAGGGGGGGACTGTTAATTTTTACAGTTATACTTAGATCTGAGGGGTATTATTTTATTTTGAGGGACATGCATTTTGCAGATGTTGTGAGCATACTCATAGAATCATGGAATCATTAAGGTTAGAAAAGACCTCTAAGATCATCTGGTCCAACCCTCAGTCCAACACCATTGTGACTATTAAACCGTGTCCCAAAGTTCCATATCCACATGTTGTTTTGAACCTCTCTGGGGATGAAGACTCCACCTCTGCCCTGGGCAGCCTGTGCCAGTGCTTCACCACTCTGTCAGTAAAGAAATATTTCCTAAAATCCAGTCTAAACCTCCCCTGACACAGCTTGAGGCCATTTCCTCTCATCCTATCGTATGTTCCCTGGGAGAAGAGACCAGCACTCACCTCACCACAACCTCCTTTCAGAGAGCAATGAGGTCTCCCCTCAACCTCCTCTTCTCCAAGCTAAACAGCCCCAGGTCCCTCAGCCCACAACTCCTGGGCCCCAGACCCTTCCCACCTCTGTTTCCCTTCTCTGGAGATGCTCCAACCCCTCGATGTCTTTCTTGTAGTGAGGGGCCCAAAGCCAAACCCAGGATTCGAGGTGTGACCTCACCAGTGCCAAATACCGAGGGGACAAACCATGCTCTGCTGCTGCTGCACACCATTTCTGATCCAAGCCAGGATGCCATTGGCCTTCTTGGCCACCTGGGACACTGCTGGCTCATGTTCAGCTGCTGTCGATCAAAACCCCCAGGCCCTTTTTCACCAGGTAGCTTTCGAAAAGATGACCAGTTTATTTGGAAAAGCACTATGTAAACCTTGTATTATTTTTCCCTCCCTGCCATTTGTCTCTCTGAGAGGGATGAGAGTCAGCTCATGGTTTGAAGGCCTAATGAGTTCCTGGCTACACTAATTCTTTACTGAATCTATGGTCCTGCTGGAGATGGGCCAAAACCAGAACTCAGGAACTGAAAATCCCTTGATGCGAAACTTTGGTGGAGTCTACATTTAGATGTTTTGAGTCAGGCTCCAAATTCCATTCCTGTCTAGTTTTTTTACAGTCTGACACATCAATGTCTTATGTGGCAGTTGCTACCCATACCTCTTAGCAAAGTCTTCCAAGCTACGTTGGGGCTTACTGAGTTTTCTACTTCTTTGAAATGCCACAAGTGTCATAAACCCAGTAGCAAATATCATTGTATGTTTCCTTTAAAACAAAGAAAAAAAACCAAACCCAATGTGTAGGTCTCATTGTCAAAGAACCCTGAGCAGCTGGACAGCTTTTTGCCAACAACCATATTGCGAAGATCCTGAACGGATCCTGTGCTGCAAAGTTTTCACCTAGACTTCTCAAAAGTGAGGCTTGTCCTATATGGAATCTTCAAGATAAGCCAAAAAGGTAAGGAGAGGGTTGGATTAGACAGGGCTCCAGCCTTGATTTAAGCAGGAGAGACAGAGGTTGAACAGGAGAGCACCATTTCTGTGCCCACCAACAGCTCTCAGTGCTGTGCACCCTGGGCTGTGCTGTACCCTCTGCTGCATTTGTCTCTGAAGTTTAAATACAAGGCAAAATGCTCGGGGAGCAGGAAAGCATGTTTATAGAAGTGGTCAGGATTGTAAGAAAATTTGGTATTACAGCCAATTCTAAAAAGAAAAAAACAACCCTCAAAAAACCTTTAGCAATTCTTCAGGAACCAAACTGAAATAGCAGCAGTAACTTTGGGCAGCCGAAGGGTGACATTAACTGCTGTGCGGAGACGTTTTGCAATGCTTGGGGGTAAGAGGATACTAAGGAACTCTGTGGGTCACTTCATTTCGATCCGGTAAACATTTCCGTAATCAGTAATCATGGGCGCTGTTTCGTAACTGTGTATAGATCACGCTAACAATCTAATCACTTACACAAATACACAGCTTCAACACCGCTAATTAGCATTCTGCAGAACTGGCAAAAAGCCAGTCTGAATTCTACATGTACAATCAATTTACTGTTAAACATTTAAAGAGCTAACTATTTATACCTAAATGAGAATCTTGTTTTCTCTTTTTTTTTTCCACCTTTATATGCCTATAAATTAATCCTGAGTATCTGTATGTGCAGGGTGCTGTATTCACTCTTCCAGTAACCCCGTCTCAACAGGTAGTGTTTCATCAGAGAGGAATTTAATGCTCTGCCTTGCTTTGGCAGATTGTGGCTGCACTGTGATAAATAAGGTTCTAAATAAGGTTCTGACAAGACGCTACTTAGTTTTGAACCATCGCTCCACTAAGTTCTCAAAATTCAGTGGGATCAAAAAACTGCTTTACTGCTATTAGTGATACTTTTATACCACAGCACAAGAAAGTCATGGACCTGTTGGAGCGAGTCCAGAGGAGGCCACAAAGATGATCTGAAGGCTGGAGCTCTGGGGAGAACTTAGAGCAGCCTCCCAGTATGGCTTTCAGCTGCAAGAGGGGAGACTGGGATGAGATCTGAGGAACAAATGTTTTGCCTTGAGGGTGGGGAGGCCCTGGCCCAGGGTGCCTAGAGCAGTGGTGGCTGCCCCATCCCTGGAAGGGTTCAAGGCCAGGTTGGATGGGGCTTGGAGCCCCTGATCCAGTGGGAGGTGTCTCTGCCCATGGAATGGGGCGGGACTGGATGGGCTTTGAGGTCCCTTCCAGGCTTAACTATCCCATGACTCTATGATTCTATGACAAACAGGCTGGGTAGGAGCCCTAACCAGGATCATGTATTTCCTTACAAGTTTGGTTTCTCCATTTTCTTCCGAGGGCTAGATAATATCTTCCATTTTTTAATCTGTGTGCATCACTTACTTTTCCTTTATGGCTTGACATGACACTAGAGCAAAAATGAACAGCAGGAAAAGCCATGAATTCAGCTGTACTCTAGCTTTACTATGTTATTAAACAAGAAATTGAAAGCTCAGGGGCATAAAAGGTTTGTTCTTTTCTTTTTTTACCCTAAATAAGTTAATACCACAAAAGTAATCATACTAATTTTCAGTAAATGCTTTTCTCCTTCCTTCTCTCAAGAGCAACTCATCATTTTAGCTGTAAAATTAATTTCCCGAGAAGACAAGGAGATGGATTTGAATTTGAAGATGAGCAAGTGATGCTTAAAGCAGAAATTCCCCTACAATGCTCCAGCCTGTCAGGAATCAGATTAGGGTCTCAAAACATATGAGGATTGGATTCTACAACTTTTCCTAGGGCCATGCAAAGGTGTAAGAGAACCTAGTTATGTCACTAGGGTTTTATATCTTGAAAGACTGTTGTGCAATTTTTATTGCGGTCTTAAATCTGCACAAACCAATCACTATCCCCATATCCCCATAAGTAATCCCCCAATATAATTTAATGTATGAATTGAGGCACAGAACGTAAAGAACAGGTGATAAAATATTACTCCAATGCTGAGAACATTAAAATGTTGATATTTTGAGCAGCTGGCTTAGTCTTTTTTTTCTAGGTTGGAATAAATAGTAATATTAAAGGATTAGCATAACCAACAAGTGTTGAATGACCTGATTTCATTGCAGGCAATAGGAGTATTTAGGAACTGGCATTTGGAGCATTATAGAGCAGAAGAATTTAATTCTTCCAAGTATTTTTTTTATCATATTGTTTAGCTATGGATATAATTGTTACATAGACATCAACTCAATATTTAACTTGGAAACATTTGAGGTTAGAATTATTGAAGCATTTAAATTTTTTATTTAAAAATATTTCAGTGTGCCATTAATAAAAGGGAATATCCTGGTATTTTTAAGAAGAGGATTCCCAGGTTTCATTGTTTAGTTCAAGCAAACAAAGATGGCAAACAAGCAGTTATCCGGAAAGAAGCATCAAGACCAGGCAAGGAGTAAAAATCATGGAATCACCGAATGGTTTGGGTTCGAAAGGACCCCAAAGCCCATCCAGTTACAACCCTCTGCGATGGGCAGGGGCACCTCACAGTGGATCAGGGGCTCAGAGCCTCATGCAGCCTGGTTTTGAACATTTCACGGACAGGGCAGCCACAACCTTGGCCAGGGCCTCCCCACCCTCTCAGGAAAACATTTCTTCCTTATGCCATCTCAACCCCAGCTTTCCTGGAGCCTCTGCCAGGCCTGGAAGCTGCTCTAAGGTCTCCTTAGAGCCTTCTTTTCCCCAGGTTCACCCCAGAGAAAAAACTCAAGTTTACCCCAACTCAGGTTCACCCCAACTCTCTCAGCCCATCTTCATATGGGAGATGCTCCAGTCCTTCACACATCTCTGTGACCTCATCTGCACTTGCTCCAACAGATCCATGTACTTCTGGTGCTGAGGACCCCAGAACTGGACACATGGCTCCTGGTGAAGTCTCATGAGAGAGGAGCAGAGGGACAGAATCCCCTCTCACGTTCTGCTGTCCCCACTGCTTTTGTGTATACACGTGAGATATCAAAATAGATTTCAGAGTAGTAAAACTTGAGAAATAAGATAGATAAAATTAGAAAGCTTTGTGGTGGTGTCATTCCTAAAATGAGAAAGATCGTGGAGCAGCTGGAAAGTCAGAA
Source organism: Piaya cayana (assembly GCA_013389865.1). Classification (NCBI taxonomy): domain Eukaryota; kingdom Metazoa; phylum Chordata; class Aves; order Cuculiformes; family Coccyzidae; genus Piaya; species Piaya cayana. The sequence goes on from WAAB01001974.1 coordinate 25,379, forward strand.
AATTAAAGCCTGAATATCAAATATATGTTCCTTCCAGCACTGAAAGGGACTCCATGAAAGCTGGAAGGGGCTCAGAGATTGCAGGCATGGGACCAGATGGAATGTTTTTAAGCTGAAAGAGGGGAGATTGAGGTGAGATCTAAGGAAGAAATGTTTTACTGTGAGGGTGGGGAGGCCCTGGCTCAGGTTGCCCAGAGCAGTGGTGGCTGCCCCATCCCTGGAGGGGTTCAAGGCCAGGCTGGATGGAGCTTGGAGCCCCTGATCCAGTGGGAGGTGTCTCTGCCCATGGCAGGGGTGGAACTGGATGGGCTTTGAGGTCCCTAGTAGTTCATGATTGCATGAAATAAATATTCAAAGAGGGAGGAAAAGTATGTTCTAATCATTGCAGCTACAAACACTGGGTCCTGCTCCTTAATCTCTTTGAAGCCCCATTTCCTCAGAAGCAGCAGTGATGCTGATGTAGAGGTGGAAATGGAATTGCTCAAGAATTCATTTCAGTGTCTGCTTAATGATTTTCTGGCTTGGAACTGGAATGACAGACTCCAGTCTTATGATAGTACTTTCAGCCTTTCACTTTTTATTATTTCTGGGGTTTCAATTTATGAAACAGACAGAAGTGGTCTATCAAATATGACAGCCCTCCTTTCCTAGGAAATAATCCAGAGTAGCTGCTCTTGCACTGCTTTAGGTACGTTTGTTACGAGTCTTAAATGCTTATAAGAACAGTTACACCTCTGAGTCACCAAACTGTTTTCCGTGTTTCTTTCAGTAGCAGATTCCTTTCATTTTGAGCAGAAAGTGCAAAAGGCACTTCTGTCCCATCGAACCAAGTTCCTTTGTGGTACTATGGTACTTCATGGTTTTGTTCACGCTGCTTGCACTCAAAAGGCTGTACAATGTCCACAAATTTTGATGGTTTTCCAAACACTGATACGAGTTTCAAAGCAAATCTGTTTCCTGGCAGAGGATCCACAACACTCAGATGAGTGTCACCATGACCAAGAAGATCCCTGTTGCCAAATCTTGCTCCTGGGAACTTTGGATCTTTCACCTATCATCACATTGAAAATGAGCGAAGCTCTTACAACAGATCAGTCAAAAAGAGGAAGATGTTTGAAAACTTAACTCAGTGCCTTGGTTACCATAATGACATAGAAGCTTGGGAAAGGCACAATGGTCTTTCCAGACAGCCCCATGCCTAAGTGTGCTCTAATTCTTGGCATTGATTGTGATACATGGGGAGACTGACAGGAGACTGTCAGGAATTTACCAGTTGCAGTTAGAAAACTATATTGAATGGTAGCAATTCACTGAAGTTTCCAACTCCATGTTGAATCAGAGGTGTGCAAAATATTTTTTGATGAAGCACAAAGCCTCCAAAATGCAAGTATTTCTTTTTGCTGTGTTTTTTAGTCAGAATTTCCGGAAAATCTTATTTTGTGGGCTATCTTGTTTGCTGCACATCTTTCAGCAAAAATGAATTAATTTTCCTTTTAATACTGAAATAAGCACTTGAAGACTAAACTGCACTTTCTTTCTCAACGAGAAATCATAGAATCACAGAATCATTGAGATCGGAAAAGACCTCTAAGCTCATCCAGTCCAACTGTCAGCCCAACCCCATGGTGTCTATGAAGCCATGTCGCAAAGTGCTGTAACTATATGTATTTTAAACCCCTTAAGGTTTAAGGGATGGTGACTCCACCACTCTTCTGGGCAGCCTCTTCCAGGGCTTCACCACTCTGTCAGTAAGGAGGTTTTTCTTAAATCCAATCTAAACCTGCCCTGACACAACCAGAGGCCATTTCCTCTCATTGCATCACTTGATATTTGGGAGAAGAGACCAGCACCCACCTCACCACAACCTGCTTTCAGGGAGGTGTAAAGAGTGATGAGGTCCCCCTCAGCCTCCTCTTCTCCTCTTCCCTGTTTGAAAGCACTCAGGAAAAATGTGAAATTTGAGAAAATGTAGAATTACTAATTAAAAAGAGTAATGTTCACTTCATGAAAGGTGACCCTCTGAAGCTTACAAAGTGATACCATCACTACAGTCACAGTCACCTAGGGGAGAATTTCCACTGTTTCCTGTACGGGCTGATTTTTATCACAAGTGTTGCATCCCCCATGACAAGGACATTGCTGTTAAAACCACAAGGAAAAAAAGATTTTCCTTGTTTTAAAAAAAAATACAACCCCCCCAAACACCAACTGTCCATGAATTTTGCATTGGAATTCGACTGTCTCTCATTTTGTGAGCATTTAACTTCGTGGTACACAGCCCAAAAGAGGACAGAGTGTGTAGCTCTCGAGACATCTGTCCTATTTCCGCTAAGTGTAATGCCTTTATTGTCCGTGCATCAAGATATAAAGACTTCTTGTTCCCATAATGGATACAGATGGTTGAGTGGAGGGCAGGGAGGTTCTTACAAGAAAAAGTCATTTGATTGCTGCTGGGATCCCTGTCAGTAAAATACTCGAAGATGGTTAATTGGACATTAATGTGTCAGATTTTCAACAAAATAACAAGAAATTTGCCAAAAATAAAACCCGAAGGAAACACGCCTCCAAATTTTACAACAAAGCTTTGTTTAAACTAGGAGTTAAAGCAGCTAAGATTTATGACATGTTGACATAACTGATGGTAAAGGAGTTGGCTGAAGCTCCGGGTGTGAAGGTCCAAATGAGAACATCTGCATTAAGAAGCTAATTCTCTTAAACATACTGATCAAAATATTAATGCTACGTGTAAACACAAGTGCTTTATCTGACAGTGATTTACATTTGGAACGACCTAATCCAGCTATGCACTGCATCTTTATTCATTACCAGCAGCCTTTACTTAACACTTCATGCCCGCTTGCACAGGTGGACAATCTACTCAGAGTGACTATTGTGTTTATGTTATTTTTTCATAAGCAGGGTTTGAAATTTGTCAAACTGCATCATTGTTTAACTATGTGCCAGTCAAAGGGAAATTGCCAGATGGAGCGGCTTTCCCCTAACCTTGCTCCAGGCAATGAAATTACACATAGGCCACAGTCTTATGTCAAGTCTTTAAAAAAAAAAAAAAAAAGGCAGGGAGGGAAAAAAAAGAAGTCAGGCCATGAATAGGTATGACTATGTGCATTCACAAAACCTGGCTTTCTTATACCACTAATTTTATATGAAGGCTCATGCCAATGGTAAATAAAACTTCATGTCCGTCATGTCACTCATTAACTAGGTGCTCATAATTTATGTATTTAAGGCTTGCTTGTCCGCCAAGCAATCAAACAGTAAACCATGTTTTATAGGTGTTAGTGTTTATAGAAACTGTAAATAAATGTCAAACAAAAAAAATCAGGTTTCAGAAAAATGATCAGGGTTAAGTCATTTATCATTGTTCCAACTGGAAAAATCTGAGAACCTGCCAGTGCCAAAGCAAATGTTTCCCTGGCTTTTTTTCTAACATGCAGCTTCAACTACCAGATTGTAGAATTCTATTAGAAGGATTTGATGAAATGGAAAATTTGCAGATCATATGTTTTAACTGAACCTCTCCCTCAAAGAGCAGGACAAGCTGGCTCTTCTTTAAGATGGTGGCCTTGCACTGTTACGATCTGTTTCTTCTGTTTGAAACCAGGATGAAGGGGAATGGTTTTCAGCTGCAAGAGGGGAGATTGAAATGAGATCTAAGGAAGAAATGTTTTGCTGTGAGGGTGGGGAGGCCCTGGCCCAGGTTGCCCAGAGCAGTGGTGGCTGCCCCATCCCTGGAGGGGTTCAAGGCCAGGCTGGATGGAGCTTGGAGCCCCTGATCCAGTGGGAGGTGTCCCTGCCCATGGCAGGGGTGGGACTGGATGGGCTTTGAGGTCC
>WAAB01001974.1:31343-64968 GCA_013389865.1 Piaya cayana
CTCCCCTCAGCCTCCTCTTCTCCAGGATAAACATCCCCAGCTCTCTCAACCATTCCTCATAAGGCCTGTTCTACAGCCCCTTCACCAACGTCATTGCTCTTCTCTGGACTCGCTCCAGAGCCTCAACATCCTTCTTGTGTTGAGGGGCCCACAAGTGAATACAGGATCTGAGGAGCGGTCTCACCAGTGCTGAGTACAGAGGGAGAAGAACCTCCTTGGACCTGCTGCTCACGCCATTTCTGATCCAAGCCAAGATGCCATTGGCAACATGCAGGCATCTGCTGCTTTATAGGGTTGAACTACTACAAACAACTCCAATAAAACCAACCCTGATGGCTTCTCAGTACAAACTTTATGCTTAGGCTTCACTAGCACACAAACACTATGAAGGGAAAATGGTTTCTGATTCTTCCTTTTTCTAGATAGTTTTAGGGGGAAAAGAGAAATAGTGCTTGTTTTGGAATGTGAGCAATAAAGATCATTACCCTCAGCACTGACACCTTGTATAATTTGAAAAATGATGTGACTTTTAGGTAAACATGGACATGCCATAAAGAATGTGTTCCTACATTAATTAAAAAAATCAAGCCTACAGACTGGGTAATGAGCCAGAAAAAGGCCTGATTTTTAAAACATGCATTAAAAGGCATGAATTATGTCCTTAGCTGTTTGAAGGGATTTACTGCCTATATTTTTTTAAACCTGTTGAACCAGAGACTATCTTCAGAGAGCAAGAAAATGTGGAAGAGATAGACTTTGGTCTATGTTTTAAAATGCCCTTCACAGATGTGTAAATCAATTTGAGCCACAACACAGCACTCAGGTTGCCCCATTCATAGGCAGTGACTACTGAGCACTCAGGAGGTCCTAACAATTGGGGGAACTTTGCCATGGGCTTTAATGAGTTTCAAATCAGAGCAGAGTTGAAGGGAGTTTTGCTGAGTAAGAATTAAGTGGAAACCTTGTCTCTGATACAGGTGCACAGAATGGCTCAGAAACAGTTTGCAATGGAGCCCTCAATGAAGTTGGCCAAATAGGCGGAAATAACATCACTTAAAAAATTCACCCAAACTACCATGAAATTGGATACCGCACATTACCATACTCCAAATGCTGAGAGTCTATTTGTTTAATTTGGATGAGTTTTCACATAACTGTGAGGTAAAGTAATCTACGGTGGGCACAACAACACGAAGGAAATTCTGAAGCTGGTCTGTCATACACCCTCCTCCGTTGCTGTTGAAACAGGGCTCATAAATACATCTGAGGGGCCTGTGCGAGACATGCCAAGGCACATTTTCTCAGTGAATGTTTTTCAAGGCTTGTGCAAAACCAATAAAAATGGAAGTGACACTTTAAAAAATAATTTAGGCTCAAAATGAATTTATTTTACTGTAGAGGCAGAAAGCAGAGAAAATTAGAAAGGATATCATAAAGCACAAGTGTCATAGATTAATAATATACAACTACAGGTGAGTTTGAGCTCAAGTAGAGGACAGAGTTACTACATAAACATAACCAATATCTTGATTTCAATTTAACAATCACTGGATCATAGGAATGTAGAATGGTTTGGGTCAGAAGGGGGTCTTAAAGCCCACCCAGTTCCAAACTCACTACCATGGGCAGGGACACCTCTCACTGGATCAGGGGCTCCAAGCCCCTTCCAGCCTGGCCTTGAACCCCTCCAGGGATGGGGCAGCCACCACTGCTCTGGGCAACCTGGGCCAGCACCTCATCACCCTCACAGTGAAATATTTCTTCTTAAGATCTCATCTCAATCTACCCTCTTGCAGCTGAAAACCATTCGCCTCGTCCTATCCCTGTGCTCCCTGATCAAGAGCCCCTCCCCAGCATCATAGCTGAAGCATTCGGCTTTTACCCCATGCAGTACTATTCTTTGCTGACATGGAGCTGATGCGGATGCTCCTGACAACACTTCACACCTTCAACTGTCCTGCCTCCCCTTCCAGCCCTGTTCCTCAGGTCAATGTTGTAGGCCCTGCCGCAGGAATGTGTGAATGGCAAAGGCTGCCCGTGGATCGTAGTAATGCCCAACTGTCATTAATTCAATTGTCATCAGAACTCGGCAGCCCCAATAACGCAGAAGTGCGAGTGATTCTTGGCTCCCAAATCATGTTTTGCAGGGCAGGATTATTCCCCTTGGGTCTGATGATGAGAAATGGCTTTGTAGACTTGTGCTCTACTTGTGAAGGCTCAGGGAATTTCAAAGTTAAAACGTATTAATCATATTTCTTGATGATTTACTTTTTCAGTTTCCTCCTCCAGTAAAGCATGGCTCTCTTAGTGGTTTAAAAATGTGGGATATGACTAAGTTGCAGGTGTCCATAGTGTTGAAACCGTACAGAGGAGACTTTCTTAACTGTAGGGGCAACACTGATTTCTTTCAGTGTATCATTTCATAGCAGCCTTCCAGTATTGAAAGGGGTTACAGGGAAGCCAAGATGGGGCTCCTGATCAGGGAGTGCAGGGAGAGGATTGGGGGGAATGTTTTTCAGCTGAAAGAGGGGAGATTGAGATGAGATCTGAGGAAGGAATGTTCTGTTGGGAGGGTGGGGAGGCCCTGGCCCTGGTTACCCAGAGAACTGGTGGCTGCCCCATTCCTGGAGGAGTTCAAGCCCAGGTTGGATGGGGCTTGGAGCCCCTGATCCAGTGGGAGGTGTCCCTGCCCATGGCAGGAGGTGGAACTAGATGGGCTTTGAGGTCCCTTCCAACTCAAACCATTCCATGATTCTATGATTCTGTGATCTGGGGATGTAAAATTAAAACCACATTTCCTGTTAACAAAAATCAGTTCATGCAGGGACCGATTTGCTTTCTTTACCATTTTTTTTTCATCAAGAGAAGGGTAACAGAGAATTCTTTCTTATAACCCCGCAATTCATAAGGATGTAGTCTTATATAAAATATCTGGCAAACAAGTTAATCTTGTTTTCAGTAACAGCAATTTATCTGTGAATTAAAATGCTTATTTTATGCAGGCCTACATACCAGGGAGTCACCATCCTTGCAGGGGTTCAAAAACATATAAATGTGGTGCTATGGGACCTGATTCAGTAGGCAGAGTTGTGTTGGGCTGATGGTTGGAGTGGATGATCTTAGAGGTCTTTTCCAACCTCAATGATTCTGCGACTTCTGTTCAAATGAACAAGAAGTAAGCTTGGATTTAGGAGCTTCTGCTGAAACTCAACCAACATTTTACAGCAAGATGTTTTCCATTTCCTCTTCATTCCTGTTGAATGACAGACCTGTTTCCAAACATAAATTATTTGAAAAATATTTGAATGTGCAGGTTATAATTTACTTCTTGGGTTCAGATTTCATTTATTAAAATTACTATACAATGAGAATTGTAAGGAAAGGTACAGTTATGAATGGCATTGAGCTGATAATTACATTGATTTTTCTTAGTTTAGGCTAAAACCAGACTGAAGCAGTCAGTTGCAGTGTGCTAAATCCGACGAAAATTCTCACAAGCAACGTTAGAAATGTTGCAGCAGTTTTGTGTTTCCAGTTGTCACTTGAAGATTTATTTAAGGCATCACTTTGAGTTTTGCATTTTACTCATATATCTGAGGCTCGTAGATTCCGCTGACTCTAAGACAGGTCTTTTGACATTGAATTTATAACATTATTTTTGTTGTTGTTATTATTATTATTGAAAAAATGAATATTTTACAGACATAACACAAAAATAATCATTTGGTTTCCTGTCCTGTGATTCATAAATCAAATGTACAATATACATAAATCGAATGTACAACAAGTGTGGACAGTATTTAAACTCATATAATGCTCCTAATGATGTTTCTTATATATACTTTTTTTTCAATTCTAAATGTTCTTGTTTAGAGTTATTAAATTCTTATTTCTGCTTTCATTAGAAAAACCTATATCTGCTCTCATAAAGTATTTATTTTCTAAGGTAGCTCTATGTAAAGAAGCTTTTATTTTAGGTTCACTACTCCAGTTTCATGAACTGATGTATTTGGTGGCACAGCTCAGGCTGTATGAAACCTTCAGGTTTCATAACATTCTTTAGCTCTGCATTCAATTATAACTGAGTCAGGAAAATAATGATATTCTTTCCCCTCCCAAATTATTTAGCTAAGTAGGAGGTGAGTTGGATCATCCTCTTCCTGGGATGACTTCTTCTCCCAAGTAACAAGTGATAGGACAAAAGAAAATGTCTTCAAGTTGCACCAGAGGAGGTTTAGATTGGGTTTAGATTTAGGAAAAATGTTCTTATTGAAAAACTGGTGAAGCACTGGCAGAAGCTGCCCTGGGCAGTGGTGGAGTCTCCATCCCTGGAGGGGTTCAGAAAATGTGTAGATGTGGCACTGTGGGACATGGTTTATTAGATGGTGTTGGGCGGATAGTTGAACTGGATGATCTTAGAGGTCTTTTCCAACCTCAGTGATTCTATGATTCTATAATATTAGGCCACGGTTCTGTTTGAAATCCCTTCTGCTCTTTCTCTTGTGTAATACAGCCTGTGGAAGTGCCAGCAACAGGGTGTTTCACAGGTGGAAAAGACCTGCATGTGGCAAGCGTGGTGGGTCAAAGTGAGGAAGGTATCTCTATAGAGAAAAGTTTGAGTACTGGGAATGATAATAGAATAGAAGCATAGGATGGTTTGTGTTGGAAGGGACCTCAAAGCTCATCCAGTCCCACCCCTGCCATGGGCAGGGACACCTCCCACTGGATCAGGGGCTCCAAGCCCCATCCAACCTGACCTTGAACCCCTCCAGGGATGGGGCAGCCACCCCTGCTCTGGGCAACCTGGGCCAGGGCCTCCCCACCCTCACAGCAAGATCTCACTTCAATCTCTCCTCTTTCAGGTGAAATATCTTGTGTTATTTCACAGGAGAAGATGGTTCTATGAATTCATGTGACAGTCAAACTGACAGTGCATAGAATGTTGATCTTCTTGTCATGATGGTAATGGTGCAACATTTGACAGATGGAATGAAATTTATGAAGAAATTTGCCTCATTTTGGCCTTCTCCTCCCTCCAGAAAAGAATGAGAAGGGTATTGAGTACTATGTGTAGCTAAGACATTGCTTTTTTTCTTGAGCCTGTAGTTGCTTTTGATGCCAACTAAATAGACAAATTTTGACTTCTTTCTTAAATTGTATGAAGAATTTTGTTCAAACATTAGCATGAACTTAAACTGTTCGGAGTTTAAATCAGCTTTTTTTTTTAATGGCAGATTTAGAGCTGTTGACCTCAAGAGTGTTCTGGTGCTTTGGGGGACAGCATTCCATTTTTCTCTTCACACATAATGAGCAGTGAACTCCTTGATTGTTGTTGTCTGTTCCCTCTACGGAGAGAGCACTGCAGCCAACAAACCCAGCGTTTCATGCTGCAAATCTAAACAGAGTGATGCATTGCAGGTGCTTTCCTCATCTCCTCACGCCTCTCCAAAACATTAGGAGGGATTTTCAACTTCCTATTCAACTTTTAAATGGAGAGTCAGGTCAGTCTTTGGATTAGAAGACCAATAAATCTTCTGACTTCACTTATTGTACAAGCACGCAGCTAATATCGACTGTTATCATGGCTTGCAATGCTGTGCCACTTTGACCTCACTTTGGGTTGTTGGAGTAATAGCTTAATGAATATATCTGAAGACCCATCATAAATTGCAAGCAAAGAAAATGTCACTTCTCTGATGTTTGTGTATAAAAATCGTACCTTAAATTGCTTTCTCTCTTAATCATTCTTTGTTTGAATTACCCTGTAGGTGGCCCTTTCCAAAGATGGGAGCTCCGGTGCTGTAAATAAAGTCCAGCAGGATGCAAGGTGCTGAAAAGAGTGACTTCACTGGCTGTGCTGCTCCGCTGCTGCAGTGAAATGAATGATTGTTGATTTGTATTTAATGCTCAATTTCCTCTCCATTACTACAAACCATGCAAGGCAGACCTCGTCTCAGGCTATTCATGTGAGAGCTCAATCTATCCGGTTTCACATCTGCTAAAAGCCCCCATGTCATACTAATTACAGTCTTCCCCTGGAAAGAATTTGGGGTTTAATACCAAAGAAAGACATACTTACTTATAGTTAATGCCCTCATCTATACAATTTGTTGTTTGTAAGCTAGAAGCACACTTGTGCAGTTGCTTATAGATTAAAAATGCAAGAGGGATACAAAAGTACAGAAAATTAGTGTAGTGGTTGGGCTTTTTTGATGCATTTAATAACAAGCATGTTCAAAATTGAAACCCACAAAGTCTCTGTTTTAATTTCTGTGCCATAGCAATTATTTCTCTTGGGCCTTTGGTCTACGCACCACCATGGAGCAAAAGGTAATATGTGTACTCCCTCAAAATCGAAAGAGACGAAAAGTTAGCTCCTGACAAATAAGCAAGGATAACAGTGTAGGACTTAGAATCATAGGATAACCAGGTTGCAAGAGGCCCACTGGATGATCGAGTCCAATCATTCCTATTAAACACTAAACCATGTCCCTGGGCACCTCATCCACCCTTGACTTGAAAGGATCTTCTACCTCGCTGCTGTGTCCAATTCACTTCTTTTATAGGAAAGGGCCACTAAGTACGAGAAAGACATTGAGATGCTGGAGCAAGTCCAGAGGAGGGCATCAAGGCTTATGAAGGGATTGGAGAACAAGTCTTCTGAGAAGTGGCTGAGGGAAATGGGTTTATTTAGTCTGGCGGCTGCGGAGAGACCTTATTGCTCTCTACAACTGACAGGAGGTTGTCGTGAGGTGGGTGATGGTCTCTTCTCCCAACTACCAAGGGACAGGATGAGAGGAAATAGCCTCCAGTTGCACCAGGGGAGGTTTAGATTGGATAGTAGGAAACATTTGTCTGCTGCAAGATTGGTGAAGCCCTGGCAGAGGCTGCCCAGGGCAGTGAAGGAGTCTCCATCCCCAGAGGGGTTCAGATAACATATATATGTGGCACTTCAGGGCATGGTTTAGTAGGCATGGTGGGGTTGGGGTGACGGTTGAACTGGATGGGCTTAGAGTCTTTTCTTAATGATTCTCTGATTCTATGAAAATATGGCATATGATCACTTAATCTTAAAAATAGTTGTTCGTTCCACTGTTTCTACTGAAAGCTTATTCCAATCTTTGCTCAGGGGGTTTGTAAACATTTTTTATAAATTTCAAGCTGAACGTATTTTAACAATTTTTATTCATGCATTATTCTGTATCACTGTTCTATAGTTTATGCTTCCTTGACATTTGCTTTGTGTGTAAATGCTCTGGAACTGAACTGGAGAAACCAGAGCCAATAATTTAGGTAGGGAACGGAACTGATAAAGAGTCCTGAAGTCCTCCTGTCTGTTACATAGGAATGTTAAGGCTCAAAAAGACCTCTAAGATCATCCAGTCCAACTGTCAGCCCAACACCACGGTGTCTACTAAACCATAGAGTCATAGAATCATGAGGTTGGAAAGGACCCACTGGATCATTGAGTCCAAACATTCCCATGAATCACTAAACCATGTCCCTCAGCAGCTCATCCACCCGTCTTTTTAAAACCTCCAGGGAAGGTGACTCAATCACCTCCCTGGGCCGCCTGTTCCAGTGCCCAATGACCCTTTCCGTGAAAATTTTTTTCCTAATATCAAGCCTGAACCTCCCCTGGTGGAGCTTGAGGCCATTCCCTCTCATCTTGTCCCGTGTCCCAAAGTGCCACAGCCACATGTTGTTTGAACCCCTCCAGGGATGGTGACCCCACCACTGCCCTGGGAGTCTCTACCAAGGCTTCGTCACTCTTTTGGTAAAGAATTTTTTTCCTAATATCCAATTTAAACCTCCCCTGGCACAATCTCTCTTGCTATTGCTTGTTACTTGGGAGAAGAGACCAACATCTCTTCACCACAACCTCCTTTCATGCAGCTGTATCAAGCTCTTCTGCAGTGCAGGTACAACAGGCCACCTCTACCGGGATGATACAATTAACACAGTGCTTTGTTTGTTAAGTGCTCAATAGCAGATGCTTAAGGGAGGCACAGGAAATTCTCAGTCTGTTTGAAGGCTGCAGTAGTGTCCAGCCAAGGGACTTTCTGAGTCAGAGGCGGTTTCTTGTTGCATAATAGACCTTGACGAATGTTTACTCCAAGAATTTGAATCCAGGCAAGCACTCAGCATCTGAGGGTCAGTTCTTCTGCAGCTTAGTATGAATTTCATAAAGACTGCTGACTTCTATATTTTCTTAACCTCTTTCTTAATTGAGTATGATGCCCTATATTTTTTTACTGTTATGTAAGAGAGGGACCAGTGCTTTGCTAAACTGAGTCACAATTTACCAGGTTTCTTCCCCTCCACTTGTCTCCTGCAGTTTTCTTCCAGTTACTATAAAGCATAGGGATCTGCTATATTATTTCACCTTAAACCTTTATCATGACCAACTTCTGTTTATGTCGCCTTTCCTTCTGTTTTCCATTTACTTTTATAACATATTCTGGAATCAGGAATACTGTTGAAGTCAGTAGTACACTGCTACCCACTGAATATCTGGTATCACTTTCAATGTAAAAAAAGCCAAATCCTACTCAAAGCCACTGCTGTCAGTGTTCCTTCTGTCTGGACTGAGGACAGTTTGGTTTTCTTCAATTTGAATGTTTTTCAGGCTTCTAGGGCTTAGCCTCCATTTGATGGAGTTCCCTCTTCCTTATGCCTTATGCCAATGAAGCATCCCGCTTAGATTCAGCATCACTACCCTGACAGTGAGGATAAACTCTCTGTGGCCTCCCCAGACTGCCTGTGGTGCTTGCACTGTGTCCATTACACAGCCATTTTATCTCTCAACATATCATCATTTACAATAAGAACTGAAATCCTTTGTCTTAACATCATTTTAAAGCTCCTGTTCCCATTTTGGCAGTTCTCATTAACTTCTGGATTGTTTCTTGACATCTTAAGTCACAATATTCTTCAGTCAATCATTTTTCTACCACATTTTATTCTGTTTTATTCATAGAACCATAGAATCACCGGGTTGGAAGAGACCCATCAGATGATCGAGTCCAATCATTCCCATCAATCTCTAAACCATGTCCCTCAGCACCTCATCCACCCACACCTTAAACACCTCCAGTCAATCACCTCCCTGGCAGACCGTTCCATTGCCTAATGACCCTTTCAGTGAAGAATTTTCTCCTTATGTTGAGCCTGAACCTCCCCTGGTGGAGCTTGAGGTCATTCCTTCTCATCCTGTCCCCTGTCCCTTGGGAGAAGAGCCCAGCTCCCTCCTCTCTACAACCTCCTTTCAGGTAGTTGTAGAGAGCAATGAGGTCTCCCCTCAGCCTCCTCTTCTCCAGGATAAACACCCCCAGCTCTCTCAGCCGTTCCTCATAAGGCCTGTTCTCCAGCCCCTTCACCAGCTCCTTTGTTCTTCTCTGCACTCGCTCCAGAGCCTCAACATCCTTCTTGTGGTGAGGGGTCACCTTGCAGTAGCCTTTTGTGGTGAGTCCTCATCTCCCTCAATAGAAATTTTCTCCTAAGGTTTCATTTCTCCATGCTTGTGCAAGTTTCTACTTTTTCAGCAGTAGGAAGTTCCAAGCTTTCTCTACATCCAGAACAGACCTTCAGCTGCTTTATGTTGTCCATGTGTTGTCTACTTCCATCACATTCATCAGGATTTTGGGTTCCACCAATTTCTTAACTGGACTCTCTCATAAATCAAATTCAGCAATTGTTTTCAGTGTGGTTTTTACAATGAAAAAGCCATTCAGAATCACAGGTGTACAGGGATGTTTGGTATTCCAAAAGCCTTTTTTTCTTGCCTCAGTGTCCATATTTTTGTGTTTGTTTCAATTGTTGTTCTATACTATAGTGATGATTTTCCTCTCAGAAAAACTTTTTAAAGCTGTGAAAATAAAATTATTGGGATTTCTGGTTTGTAAAACCAGGCAATGTGTGCTTGCAGCCCAGAAAGCCAACCACATCCTGGGCTGCATCACAAGCAGTGGGACCAACAGGACAAAGGAGGAGATTCTGCCCCTCTGCTCCTCTCTGGTGAGACCAAATCTGGAACCTTGAGTCCAGTTCTGGAGTCCTCAGCATAGGAAGGACGTGAATCTATTGGAGTGAGTCCTGAGGGAGGCAACAAAGATGATATGAAGGCTGGAGCAACTCCCATCTGAGCATTAGGCTGAGGGAGATGGGATTGTTCAGCCTGAAGGAGAAAAGGCTCCAGAGAGACCTTAGAGCAGCTTCCAGTTCTGAAAGGGGCTCAGGGAAAGCTGGGGGGGAGCTCTTGATCAGGGAGTGCAGAGACAGGACGAGGAGGAGAACAGTTTTCAGCTGCAAGAGAAGGTATAGAAATGAGACCTGAGGAAGAAAAATTTTGCTCCAAGGGTGGAGAGACCCTGGCCCAGGTTGCCCAGAGCAGGGGTGGCTGCCCCATCCCTGGAGGGGTTCAAGGCTAGGCTGGATGGGGCTTGGATCACCCTGATCCAGAGGGTTGGAACTAGATGGGTTTTGAGGTCCCTTCTGACCCAAACCATTCCATGATTCTATAAAACAGAAGGATGAAGTCAAAGATTTGCCTGAGGTTTTATTCTCACAGACGCTGCTGGGCAGGCAGCATCGATGAAGCATTACTGCTGAGTTTCAGAGCAATGACTGGAGAGCAAAATAAACCTCACGTATCAGTCTTAAGTAGTTTCTATGTATATTATAAATGAAAATTCTTAAATTAACTAAATCCTATTGCTGAAATGGAAACATCAGTTTATCTAATTTGGCATGTGACTTAAACTATGGTCAAGTCTTCTTTTTGTCAGTATAGCTAGTCATTTTTTCCGGATTTACCCTTGAAATGAGGAAAAAGTCATATCCTATTTTAATTCAGAAAACAATCAAGACATGTCAGGAACACATTAATCATTACATTTCTTTTTTTAAAAAATTTCCTTCCATTTTAGAAAAATATTGCAACATAAAGCAAATTGCACAAGCCAAGTCTGAGATATTTCTATGGCAAATACATTGTAGCCTACTGGAATTTGGGAACTTTAAAAGGAACTTATATTGTAGCAGGTTTAGGCCAACATTTAAGTACCCAGAAGAATGCAATTTTCAATTTCACATGACGTTATGCGATGCATCTATTTCCTCGTACATGCTTCAAGTACAGCAAATTATTCAATACATCAAAGCAATTCTCCTTTAATTTTACTCCCATGTGGTCATTTGCCTGCAAAATACACATTGCATTTAGTGCTTGTTTATATTCCAGTGAAGTGATCCCTGTAGATGATCCAGACTAACAGCCTCATGTTGCTAAGGAAGAGAATGAAAAGAAGTTTAACTCCTTCACAAGCTCTGAACGGTGGAGGGAACTTGTTGCAATGAAAGAAAACACAACAAGAGCAAAAACCAGCAACCGGAGTTGAGTCAAACCAAACACTAATTGACATTTTATCTTCAAGTTGTGGTGAGTGGGGCTGTGTGCATCCGGTCTCTTATGCTGTTGTCGTTTTGCTTCAGATGTATTGTCATATTCCATGCTCCTGAAGAGGATGTTCTTTTATACTGTTGAGGTTTACCTGAAGTATGACTGCAGGTTTCTGTGAATTTCATAAGGTGATGTTCCTACATCTTCCACATGAGGTGTGATTAAGGTTTTTTTTTCTTTTTTTTTTTTAACCTGGAGATCCCAGTCTAGTCCATAAACGACTATGGATTTACTCCTCTCATGCACTGATGACAGGAAACCATAATATGAAGTTATCCAAGGACCGTTTATGTAAGCTATTAAAACTAGTTTGCTCTATTTTTTGCTTTTTTGGGAAATGTGGAATATCATTGACAGAGAATATATGTGCTTTAGCTTAAAAAGATGCCAGGAAGAAAATAGTTCTGTAATGCAATATCAGACACCTACCACAAACCTGGAACGTTCATATAATTACAGAATCATGGAATGGTTTGGGTTGGAAGGAACCTCAAAGCCCATCCAGTTCCACCCATTCCACAGGCAGGGACACCTCCCACTGCATCAGGGGCTCCAAGCCCCATCCAACCTGGCCTTGAACCCCTCCAGGGATGGGGCAGCCACCACTGCTCTGGGCAGCCTAGGCCAGGGCCTCCCCACCCTCACAGCACATAATTTCTCCTTAAGATCTCATCTCAATCTTCCCTCTCTCAGCTTAAAACCCTTCTCCCTCTTCCTATCCCTGCACTCGCTGAGAAAAGAGCTCCTCCTTCTTTCCTGTTGGCTCTTTTAGGTACTGGAAGATTTCATTCATGTTGAACATACAGAGGCTGTATGATCAATAAGTGCTTTCCCTTCTTTCATTCAGAGGTTAATTTCTTTCATTCCCGATCCTCCAAATACAGCAGAAAGTGTGTCCTACTTTTCAGAACAATACACTGAATTTTATGACCTCCAAAGAACAACTTCTGGGGTTTTGGTTTTCAAGCTGTGGTTCAAGGCTGCTACCCTGTACTTAGTTTGCTTATGCGCTCTGAAAATAGGGCTTCTGATTTTTCTAAATGTTCTTGTGCTCTTTGAAATGTTTGCTATTTCACTGGAAAGCCATCTGCTCTCATGGGACACGCCTGTGTGTGAAATTTAATTTAATAAGATTGGATAGGATGGTGGTGCAGGTCAAGGGGACCTACAGGAAAGCTGGAGAGGGGCTCTGGATCAGGTAGTACAGGGATAGGATGAGGGGAACAATTTTCAGCTGCTAGAGGTGAGATGGAGATGAGATCTTGGGAAGAAATGTTTTGCTATGAGGGTGGGGAGGCCCTGGCCTGGGTTGCCTAGAGCAGGGGTGGCTGCCCCATCCCTGGAGGGGTTCAAGGGCAGGTTGGATGGGGCTTGGAGCCCCTGATCCAGTGGGAGGTGTCCCTGCCCATGGCAGGGGTGGGACTGGATGGGCTTTGAGGTCCCTTCTGACTATTCCATGATTCTATGATTCTAAGGCTGAACAGGACTTGTGCAAAAAGTTAAAGCGGGACATGCAAAAAGGGAGATTGTTGTAAGCAACCACTGCAACTGTCCTGCACAGCACCATCCTGAAGCATTTGTGTGGAGCATTGGTCTGGGGTCTGTGAGGATCAAAGCTTTCTCCACTTTGTACAGAAACAATTGGCAGCTGTTGCTAATCCACTGAAGTTGTGATAATTTCTAGCACTAGCAGAGCAAGAAGGACTAGAAGTTCTGTAAGGATATCTTTTCTAATCCACTGAAGTTGTGATCAGGAGGAGTATTCCATGCAGAAGATGGGTTTTCCCTTAGTTAATTGAGGGATGACAGAAGGGTAAAGGTTTTCTCTTATTTGTTGTACTGACTTGTCCTGCTCCTTCTATTTATTTACAGATCAGAGTGTGATTGAGAGGCTTGTGCTGAAGAGGCTGTAGGGGTGGTTGTCCTCAGTTGGCCTTTATTGATAAAATGATTAGAACCCATTGTGTAAAGCCATGTAGCGAGCAGAAGAGGACCGACATCTTTCCTTTTACCTGTGTACACCAAAACTCTGAATCTGGATCTAAGTTTGCTCCAGTCTGCATCATCTTGGGAGCACTTTTAAATTCTGTTAGAATGCTTCACTTTTCCTAAAATAAATGCAAGAAAATAATATAATGGATAAGGTTGGAAAAGACCTCAAATTTCACCCAGTCCAACTGTCAATCCAAGCCCACCACGCCTACTAAGCCGTATCCTGAAGTGCCACATCTACACATTGTTTGTATCCCTCCAGGGATGGAGACTCCACCACTGCCCTGGGCAGCCTATGGCAGGGCTTCACCACGCTTTCATTAAAGAAAATTTTTCCTGATATCCAATAAAAACTTGCTGTTGCACAACTTGAGGCAGTTAAATATAGTGTTCATCAGTTCTGGTCTTCTGTCCATCCCTGTAGTAACTGTTGAACCAATAGATGTTGTAACAACCAACTGTCATAGTAACCATTGAACTGACACAATGCAGTGATCTCTCGTGATGGTGTCACAAGCTGTGGAATAACTCAAGAAACCAGTTTGGAAACTTTATTTCAGTAAAAATCAGATTTGATGTTCAGCTTACATTTGGCTGCTCTTTTCTCGTTGTATTTTAAGTAATTAAGGCTTTTCCCCTTTTTTCCTTTGAAGAGTAGTCCCCAAACCCTATAGATAAGATATGTTTATAGCATAGGACTGACTGGGTTTTATGATGGAGCAGCCTCCAGCAGTTCCCTGGCCCAGGAACGGTCTGTAGAAAGCTCCTTATATTTTCAGACAATGCAAATAGGAAAGTTAATTGGATTACATATCTATTTTGACTAATCCAGCTGATTCAGTTGAGAGCTTTTCTGGAGACCTACTGATATAAGTCAGTTGAACTAAAGGTTTTAATTAATAATTTTATTTTTTCTCGTGTAGAGCACTACAAGAAAGATTGCGAGGGACTTTTTACAAGGACAGGTAGTGATAGGAATTGAGGGGGAATGAATTTAAATTGGAAAGGGGAAGATTTAGATCAGTCACTAGAAAGAAAGACTTCACGATGAGGGTAGGGAAGCCCTGGCCCAGGTGGCCCAGAGCAGTGGTGGCTGTCTCACCCCTGGAGGGGTTCAAGGCCAGGTTGGATGGAGTTTTGAGCAACCTAAGGTGTCCCTGCCTGTGGCAGGGGTGGGACTGGATGGGCTTTGATGTCCCTTCCAACCCAAACCATCTTATGATTCTGTGATTCTTAGTGTTTTTTTCAGGAGCCTTTTATCATCCCACCTCCGTTTGTTTTTTTCCAGTATGGATCTAATGTTATTTGTACCAAGCTCTGGAAAAATGTTAAAGTAAAAGGAATATTTAAATTTTGCTCCATGACACCAGTAAAATACTGGAGCAGCATGGCACAGTTGCACTTCATCTATGGCCAAAAGGAAACGGGAGCCTCGCGACTGTGGTGGTGGCTTGACAAAGTCTCTTGGTTAGACATTTTCATAAAATGAAATAATTCGTCTAACTTCTTTATTTCCTCTCCCACGTGATGCTGAGTTGCAATAAGCTGTCAGCTTGCTGTGGTTTATTCCTTTTCATGACAGACAAAAGTAAAAGAAATGTTGAAATTGGAAACAGTCATGTTGCTTGCATCTCCCTTGTTTGGCTGGAGCCAGTAAATGCCCAGTGGGCATCATAATGGATGGGTGTCACTTTACAAAATGCTCTTTGGTTGGCTTATGCTTTTAAATATTTTGGTTTTCCACAGGACTTTGAATTTGACAGTGATTTTCTGAGTGCCCCAAGTAAAGAACACAAAATACAATTCATTTCCTTCAGGAAAAATGAAATGGAACAATTCTGCTAACGTATCTTGCACAGGAAAAAGTTCAGGCAGCCCAGCAAACTAAGCCAGGGTTTGTCCTGTGATGCAGACATTTTCTCTCCTCTTGCAGGTTGCTCCAAGCCCCATCCAACCTGGCCTTGAACCCCTCCAGGGATGGGGCAGCCACCACTCTTGGGGCAGCCACCACTCTCTGGGCAACCTGGCCCAGGGCCTCCCCACTCTCACAGCAAAATGTTTCTTCCTAACACCTCATCTCCATCTCCTCTCTTTGAGCTGAAAACCATTCCCCTCATCCTCTTCCTGCACCTCCTGATCAAGGGCCTCTCCCCAGCTTTCCTGGAGCCCGTTTCAGAACTGGAAGATGCTCTAAGGTCTTTCCAGAGCCTTCTCTTCTCCAAATGAACAACCCCAACTCTCTCAGTCTGTCCTTTGGTGGGAGGTACTCTGACCTCTGAACATGCAAATATGTTTTGTACAGCGTCACCATTGCAGGCATTAATTTGTACCAAATACAACAAAGAAGTTATTCTGTGCTCTGTACTCTCACTGTACTTGACCTAGGTAGGTAATGGCCATTGCTGTGGTCACTAATGAGTTTTCTTTATACCGTGTTGTTTCAGGCTTCCTCTTGGCAGCTGTCACCCCCTTTATCTCTTGCTATGCAACACGACAGCCAAAAAGTACAGGAGACCTTCAATGAGCTAACTCTGTGGCAATTAAATTATAGCATCATGGATTTGTTAAGGTTGGACAAGACCTCTAACCTCATCCAGACCAATCATCAACCCGACCCCAGGGTGCCTATTAAACCACATCCTGAAGTTCCATGTCTACATGTTTTTTTTACCCCCTCCAGGGATGGTGACTCCACTACTGCCTCTTCCAATGCTTCATCACTCTTTGATTTAAGAATTTTTTCCTAATATCCAATCTAAACCTCTGCTGGTGCAACTTGAAGCCATTTCTTCTCGTCCTCTCTCTTGTAGAAGAGACCTGTACCCACTTTGCTACAATCTCCTTTAAGAAACTTGCTTTGTAGCTGCTGGTATTTTTGTTGCAGCACTGTCGTCGGGCTAAGCAACAAGCCTGCCACTGAATGTTTTCAGAAACCTAAACTGAGTGATAAATGTTTAATCAGAAATATTTCTGCTATGCTGAACCTACACATCAATTCTTGTGTACTTATTGAGGTGGCTTAGCAAACCCATTTTCTCCTTCTATGTGCTTCTACATAATATACAATCACTTTGATTTGCATGCTCTGCTTAAATTTAGTGTTGGGCCATCCAGCTGTGGCAATGACCTTGCCTTGAGAGACCGTCCTTGGTCTTGGAGGCTGAACAGTCCTGGTTATCGGAGGTCAGAGGATGAAACCAACAGCGCTGAAAAAGATGATTATCCAGTTCCCGTGTTTGCTCTGGTGTAAAAGGCTCTCCTCTAGCCTCCTCATGGCCTCAGATACTACAAAACAGATATTGTTGGTGGAGATTATGAATTCCAGTGCTCTTTACTGTGTCTATCTACTTTTCTATCTGTATATGTTGCAATAAAACAACACGCACAAGGTTATAAAAATAGCCTGGAAGTGATTGACATGCTAATAATGCTCGATCGAGTCAATAATGCTCATGTAACAAGCTCCTGAGAAAATAACAGTTTTGGTCAACACTACACTTTTAAAAAATGAACTGTTTGTTTTTAATTAACCTCCTATTTAGCCATTTAGTCACGCCACGTCCGTCAAGCACAGTAAACACGTGCTGTCTTGAAACGCTGCATTGTTGCCTTAAACTTTTATCTCTTCCTTCTTGGCTTTCTCTTCTGCATTCCACCTTGGCATGTTTTGGAGGACTGAGGCAAATCACGGCTTGTCATGTTACTTCGAAGTCAGTGCTTCTCCTTTGTAAGCAGGGTGCTAGGTGATTCATCTGTGACAGAACATCCCATTATGTTGTGACAGACTGTCAGGGGGAACCTGCGGTAAGTGCTTACCAACAATATAGCACTTCTAATGTGTCACTTGGCACTTTTTGCCTTTTCTTCTGTTTTTCTTTTCTTCCTCTTTCTTTCTTTTTTTTTTTTTCTTTCCCTTGCTAAAGTCTGACAGATTTTAATCCATTAAGTGATCCGAAAAGCAGTGTTTGGAATTTTGTAATGCTCAGTAGAATTGAGCAGGACAGGCAGCGCCCACAAATTCCTGACAGGGAGGAAATAGGTTCTGTGGTCTTAAGACTCTTGCTGTCACATGAGGGTGAGTAGCACATTGTGGAGTTTTATTTGTATCTTTTAAGGGGAAAATTATATGCTACTGGGGAGGATTTTTTTAAAAGCAGATGGATCCGTATCCCAGTTATGAAGGAGACCTGGAATCAGTTTTAACAGTTGTGAGGTGACTTTTAGATATGTAATTCTCCTAAATAACAAGTGATAGGATGAAAGGAAATAGCCTCAAGTTGTACCAGGGGATGTTTAGACTGGATATTAGGAAAACATTGTTTGCTGAAGGAGTGGTGAAGCACTGGCAGAGGCTGCCCAGGGCTGCAGTGGACTCTCCATCCCTGGAAGGGTTCAAACAACATGTAGATGTGGAGCTTCAGGACATGGCTTAGTAGCCACAGCAGTGTTGGTCTGATGGCTGGACTTGATCATCCTAGAGGTCTCTTCTATCCTTAATGATTCTATGATTCTGTTCTATGATTCTATACTTACTTGAGCTGTTCTGTTTCTCTGCTTATTTATATGTAGTGTTCAGGGTTCACAAGCTCTGGAGTTCAATGGTTCTCTGGTTGCTCCAGGGACTTCACAGTAGCACCTTATCCCTTGTACAGGGCTTGTGATAAATTACAGCATCCTTCTCATTAAAAGAAATTTTTCTACCTATCAGTGCAATCAGATTTAGTGGGGCT
The DNA here is from genome assembly GCA_013389865.1 of Piaya cayana. Classification (NCBI taxonomy): domain Eukaryota; kingdom Metazoa; phylum Chordata; class Aves; order Cuculiformes; family Coccyzidae; genus Piaya; species Piaya cayana. The sequence continues at coordinate 49,527 of WAAB01001974.1, forward strand.
GAATTCAGGTTGAAAAAAGGAGCGTGAAGTTGAACTTCAGACAGCTTGGAGACTGCTACCTGCTGGATGCCTTCGTAGCTAAGGTGTCTTAATAAGGTGCCTAAATGTTTTGGAACCTGTCATAGAGTAACCACTGTTTTGACAGTTTGTGTGTGCCTGTGCATTCACGTGTGCTTACCTCAAGGTCATAGTGCCTGTAGGAACCTTTACCTTCTATTGGTGGCAAGTTCACCCATCTTCCCCGAAGTCAGGAGTGAATTGATGACTTACAAAAAAATCAGTCTCACAGCTTTGAACAAAACTACAATGGGTCACATCCATCAACACGCGATTACTGAGCAATGTGTTTAAAATAAGACAAATACTGCAGGTTAAAGGGAAGATAGAAAATGGGGATCTAATGCATTTTTACTGCAAAAATTAGTTCTGCTTAACCCTTCGATATTTCTATGTATTGTATTCTTTATTTCTTCCTGATCATAGGTGAAAACTGCATCCAGCACTGCATGGGATGAAGGCTGCAGTGATTTCAACTCCATGTAATCTTGATTTAACTGATTCTGCATGACATGTAGAGTCATACCCAGTTTTCTGTAATTTTTGAGCAGCTCTAACAGCATTTGATTAAACTTCTTAATAATTTGATTTAAAAATTAATACGTTGGATTTTTGAAGAGGAGAAATGGGGACACAATCGTGTTATTTCAAACTTGGCAATGAACTTACTTTCTGTCTGTCCTTCTATTCTTTATCATAAGTCCCTCTGGTGCATACTCACATCAAGAGCTAAGCAAAGAGTTTGAATGTCTTCTCCGTCTATCTTCTTTGAACAAAGACAGGCCAGTTTTGTTCTGGCACTTATTTTTGACTCATCAGACTTAAGGAAAAGATAGCTGTGTCAGGACCGGATAATTGTCTTGACTCTTACACTGTACAGGAAATCATAGAGATGAGATCTTAGGAAGAAAAGTGAGAATGGGGAGGCCCTGGGCCAGGTTGCCCAGAGCAGTGGTGGCTGCCCCATCCCTGGAGGGGTTCAAGGCCAGGTTGGATGGGGCTTGGAGCCCCTGATCTAGTGGGAGGTGTCCCTGCCCATGGCAGGATGGGCTTTGAGATCCCTTCCAGCCCAAACCATTCCATGGTTTTATGATAGTTGATTCAAATCCACTGAACGCAAAGGAATCTTTTTATTAATGACAATTACTTAACAGATGGCTTGGACAAGATTTCAAATATAACACAGCTGCTATGCTGCTGTGTTCAGATCAGGAATCATCTCCAGACTCTTGATGCAGCAGGCATCTGTAGGTAGATCAAAAGGGAATTCATCAAGACCTAAATATTTTGAAGTTTTAATATTATGAACTAAGATGTTTATGTAATTTGTCTAAAGCTTAGTATTCCTTTTAATTGAGCTCAAGGAAGAGAACTTGACTCCATTAGGTCTCCCAGACACATAAGAAAAATCTATGCCTCATCATCATTAAGATAAAAATAGCACTAAGTAAAATTAAACAATCTTACAAGCATTAGCTCAGACAATTTGATGATAGCTTGGCATAACTTCCTTCACGTCATGCAAAAAGCTAGATTTTAGTAGTCTCTACAAATCACTGCCACACGTTTATATAATATAGACTTTTCTATCTGCTTCAATGTAATTCAATGTATTTCATTTTTCCATGGACTTCAACAAAACATTTATTGTGCAGAGGTAAGACATCATCCCAGAGTTGGAGATGCTATGGATTGCTGTTATATATAGTAATATGAATAGCTGGGTAAGAGCAGATCGATGAGAAAGCTCTGGTTCAAGCACAGAAATCTGGATAATCAGTAGTGATGGGAAACAAATTCAGGAAAAAAGACCATGGCACTTACATTGAGTTTACTAAAATATGATGGTTTAAGATATTGCTCGAATACGTCAGGAGCTTTTCTAAATATACGTAGCGTCACAGTGAATTTTCTTGTGGAATACATTCTTTTTTTTTTTAGTCAGTTCTCAGTTTAAGCTAACAAGCTTTAGCCCTTCTCTCTGAATCTCATATTTTTTAAGGACATGTGAGCTTATTGTATTTGCACACAAAATGTAAATAGTTACCAAAAAAAAAATCAAGCTGTAAATGAGCAGGAAACAAGCTGTGGAACATCATTCTTGCTTAGTCATCATTCCCTTCTACTTGACAGTGAATCATAGAGTCTTTAAGGTTGGGAAAGACCTCTAAACTCATCCAGCCCAATCATCAGCCCAACCCCACTGTGCCCACTAAACCACGTCCCAAAGTGCCACAGCCGCATGGTTTGTGAACCCCTCCAAGGATGGAGATTTGACCACTGCCCTGGGCAGCCTCTGCCAGGGCTTCACCACTCTGTCAGTAAAGACTTTGGTTTTAATGTCTTATCTACACCTCCCATGGTGGGGGGGATTGTTATCTTTGATCCCACAGGTGGGACATGAACACATCCCACTCAAAAAGTAACCTAGCTAGCAAAATAAGGTGAAACTCTAGCACTGTCCATGTCTGGTCTCTAGCTCTGGTCCTTTGGGTCAGTTCACAGGGTTTAACATTGTGATGAACAACTCCACAGGCCCCATGGCAAACACAAAAGTCTGTCAATTAAGCTATAACAGCAATAAATTCAACCAGCTCGCACATTCCAATCTAGTCTGTCATTATGTAAAACCCTTCGAGCCCCACGTTAGATGCCAAAGAGGACTCCTTGTTTAAGCCCAGTAGAGAGATCTGCATCACACAGCCCCTCGCTTGCTTCTCCCCCTGTGGGATGGGTGAGAGAATGGGAAGGGCAGAAGTGAGAAAACTCATGGGTTGAGTTGAAGAACATCATGACAGTGTAGGCATTGCCATCTTTCTGACACTCTGACACGCTGGACCAGTCTTTGTGCTGTGATAGATGAGGACCCACCCCACAGTGTATTCGGTTCTGGATCTTTAAAGAGAGATTTCTTAATGCACCTAAATGAAGACGCACGGCTTCCACTGGGAAATCTGAGGAACCAACAAGTTTTTTGTCTTTTCCAATGATTTTTCTTTCAGGGCTCTTGCTGACTGCCAAGAACTGGATGACAAAAGAAGTGATTTGCCAACCACAAAACATAGTGTCCTTGTACTAATGAACTCCAAAGCAATACATTTCAACGAATACATAAGGAAGCAATATGTTCTGTTTGTACTGTAACAAGATGTTTCTACTCCTAAAAGTAGAACTTTTGAGGGAATTTTCTCTCTAAAAAGATATTAAATTTCTGACAGTTCTAAAATAAAAGGAAACTTTAAGGAAGACAATTTAATTTTTTTACCTAAGTGTGCACACAAAGAATCTTCACCAACCAGCATCTGCAAGAGGATTTAATTTCCAGATTTAAACTTTTTATGTCCTCCAGTGGAGGTTTTTACTAGACAGCTTCAATCTTCTCCAGCACATCAAGCAGAAAAGTGGATAAATGTGAAATATAAACCTTTTTGTCAATGTGTGAGAAGGAAAACCTGAAAAATGTGCTTTTTGTGTTTCCTATTTGGTTGCTAGTAATATACTTTTCTGGTTCATCCTTGAATTTCTCGTAGTCCTGTTTTATAACTTCTTTTGAGGAAATTGCAACTTTCCCTTTGATTTCTTTGTCAAATTGCAGTGCTGACATACATTACCTTATATACACTGCAGCCCAAATGTTCTAGAGACTACTGCTAAAATTAATCTTCTAGGAGGCTGCTGCAAGGAAGAAGAGAACAACATTTCTTTTTCCATACCTCTAGCAGATGTGGTGTGCTATAGTGGTCTTAAATTGTTGCAGAAATCATAGAATCATAGAATAACCACATTGTAAGAGACCTACCGGATCATTGAGTCCTACCATTCCCATCAAACACTAACCCATGTCCCTTAGCACTTTCCCTAAATAGTGTAGTTGTTGAAATGATAAAGATTGTTTGGATGGGTCGGGAATCTCTACTGTAAGAAGAGTTTGATGGGAGGTTGGATACGCATCTATTAGGAATGATTGATCCTACTCTTAAGACTAACAGTAGATAGACTAAGGATTCTCTTGTCATTATGATTCTTTGACTTTTAAACCAATACAATAATAAAAGGTTCTCAGGGACTGCAATGGCTGCCCAGGGAGGTGGTTGAGTCCTCATCCCTAGAGGATTTTAAAAGACAGGTATATACTCAGGGCTACGGTTTAGTTGTGGACAGGTACCATTGGACTTGATGATCTCAATGATCTTTTCCAACGTAACGATTCTGTGGTTCTAAAATTTGAGATATTTTAATAATTAACACTTATGGTCATGTAAATTCAGCTTCTTGCTCAGGATTGCTAGTAGTATAATTCATTGTGGAAAAGCTCTCACTGAACAGTCCCACGCAGCAGACATTATCCCTACAGCACACATGGTGGGGCGTTGCGTTATTTACCTGGTTTTGCATGATGCAACACTGAAGTTTTCATGTGCGTATGTCTCTTTCTCTTCGGCGAGTGTTAGAAAAATATTAAAAATCCCAACTAAAAGAAGTGCTGTAGTGTGAATGTACTGCGAGGTTGGCACCAGAGAACCCAGACAGGAAAGAGCTTGTCTGCAGACGTCACCTGCAATGTTGGTGAAACAACTCCTTAGTTCCTCTAGAAATGTTTAATGTAGATGATAGTTCTTTATTGCAGCAAAATAGGAGTCTTACCAATGAATTCATTCAATGTTATCAGTCTGTATAATTTGATTAAAATCCTCATCTCCAGCCACTCGCTCTTCCTATTTCTTGATTGCTCTGGTAACAACTTGTTAGGAATTTACCGTCATTTAATGGATGTGTAGGTAACGATGCAATTTAAACTGACATGGGAAAGTTTTCAGTTAACGCAAATTCCAGTTCAATGAGGTGAATGCACCTCAGACGGCTTTAAACATGTAATCTGTGTTTGCAGCAAAGCAGTCATCTGTACCAGTTATTTGTTCTTACAGCCATTCCATAATGCCCATCACGGCAGGTTGCGAAGTCTCTAACAAACATGAGTGACACAGAAACATCAATGCCATTTGGTGAGAAGGAGGGCTCAGGCCACATGGGGCTAAAAGACCTATCCAGCTGCNGTGAGGGTGGAGAGGCCCTGACACAGGTTGCTCAGAGCAGGGGTGGCTGCCCCATCCCTGGAGGAGTTCAAGGCCAGGTTGGATGGGGCTTGGAGCCCCTGATCCGGTGGGAGGTGTCCCTGCCCATGGCAGGGGTTTGGAGCTGGATGGGCTTTGAGGTCCCTTCTAACACAAACAACTCTATGATTCTATGTTAATAGATCTCTAGATGTCTAGATGGGGCAAACAGTGAACTGGAGTTGTCTCCAGAATGGCAGAGGGCAGTGGGTAAATAACACTTAGTAGATTATTCTTGTGGGAACCCCTACATACTCTGTTTCCCTTCTGAGACTCTTACAGGCAATGAGATGGGAACATTCAACAAAAGAGGAAACTTGTTGGTTTTATGTGGTACAAGATACAATTCCAAGGACAGTGCACATCCAACTAAAGTATTATAGTGTGACAGCTTTCCAGAAGCTACTCTAAAAGCTATTTGACATTATGCAATCTGTTCAGACAGGGTTTTGGAATGGAAAGAAGTCCTAAATGCATGGAACGGTTTATTCATTATCCATTACTCACCTAGATCTATTAGGTGACTGCTGGTCATTCCCATTAAGGCTCTGGATTTCACAGGCAGACCTGGCACACTTCCTCGCCGTACGTGGTAAATGGAGCTAATTGCATTGCCTGTTGTCTGGTTTGTTTTCCAGAGCGCTTAAATACCTTTGGTTTTAAAGACGATACTGAGGTAAATATTTGTGCTGCTGTTAAATACCGTTGTGGCACCAGAGAAATACCTCACACTTTAGTCCTGGCCATCTGTGGACTTGAGGTTTTCTTTTATTTCTTTGGTTGATTGTGCTGTAGAGGCCAGTCTTGCTGAGAGATAACTCCTGAAATAATTACATCTGCATGGATGGGTTTAACCTGCTCTCCCCCATTCTCGCAGCCCCGGTGAGTCTCAACTACTCAGCACCTGGGCAGAGATCCACAGCGGAACTGGGCTTTATGTCCCCCGAGATTTTTCTTCATGCAGCTTCTAGAAGCCAGTGGGTTTGGGGAGGGAGGGTTATGGGGGGTGGGTTTGGGCTCAAGCTTAGATGGTTCATACAAGTCAGCACAATTATCTGATGGTTTCAGCCATTGCCACACAGCTGAGACACTGTGACTTAAAGACGTGGGAGAAGACTAAATCAGGTCCATCCCTATGGGTGGAATTTTCTTGGAGCAGAAGCCTGGAATACCCATGACTGGAATTTTCTTGGAGCAAAATGTTTGGTTTTACTTTGAGAGACCACCGGCACTATTAGCAAGGTGGTGCAGGCAACTGAGCCTGAAACACAAGGAGCAGCAACTCAGCAAGGGGCTGTCTTGGTTCTCAGCAGATTCACCAGGTTGGTACAAGAAGGCTGATATTCAGGCTTTTGAACATCACAGAGGTGTTCATCTCTACAAAGTTTTACAAGTAGGTCACAAACCTTAGGGTACATTTTTGCCATCCTGAAACTGTTCTGATGTCCTTCATGGGACCAAAAAGTTGTGTCTTTGCCTCCTGCTCCACGTTGGTCATTTTAAGTTCAGTCATATTTGCTTGGAGGAGCCTGATGTATTAAGGGATTTCATGGCCCATTTGGTTGTGGGAAGCAGACTAAGGGCTTTCACAGCTATTCACTGTGTCAGCAAGATGATTTTTTTACGTGATCCTTTTGTAACATCTGCTTTTCTGCCTAACTGAATGTTTCAATGGACTCATGGATAAGGACATTGGACTTGTATAACTGGATTAAACAGTTGCTAACTAACAGGTAAATGTGCATGTTGAGAGGGCTAAAGAATGCAGAAACTTGTCATAAAGAGGATGGGGAGCACAAGGCAATCTTAGATTAAAATTTTACTGTGAGAGAAAAGCCCCTTATCCATCAGTGATGGACAGGAGATAGAGCAGAAACTAAGAATGTAATAGTAGCCAGAAAGAACTGCTCTTCAGATCTTATGAGATTGGGCATCAGGCAAGCGCCAGGAAAGCATTGCTCATTCTTTGAGGTTACAGGCTCCAGTATTCAAAAGTGATATTTGTTATTCTTTACATCCCTGTTTTGTTTTCATGTGGTGGTTTTTTGAAAGGACATGTTATAGTATTTATGAAACAGATATATTTACAAGACAGATGGTTTTCTTGTGTTAAAAATGTCAGTGACTATTCCTGAATGGAAGGCAACTGCTCATCACTACAAGGGTCTGTGAACAAACACCTGGGTTTGTCCTTTTCTTCTTCCTTTGAAATCCATGATAGTGAGGGAAAAGAGAGATTAATTGGCATTGTAAGATGAAATTATGTGTTCAGTCTGGGTTCTGGATCCCTGTATTCCTTGTCTTCTTCAACTGACTTTGGCAGAGGTTCATTTTGCGTTTACTGGAGCTGGTCAAGAGGGAATGGCCGCAAGATCCGCCAGGGGAGGTTTAGGCTGAACATTAGGAAAAAAATTTTCACAGAAAGGGTCATTGGGCACTGTCAGAGGCTGCCCAGAGAGGTGGTTGAGTCACCTTCCCTGGAGGGGTTTAAGGGACAGGTGGATGAGGTGCTGAGGGACATGATTTAGTGTTTGACAGGAATGGTTGGAACTGATGATCCGGTGGGTCTCTTCCAACCCCGTTATTCTATGATTCTATGGTTTCTTTGGCTCCTTTGGTACAGTCAGCAAGTCCACTGGAGAGCGGTGGCGACATTGTCATGGGCTGAGGAGCAACAATAAACAGGTGATTCAACTTGATGAGGAGCATTGCAATTTGGGATAACCTTCAATGAAAGAAAAAGGCATATGCTATGGCGTGGTGTCTCTGCTAATTGGTGGAGATCCACCCTGAGAGAAAATTAATTTATAATCTTGCATTTCTTCTCTTTCTTGATGTGCTTCTCTTACCCAACCATTCTAGGTAACGTGAGTGATTGGAACAGGAACTGCAAAGTTGAGATAGCCTAAAAGTGTGCAGTATCAGAAGGTGCCAAGAGTCCTTAAGTCCTGATAAGGTTATTCTGTGAATTTATTTCACCATAAAGACATATTTTCTCATTAGGATTAAAAGCAAAAATATCTCACTGCATTTCTCATTAACAGGATTTTTTTCATTCCTAGCTCCCTCCCCACAAACACCCCATTGAGCTGGCAAAGAGAGCATAGGACCATGGAATGGTTTGGGTTGGAAAAGACCTCAAAGCCCATCCCGTTCCAATCCCTGTCTTGGACACAGACACCTCCCACTGGATCAGGGGCTCCAAGCCCCATCCAACCTGGTCCTGAATACCTCCAGGAATGTGGCAGCCAGGACTTCCCCAGGCAACCTGGGCCAGGTCCTCACCCCCCTCACAGCAAAACATTTCTCCCTAAGATCTCATCTCAATCTCCCCTGTTTGTTTTTTCCTATGGAAATCTAAGTTTATACAAAGACCATCAGATGGAACCTGTGCGCCTTTATTATTGCTAATAGTGGTGAGGAGCGCAGCTCCAAATGATGCATAACATTTTCTTTAAAGTAAACCATCAGCCAAGTTAAATGAACTTTAAAAGTGAACATGATTCATAACAGATACCATTTTAAAAATGACCAGACACAGCAAATGTAAATTCTATCCTTTTAACTGTAAAATGTTTAAGCTTATTTGCAAAGGAGTTTAAAAATTAAAACCATACTGGCTCTGTGTTTCTCCAGCCATGAGGAAACATCAGAGTTTGCATTTGAAAGGACGGCAATACAAACTGTATCGACAGGCTGGATGTCGACTTGAATTATCTTGCTTGTTGAGGGGAAGTCTTAAACTGATGATCACATATAATCTGTAATGTATTAAAAGCATTTTTTTTATTGGAGTCCCCATATTACATTTCAAATACATTTCCATGGAATGTTTCAAAATGTCATTTAAAATTATTCCTTTTTTCATTGAAATGGCATGTGTCCCCTCAACACTCATCTAGAACTTCATTATTATGATTCTTTGGACAGTTTAAAGACATGAGATCACTTTCTGTGGTTTGCTGTGCCTCACACCACCTCTGTTCCTGCCTCAGTGCTAATGCCAGCTTCACCTTCCCCCTAACAGTTTAGCTCAAGCTTCTTGGCCTGTGTGCGTTTTGTTTCACTTGATCAGAGGTTTGTCTAATTTAAATATTTAGGCAACATATAATAACTGTATCTCAAACAAACACTTATTGTAACCATCACTTGCATTAGCAGTGTTTGCTATCGCTAAGAAATAGGATTCCAGATTCTAGATTCTTTTCCACCCCTCTTTTTTTTTCATTTTTTTATTTGTTTCTTTTTTTTTTTCATATACCCAGAGTGATTTCTGTCACCTGGAGGGTGATTTTGTGATAACAGGTATTTTGAATATTTGGAGACCTTAGAGCAGCTTCCAGCACTGAAGGGGGCTCCAGGAAAGCTGGGGAGGGGCTCATGATCAGGGAGGGCAGGGAGAGGATGTGGGGGAATGGTTTTCAGCTGAAAGATGAGAAAGATGAAATCTTAGGGAGAAATGTTTTCCTTTGAGGGTGATGAGGCCCTGGCTCAGGTTGCCCAGAGCAGTTGTGGCTGCCCCATCCCTGGAGGGGTTCCAGGCCAGGCTGGATGGGGCTTGGAGCCCCTGATCCAGTGGGAGGTTTCTGTGTCCAAGGCAGGGGTGGGACTGGATGAGCTTTGAGGTCCCTACCAACCTGAACCATTCCATGCTTCTATGATACAGTATAAAAAGCACTGTTCATTTCAATAAATAATGTTCAGGTTATCTCTGATTTTCGAGTGTGTTTATATATTGAAGAGAGAGATGTTATTTAAAGTTGTCTCCTGTGTCTCTGTTCCAAGTGGTGCAGCATTCTTCCAAGGAGACAAAGCTTGAAATGCTTCAGACTTCCTGGGATTTCTGCTTATATAAAATAGTTAATACATCCTGGGCTTTTGAGACCTTCTACTTTTTCATAGACATCCTACTTTTCACTAAGTTAGCTTGTATTTCTTGTATTTCAGCATGCCATCTCAGGTGTTTTTTCCCAAGAAACTGTTGTTCCAGATCATCTGACTGCTTCAGGAGCACTTGAACAAGAAGAAAAACACGACAGTCAATTAAAAAACAATTCTTTTGCTGGAGTATCATTAATCAAATGCACAAGCGGTCCCGGCATTGACACCTGGCAGGGTTAATGTTTAAGACCCGTGGCAATTATAGCTCCCCTGAAAATTGCTTGGCCAGCGAGTCACATAAAAGCCTGTGATTATGAAGGAAATGGGAATTAGCAGAAAAAAATTAGGGGAACCAGTTGAAATACGCTGGTAGCAAGGAAGGCAGAGAAAAATCTGACTGATTGGTGCTCCCCTGGGGAGAAGAACCAGGGCCTGGGGGTCACTCCTTCACTGAATTAGCAGTGCCTGTCATACGAAACCAAAATAAAGCAGGAACAGAAGTAAAAGATTTTCTGTAGAGAAATTGGAATCTGTTCCCTTGCACCTACACCTCAGGGAGGCCAAGTGCAATTAGTGGACTGATTTTTTTTTTTACTCAACCTAATTCAGCCATAATTCTTCTCTCTCAAATATCTCTTCCTTGGTTTGGAGTATGATGCCCAGAGATTTGACAGACGAGTGTTTTTCAGGATGTGGAGCTCCAAGATTACAGGAAAACAGAGGATGCACTAGACAAGGAGCTCATGGCAACTATTGTTGCCATGAGCTCCTTGTCTAGTACATCCTCTATTTTCCATCTTTGTGCTCCCCAAAAGTTATTCAGCATTAATAAACACAGCTTGAATGCAGGTTAAGCCTCTTGTGGCTATAGCCAGCTGTAGCGTGTGTGTTTTCCCTAGCTGGGGAGTGTTAGCTGGATGCTTTTGGGGCCAGATGCAATCATGCATCTGGTAAATAAACATTGGTTTAAACAAAGAACGATGGCTATTTTTAGCCAGTGATCTAATATCAATTGCTTAAAAAAAAAAAGCGTTAGCTTTAAACTACTGAAAAAATTCTTCCTACTAATCACGGTGCCACAATCTTAGTTTTTATGAGGTTAAGTTCATGTTAGGAAAATATAAAGAGCAAGTGGCCTTGTTTCCCACTTGGCTAGATTTCTGTTTCACTTGAAGTCTTCGCCTGCTGCAGCAGCTTGTTCATGGAACAGGTAACTTGTCAGGTGCTGAAATGGCCTCAAGTGTCAGCAGGGGAGTTTTAGATCAGATATTAGGAAACATTTATTTACTGACAGAGTTGTGAAGCCCTGGCAGAGGCTGCCCAGGGCCATGGCAGAGTCTCCATCCCTGGAAGGGTTCCAACAACCCCTTTTTGTTGGTGGCTTTTTTAATAGGCATGATGGTTTTCAGGTTGATGGTTGGACTGGATGAGCTTTGACGTCTTTTCCAGCCTTAAATAATCTATGATTCCATGTGCTTGGTTACAAGTGAAACCAGGTTAGATGAGGCTATGAGAAACCTGATAAGTGGGAGGTGGCCCTGCCCATCGCAGGGGGTTGGAACTGGACAGGCATGGTGGTCCCTTCCAACCCAAACCGTNAAGGGTTCCAACAACCCCTTTTTGTTGGTGGCTTTTTTAATAGGCATGATGGTTTTCAGGTTGATGGTTGGACTGGATGAGCTTTGACGTCTTTTCCAGCCTTAAATAATCTATGATTCCATGTGCTTGGTTACAAGTGAAACCAGGTTAGATGAGGCTATGAGAAACCTGATAAGTGGGAGGTGGCCCTGCCCATCGCAGGGGGTTGGAACTGGACAGGCATGGTGGTCCCTTCCAACCCAAACCGTTCTGTGATTCTGTGATAAGGTACCTCATTTATATTAACATTTCCCAGTATGGAACTGTACTTTAAGCTTGGGTACTCTTGCAAGAAAGGTGATTAGGGAAGAAATGGTTTGCTTCAGCTATGCATTATACACAGTAAAAATTAGGATGGAAAGAAAAGATGACCACGTTGTCCAGATAAATTGCTTTTCGTATTTCCTCTTTCTCAAATGAAAATCATTATTTGTAATAACTATAATAGATCCAATTTTGTTTCATTGAGGTTAGTTCTCATAAAGCTCTGAACCAAAGAAATAACAGAATAGAGCTCATTACTGAAAGACACAAGCTAGTAGAAAACCCACATGAAGAAGAGGACGTGGCTGCTATAGGCAGTCCTGTTTTCATAGTCTCTATGTCTTTATTGCTTTACTACAAGGTCCCAGTTCTGCAAAACTCCCAGTTCATGCCCAGAATTTTGTCCTTTGAGGTCAGTGGGGTTGCTGGTTTGCTCAAGATAAGCATATTCCTTCTAACTATATAAAGTTACGTTTAAATTATCGAGGACAAAAGCAGTATAATTTCAAGTAGTGGAATGGTAGAGGCAGAAAGAAGCCACTTGTCTGTGGGTTTAGACATGCCTATGCTTTCAGAACAAAGATTCACAAAGACAAAGGGGAATGAGGAAGATGATCTGTCTGTATCCATGTGACAGGCTCGGTTGAGTCCTGAGTGAGGAAGGACCAGTGAATGTCCTCAGGCTTTCAGGAGGAAAGAGTCTGTCCCATGAGGTACGGAACTGGAACCTTCAGCAATTGGGGCAACCAAGGGAATAAAAGTTAAAGAAGTTGCTGAGAAATGTGTTCGGGCAGCCACAGTGATGTTAGGGGGTTTTCTGGCTTTTCAAAATGGTTAATAGATTTTAAAGTGTGCCCTGGTAATGCAATTGGTACTGAAATCCTCATGTTCCAACAGCAGCAATATGTTTATGTACTAAGAAAACACGTTACGTTCTGCACTATGAAAACTCTGAATCAATGTAAAGTGACATTTACATTAACCCCAAACTGGATTGTTTTTTGATATTTAAAACACCTGGTGAAGAACAATGCTTTAGTCTACGTTTTGTGTATCTTAACGTGAGGACTGTCTTTCACATTTCAGTGGAATATCTTTCCTGTAAGTACAGCTCATTCTGGAAGGGGGATTCTCTGGGGCTTTTTTCCACACCTATTTCTGCTAAGGCTAAAATGAGACACGCAGAGTTAGAGAACAGATGAAATACTGACAAAACACAGTAAAAGCAAACTTGTTTAATCAAGATCTTTCTTTTTCTTGGCCTTTCACGTTTCAGTACCAATATGTCAACGCATTTCATGTATCACTTTATTAGACATAATATATATGGGAAACAGATAATGACGATGAAGTAAAAAAACTATATTAACTGCTTGAGGCCTCCAGGATTCAGTACTGAAGCATCGCTTCTTAGTCTTATGTTTCTATGATATTTCTGCTGGAATCTTGTTTGCTTGTCAAATGCATTGTTGAGCTTGGTGCTGATATGTATTCCAGATGTTTTCAAGTTCGGCTAATTTGTTTTCCATACAATACCTACTTACAGAACCATTTCACTTGTAGTTATTGCAGTTGTATGTGTTAGCTGCATTTCCTTCTGGATGTAACATTCTTCTTCCATCAGGACAGATTTTCCCATTGCTTCTACTATTTATTTTACGTATTTCCATAGTAGTGGCCAGGTGCATTGAAAGTCCAGTTCAGGTGCCTGCAAGAGCTGTAAAACTTGTAAAACTTGTGAGCAGGCTGGTGCACTAGATACCATCTATGACTCTGTAAAACATGTAGTACATCAATAAGTAATCAATAAGTAATCTACAGGCCTGGAATTATTTGCCCAATGTCAACAATCAGTATGAAGCTATGTTTTGTACCAACTGGGGATGTTACCTTCAGCATTCATGGGAAAATGTAAAATAGACTTGGAAAGCTCTGGCAGTAGTGTCTAAGGCAATGCCGGTTTCTTACTCCAAACATCCAAATTGCAGTAATTCCTCAAATAACCTGTTTCATCTCCAGGACACCATATCCAGTTGGCTTTACAGGGCTTTGTGAGGAATGACCTATGGAGTAAATAATGTGGGTTTGAGGGGCAGTTGGATTAGATGATCATTGTAGGTCCCTTCCAACTGGAATAGTCTTCCCTTGCCTTGCCTAGGTTTGCCTTCCCTTCCCTCTCCTTCCCTTCCCCTGCCTTGCTTTGCTTTCCCTTGCCTTGCCTTACCATGACTTCCACTGATTTGCCTTCCCTCCCTTTCCCTTGCCTTCCCTTCCCTTGTTCATATCCATGTCTTGTAGGAGCTCTGGCCATGTGCTAGAACAGGTGACTGAGGAGAGAAAGGCAAAGTTGCTAATGTGAAAATTGGTCTTAAAGATAAAATTCTGTCGAAGAAACACATTTAGTAATTAACTGGAGCAGGCAGCAGTTTTCTTGGCACAACTCAGTGTGGTTTCCGCTTGCTGTGGTCTCGGCTAAAGAAAACTTTGCTGTAATTACAGGTTCCGCCAGTATGCAATGTAAATAACACAAGTAAAGCCACCTCTTTTTTTACAGTTTTGGACTCTGTTGGGTCCTGTTATCTGGCACACAAAGTAATCCTAAACCTATTGAAAGTCTTCAGGAAATGAGCAGAGTTAGGTAGTGTAAAACTATATTTTAAGGCAGATTATTGCTTTTTATTTAACAGAACGTTATTGTTACGTAGTTGTGCATGTGTCTGTAAGTCTCATTTTGTGTGGCTTTCTAAAACTCTACATGAAGCAGCAAATAATTGCAAACAAAAATAATAACCACAAAACAAGTGCTTAAAAGAGATACAAAATGTAATGAACTCCCTCTCTATGGTGACTCCTTCAGAAAGAACTCCAGAAAGAAAGACTTTTGCTTATTTTTTAAACATTGTACTTTATCTCACAGTTTGGTATGAACACCAAGAGATTTATTTGGAGAAAATGCATTTTTACAGTGCTGTTCTATATCCGGTTTGTCTCTTTACATCTTCTTCAATGCTTCTCTTATGAATAAGCTGTTGCAGTTAATGGGTTCCCCTACATAATTTTCCAGATGAGAGGATTGATTGCTCCCTCAGTCAGTTTGCAGATTACTCCAGTGTTGATGTGCTAGAGGGCAGGAAGGTTCTGCAGAGGGACTTGGACAGGGTGGATCGATGGCCAAGGCCAGTTGTATGAGGTTCACCGCAGCCAAGTGCTGAGTCCTGCACTTGGGTCAAAAGAACCCCATGCAGCTCTCCAGGCTTGATGAAGAGCAGCTGAAAAGCTGCCCAGTAGAAAAGGACAAGGGAGTGTTGGTCAGGAGCAGCTGAACAAGAGCTAGGAGTGGCCCAGGTAAGGTCCAGGGTAAGGAGGCCAAAAGCATCCTGACTTGGATCAGCCATGGTGTGGCCAGCAGGAGCGGGGAAGGGACTGTGCCCCTGTATTCATAGAATCATAGAATCATAGAATAACCAGGTTGGAAGAGATGCACCGGATCA
>WAAB01001974.1:64980-78428 GCA_013389865.1 Piaya cayana
CTGTCAACCAACACCCCCAGGTCCCTCTCCCCCAGGCAGTTTCCAGTCAGGTTTCTCCCAGTCTGTAGCTGCTCAGGGTTGTTGTGCCCCAAGTGCAGGACCCGCCATTTAGCCTTGTTAAACCTCATCCCATTGGTCTCAGCCCATGGATCCAGCCTGTTCAGATCCCTTTGGAGCCTCCCGACCCTCCAGCAGATCCACACTTCCACCCAGCTTAGTGTCATCCCCAAACTTGCTAAGGGTGCACTCGATGCCTTCATCCAGGTTATCGATGAAGACGCTAAACAGGGCTGGACCCAGCACTGAGGCCTGGGGAACCCCACTTGTCACTGGCCTCCAGCTGGATTTAACACCATCATCACTCTCTGGACCCAGCCAGCCAACCACTTTTCCACCCAAAAATGCTGGAGAATGCGGGCATCGATCCCGCTACCTCTCGCATGCTAAGCGAGCGCTCTACCATTTGAGCTAATTCCCCTGACAGTCATGTGAACACTTTACTATCAATTCCTACATTTCATTTTTCACTCAGCACTGGCAAGACTGCACCTCAAATCCAGGGTTCAGTTTTAGGCCCCTCACTCCAAGAAGAACATTGAGGGGCTGGAGCACATCTAGAGAAGGGGAACAGAACTGGGGTAGGGCCTGGAGCCCAGGGGTTCTGAGAGCAGCTGAGGGAGAGGGGGCTGTTCAGCCTGGAGAAGAGGAGGCTGAGGGGAGACGTCATTGCTCCCTGCAGCTCCCAGAAAGGTGATTGTGGAGAGGAGGGTGCTAGTCTCTTCTCCCAAGTAACAAATGATGGAATGAAATGGCCTCAGGCTGCAGCAGGGAAGGTTTACACTGGATATTGGGAAACATTTGTTTACTGAAAGATTGGTGAAGCCGTGGCAGGTGCTGCCCAAGGCAGTGGTGGAGTCTTCATCCCTGGAAGGGTTCAAACAACACGTGGTCATGCAACCTGGGGACATGGTTTAGTGGACACAGTGATGTTGGGCTCATGGTTGGACTGGATGATCTTAGAGNTAGGACCTGGAACCCAGGGGTTCTGAGAGCAGCTGAGGGAGAGGGGGCTGTTCAGCCTGGAGAAGAGGAGGCTGAGGGGAGACGTCATTGCTCCCTGCAGCTCCCAGAAAGGTGATTGTGGAGAGGAGGGTGCTAGTCTCTTCTCCCAAGTAACAAATGATGGAATGAAATGGTCTCAGGCTGCAGCAGGGAAGGTTTACACTGGATATTGGGAAACATTTGTTTACTGAAAGATTGGTGAAGCCGTGGCAGGTGCTGCCCAAGGCAGTGGTGGAGTCTTCATCCCTGGAAGGGTTCAAACAACACGTGGTCATGCAACCTGGGGACATGGTTTAGTGGACACAGTGATGTTGGGCTCATGGTTGGACTGGATGATCTTAGAGGACTTTTCCAACCTCAATGGTTCTGTGATTCTACAACAATTTATTCTCAGTGCTGAACAGTAGAATACCAGATGTGGCAGGCAAGGATGAACTGGTGCACCTGTGCTAATCAACTGGGACAGCAGTGGGGCTCTGCCCTGGGCAACCCACCTACCTTGACATGATTTGCTCAAGAATAAGTCCGAAAAATCCTTTTATTTTGATACAAGTTCATTAAATCCCTGCACAGTGTTTTGAAATGCTGTTTATTTAACTTGTGCTTCAGACAATAGTGTTTGAAACTTACCTTATCTTAGTGATCTTCCCTGCTTCATGCACTTTTCCATCTGAATGTGCCAAAAAGAACAGAATTATCAAATGGTACTTGGCTTTGCCACGAGTGTGACTGACATACGTCCCCCTGAGTTCACACTGAGGTTCAGGCACTGAGTAGAAAGCCTGTTGAAGCAGCTCAAGGTTCATTCAGAACGCTTTGTGGATTTTATCACGTTAAGAAGAAAATATGTTTTAACCAAACTAATCAATGTTATCAATCTTTTAAAATAAAATCAATTCCATTTCCCAGCACATAAATACACAAGATTCCTAATTATAAGATTTTAACATGCTAAAAGTAAAATTTTTAAGAGGTCCCTTCTTAAATCTTCATAAGACAGAAACAAATTCAGATGCTTTACATTTTCTCAAGTAGAAAACTGTGCCTTAAGGGTAAGTGCGATCCCACAGTTGATTTTGAAAATAATCTGGATATTTAACATTTTCGGTTATTTAACAACATATTTCCTACATGTAAATGTACGGTATTTGTAGATCAAGCAAGATAGCGAGTACTGATCAGGTTTTGTAACTACTAAAGAAAACACTTCATTTCAGGGATCGCTAAACATTCATAAATGAGCTGGACATAGTCACAAATTGCTTTTCAGTTGTGATCAGCCTTCTCTAATAAATCTGGACTTCCTAAAAACTCTCGAATTGTATGTCTATGCATAATGTTTCTATGAACTTCTCAAATGCTGACAAATAATTGCACTTGGCAATGGAACCTTTGAAAAGGGATTGTATTACCCTTTAGAAAATCTTGGCTTGAACTCTGAAAACTTACTCGTGAAATAAGTAATGGTCCTACAGGGGATTTTGTTTCTTGAGAATCTTGAGATTTGCATGATCATACTTGTGATGCACATTTTCACTTTTGGTAGCTGTCAGCAGCTACTCTTTGTGAAATAAATGATTGTTTTTAATTTATTTAGAGGAGTTTCTAAATCATGAACAAAGTTTTATTACTATCCCAAGCACGATTACAGACTGGGCAGAGAGTGGATTGGGAGCAACACTGGAGAGAAGGCCTTGGGGTGCTGGGGGATGAGAAACTCAACATGAGCTGGCAATGGGAACAATGGTTTCTGGGCTGCATCCAAAGCAGTGGGACCAGCAGGCGAGGGAGATGATTCTGCCCCTCTTCTCTGCTCTGGTGAGACTCCACCTGGAGGTCATTCAGTTCTGGAGTCCTCAGCATAGGGAGGACATGGAGGTGTTGAGGCAAGTGTAGATGAGGCCACAGAGATGACTGAAGGGTTTGGAGCATCTCCCATATGAAGACAAGGCTAAGAGAATTGGGGGTGTTCAAACTGGAGAAGAGAAGACTGTGATGAGACCTTAGAGCAGCTTCCAGTGTTGAAAGGGGATGTAGGAAAGCTGGGGAAAGGCTGTTGATCAGGGATTGCAGGGATTGGATGAGGGGGAATGGTTTTCAACTACAAGAGGGGAGATTGAGACAAGATGGGGTCCTAGAAATAAATGTTTTGCTGTGAGGGTGAGGAGGCCCTGGTCCAGGTTGCCCAGAGCAGTGGTGGCTGCCTCATCCCTGGAGGGGATCAAGACCAGGCTGGATGGGGCTTGGAGCCCCTGATCCAGTGGGAGGGGGCTGGGACTGGGTGGGTTTTAAGGTCTCTTCCAACCCAAATAATTCCATGATCCTGTGATGGATCTTTCAGATTATTTGCTGCTCCTAGGTGAGTTGCACTTCCTGGAAGTACAACAAAGATCTTATCAGCCTTCTCTCTGTTTCAAAATCTCAGTGATATATTTAATTTTGACCTTATTTCACTCAAAGTACTATCTTTATGTACTGCAACATATGAGGTTATTCCTCCCTGGTTCTCCTATTTGTAATTTATTATGTGAAAAAACTAAAACCAGTGAAATAACAGCTTTTAATAAATATACCCTCTGTTTCTGTGTCATTTTTTTAGAGAGGACATTCTGGTGGTGGAGGGTTTGAGAAGATTCTTTCTTACTGACTTCTAGTTAGGCTGAAAACTGTCTGCAAGACATATTCCCCTAATAGATTGGCTTAAAATATCCTAGATGAAGTGTTAAATAACTTAGTATTAAATCCTTGCAGTACTCCTGCCATATTGAAGACAGTATCCTCATCTCTGGGGATTAACAAATTCAGTGGCTTAAGCTAAAGACATTTTGTAAATACACCCTATAAATTACAAATGGCCTTTTGAGAATAATCCAGACTGCACTGTGGGATGCACAGACAGTTGGGGGTGGCCAGCATGTGGCTTTTCCATTGCCTGTGGATCTGAGGAATGCTCTCAGGTATGTGTCTGAGGCAGGGGCTCCATCAGCCCCTGAATTTACTGGCCAGAGGGCCACCCTCTGTTCTTGTTCTTCAGAGGAAGGACATGGGTCTATTGGAGCGAGACCAGAGGAGACCACAGAGATGAGTCCTGAGGGAATTGACCAGTGTGGTTGCCAAGCCACTCTCCAAGACATTTGAAAAGTCATGGTGATCAGGAGAAATCCCTGGTGACTGGAAGAAAGGCAACATTGTGCCCATCTTTAAAAAGGGTAGAAAAGATGAACCTGAGAACTACTGACCTGTCAACCTCACCTCTGTGCCTGGGAAGTTCATGGAACAGATCCTCCTAGAAGCTCTGCTAAAGCACATGGAGGACAGGGAGGTGATTAGTGGCAGCCAGTTTGGCTTCATCAGAGGCAAATCCTGTGTGACAAACCATGTGGCTTTCTATGCAGGGTGACTGCAGCAGTGGACATGGATGAACTGAGGGATGTGATCTACCTGGACTTCTGTAAAGCCTTTGACATGGTGCTCCCCAACAACCTTCCCTCTAAATTGGAGAGATATGGATTTGATGGGCAGACATTATGGTGCATTAGAAATTGGTTGGATGGTTGTATTCAGAAAGTAGTGGTCAATGGCTCGAAGCCCAGATGGAGATCTGTGACAAGTGGTGTCCCTCAGGGATCTGTACTGGGACCACTGCTGTTTAATATCTTCATCAATTATATAGACTGTGAGATAGAGTGAATCCTCAGCAAGTTTGCAGATGACACCAAGCTGAGTGACGCAGTTGCCACAATGTAAGGATGGGATGTCATCCAGAGGGACCTGGACAGACTGGAGAAGCAACCCTGTGAGAACCTCATGAGGTTCAACAGGGCCAAGTGCAAGGTTCTACACCTGGGTCAGGGCAATCCCCATTTTCCATACACGATGGGGGATGATGTGATTGAGAACAGCTCTGCAGAGAGGGACTCGGGGTGCTGGTTGATGAGAAGCCTGACATGAGCCAGCAATATGCGCTCGCAGCCCAGAAGGCCAACCATGTCCTGGGCTGCATCAAAAGAAGCGTGGCCAGCATGTTGAGGGAGGTGATTCTGCCCCTCTATTTCTCTATTGTGAGACCTCATCTGGGGTATTGTGTCCAGTTCTGGAATCCTCAACATAAGAAGGAGATGGAGCTGTTGGAATGGGTCCAGAGGAGGCTACAAAGATGACCTGAGGGCTGGAGCACCTTCCATATGAGGACAGGCTGAGAGNAAGGGGAGGGAAGGCAAGGCTCTGAATCTTATAGTGACCTTCTAGTACCTGAAAGGGGCTACAAGAAATTTGGAGAGGGACTACTCATGAAGTCTTGTGGAGATAGGAAAAGGGGGAAAGGGTATAAACTGGAGAGGGGTAAATTTAGACTAGACATTAGAAGAATTTCTTCACCATGAGATTGGTGAGACACTAGAATATGTTGCACAGTGAAACTGTGGCTGCCCCATTCCTTGGAGGTGTTCAAGGCCAGACTGGATGGGCCCTGGGCAGCCTGATCTAGTGGGTGGTGTCCCTGTCCATGGCAGGGGGGTTGGAACTAGATGACCTTTAAGTCCCTTCCAACCCAAACTATTCTATGATGCTATGATCAGAGGACTTGACAAGGTGGAACAGTATTCAACTGCAAGAGGGGAGACTAAGATGAGATTTCAGGAAGAAATGTTCTGCCTTGAGGGTGGAGAGACCTGGCCCAGGTTGCCCAGAGCAGGGGTGGCTGCCCCATCCCTGGAGGGGATCAAGGCCAGGTTGGATGGGGCTTGGGCAGCCTGATCCAGTGGGAGGTGTCCTTGCCCATGGCAGGGAGTTGGAACTGGATGATCTTTGTGGTCCCTTCCAACCCAAAATGTTCTGTGATTTTATAATTGTATTATTTTTCTGTCCTTAGAGCTTTGTTTTTCCTGCCACAACGTAACAAAATCTTTCTTCCTTACCATTAATCCCAAGGGCTTATTTGTTCATACACAGCACCTTCAACAGTCTGGCATGACTTTTCTACGCTGAGTTGCATCATCAAGCACTGTGCCACCACCAAGTGCATTTAGGAACCAAGAAACTACTTTTAATATCAAATCGGGAAAGCTTGTCATTTCCCCCCCTCTCTTTTCTAATAGAACTAAATTGAAATTAATGCTCTCAAGTCACTACATGTTGGCAGAGCTTACATCATGACTAAATCTCATATTTCATTCACTGTTGTGATGTGATCTACGTTGCCACATGCATGTGCTAGACATTATTGAATAAAGCTTTAAAAAGCCTCCTTTTATGGCTGTTTATGTTATGTGATGGAGTTCTTGTAGAGAGAAAATTCGCCAGGACTCAAGGTTGTTACTGGCTGTTCTGTAACTAATATTGCTGAGAACGAAAGCAATTAGGCTTGGCAAAATATGAGCTGCTTAAAAAAAAAAGCACTTTTTAAAGCCAGGCTTGTAATGCAACTTGATTTAATACATGCTACTGACATGAAAATTTTAATTAAAAGAGAGGAAAAAAAGCTGCTTGAAGACAGGAAGCTAAGAGAGATTGTTCTGCAGGTGACCAGACCATTGATCCTTTTGCAGCAAAGGGTTGTCGGTCACTGGAGCAGCTGCCCAGAGCAACAGTTGAATCACCATCCCTGGAATTATTTAAAAGACAGGCAGATGAGGTACTCGGGGAAGGTTTAGTAGTGGACAAGTAAGGTTGGACTCAATGATCTCAAAGGTCTTTTCCAACCAAACAATTCTATGGAAATACAATATAAAATGCTGAGGCCATGGGATGAGGTGGATGATAGAACATGGATATATTCTGAATTAAAAACAACGGTTAACATAAAATTGTTGGAAAATACCTGTTTTGTCACTGTATTATTCCCTCTTAAGATACCAGGAATGTTTTTTTCAGTGGGTTGCATTTATTATGTATAGGAGACCCTAGAGATGCTGGCCATGAATGGTCACCATGCATCAGGAAGCACCAATTTCTGTGCTTTATTGCATGCTCATCAAAAAAGAAGGTGAAAAATATGCAGTGGGATTGTTCACAAGATTCTCACTTATCATTCTACAAGTGAAACCTAGAATATCAAAATGAATCTTTGAACCATGGAATGGTTTGAGTTGGAAAGGATCTCAAAGCTAATCCAGTTCCACCCCTGCCATGGACAGGGACACCTCCCACTGGATCAGGGGCTCCAAGCCTCATCCAGTCTGGCCTTGAACCCCTCCAGGGATGGGGCAGCCACCACTGCTCTGGGCAACCTGGGCCAGGGCCTCCCCACACTCAGCAAAACATTTTTTTTTCTAAATGGACAATAAATTGCTTTGAGTTCTACATTTTCCATTAGATGGAATAATGATTTAGCACAGTTTGCTTAAATACAATTGCAGTATTGTTGCACTTACCAATGCAGAAATCTATTTCTAAATTTACTGTGTGCAAGTGCAAATTTTATGGATCCAATGAGAAACAAAATTATCATTCACATCTCAGAAAAAAATCCCATCTGATGTTGAATATTTATTATTAGTCCATGAAGAAAGAACACTGACAGGCTGAGTATTTTCTGTGCGTCTTTGAGTCTTCATGGACTCAAGTTGCTTCAGGGGAGGTTTAGATGGGTTACTAGGAAAAATTTATTTACCAAGAGAGTGGTGAAGCCCTATCAGAGGCTGCTCAGGACAGTGGTGGAGTCTCCATCCCTGAAGGGGTTCAAAATTTATTTAGACATGGCACTTCAGGTCATAGTTCAGTGGGTATGGTGGGATTGAGCTGATAGTTGGACTGGATGAGCTTAGAGGTCTTTTCAAGCCTTAACAATTCTATGAATTATTGGAAAAATGCCATTCAACTTAATCCCATAGACTAATCCATGGGTGAATAAATGTTAACAAAGCTGTATCTGAATAGAGTAATAAATACATTAACAAATAATGAACTTCGGAGAAAAGAAAAGCAATGGACCAAAAGCACCCTAAAATACATGTAGCACTAATTAGAATTTAGAATAATGACAGGAATCTTAAAAGCAACTTAGCCAGGAGAAACGTTAAAATATCAGTGAATTCTATACAAGCTTCCACAATTTTCTGTTGTGAAGCGTTTGGGGATTTCTGTATTTCAGGGTTTTCAATCAAATATAGCTGTTTCACACCAAAGAAGAATCATATATCTGCTGTTATATAATGTTGCTGTGAGATGCTTCTAGGAAAACTTTATTTACAATAACTGTCACAACTGCCTGCGGAGATTGCCCATGCAATGATGAGAAAATCTAGCTTACTGGAAGCATTTTAAAGTGTTTGACAGACACTTCCAACAAGTTGGAAGACAGAAAATACCGTGAATTACTTCAAGGGAGAAAGACCATCAAGACCTTCAAGGTTTCTTTAATTTAGAATCCCAGTGAAGCATGAAGAGTATAATTATTTTTACTTTGCTGCGTTTTCTAAACTGCATAATATAGTCATTCTTCTAGATCTTAAAGTTGTCATTTTACAGTGCAGTTCAGGCCTGCAGTGGGAACATATTTTCCAAAGGTCAGTTTCCCAATTATAATCCAAAATTTGACGCTAATATTTTTTCTTATAGCCATGGTGTAACCGCATTCTGTTAATTTCATAAAGATACCATTTAGCTGAGGTAGGTGGTATTCTGGGCAGACGAACAGTCACCTAATGTCAACAGCAAGCGGTAACTGTAACTACTGACTTCCCATCATTTGCAAAAAAATATTTTCCCAAAAATTATAGCATGTAGAACTAGACAGCGTCCAAGTCTCTCGCTGGGAAATGACAGAGATTTTCTTATTGCTTTATAAACTCCAGATTACTTTTCAGTCTCATTAGATTTTGCAGGCAACTTTGCATGCTCTTCAGTTAATATCTGAGATACACGTGTTTGCCAAGTCCTAAAAGTTGAAGTTAGTAGCAACTGTTCAGTATTTCTGTGTATTTCCTTTACATCTTCCTCAACTAAAATACACCTTCAGATACAGTCGAAATAGTTAATGTAGATATTAGAATTGGGATAAAATATATTATTTTACTTCTTTACTTGGCACTGTTTTACACCTTGTTGTACTTCCATAGAATCATGGAATGGTTTGGGTTGGAAGGAACCTTAAAGATCATCCAGTTCCAACCTCTCTGTCATTTTCTTCACAATTCTTGCAATAAAGTCATTAGACTTTATTAGATACATTTAAATATAAGCTTCCACTCTAAATGTTCAAACACACCAAGATGCAACCTCAGCCACCATTGGTTTTGGACTAAGAAGAGATCACCAAAGCTTTCTGTTCTCCTTGGTTTATATTCAAGTTTGAAGTGCGAGATCTTTCACCTTCTTCTAAAGCTGGTGCCCAAATGCTGAACAGAAGTGTGCACAGTTTCGTTTGGTCCTGGACTTCAAGCAACAAGTGACAGGACAAGAGGAAACAGCCTCAAGTTGCACCAGGGGAGGATTATATTGGATATTAGGAAACATTTCTTCACTGACAGAGTGATGACAGAGGTTGCCCAATGGAGTGGTGGAGTCTCCATCCCTGGAGGGGTTCAGAAGTCATGTACCTGTGGCATTTTGGGACATGGTTTAGCAGGTAACAGTGGGCTTGGGCTGACGGTTGGACTGAATGAGCTTAGGGGTCTTTTCCAACTTCAATGATTCTGTGATTCTAAGGCAAGCATTAGTTTTACACCAGTAAAACCAGTTGTATACCCCTTGCTATAAACAAACAGGCCGCTTTGGATGCGGTTGCTCAAACACATTCCAGCTGAAAGCTCCGCTACAAGTTTTGATGAAGTTAAATTCAAATGAACAAATATTTGCAGAAACAAATATTTAAGAGAGAAGGAGACATCATCCAGCCATCTCACAGAGCAGTGGAAAGTATCTTAGTGCACAGGCATTGGGTGTCAGCCACTGAAAAAATCACCCAAGAGCCTTTAATTGCTTGGTTTATTTCTCCGATTTTGAACCATTCTAGTGCTGGGGAAAAAGAATGGAGAATGGCAACGGGGCAAGAAATCCTTAGGAATTTTGTCTTTTGGGTCACTTCCTTATGGATATTATAAGTAGCCACAGAACGGAGAATTTCTGTTCATCTCATTTTCAGGGTAGGCAAGTATCAACCTGGCCTCTCCGTGCTCTGCGTCTGCAAGCAGAATTTCCACAAAGCATAGAATCATGGAGTGGTCTGGATCAGCAGGGACCTCAAAGCCCGTGCAGTTCCACCCCTTCCATGGGCAGGGACACTTCCCACCAGATCAGCGTCCTCAAAGCCCCATCCAGCCTGGCCTTCAACACCTCCAGGGATGGGGCAGCCACCACTCAAAATACTGAAATCTTGAAAATGAAATAGTTCCAAAGAATTCAGTACTGTAATTTTGTTTAACTTAATTCGTCCTAATGATTTTGATTAATTTCTGGATTGCAGAGGAAGGAATTTCCTTCTAGTAATTTCATCTGCTGTTTCAGATATAACTAGTCAGTGACAAGGAAGGAAAAGAATCTTTAATCTTGTCCAGATGATCAGTATTTAAATTGAATACTGAGATTTAAAAATTTTCCAGAGGTATATAACTTATTATTTTTACAGTAATTATTATTTTTACAATAATTATTATTGTTATATGTAGTCTATGGCTATTTCTTGAAACACTTTTAATGGAAGGTGGCTGATTACCTCTTTCCTTCTTATATCTTGTATCGATTTGGAGTAATATGGAAATTGTGGCAAAATAAAATTATTCCAATGAAGTCCTGTGCTCATTGAAATAAATGAAAAAGCTCAAGTGGAAATACTGCAGTCAAGCAACCTTTTGGTTATTCTTTTTACATTTTAAAAATTCCTTTTCAAATATGTTCTGAAAAGCTTGAGCATTTCAGCTGCCAAAACATTCCCAGTATCAAAAAAAGCAAAGCAGAAGCTGACAAGAAGCAAAACCTCTTCTGTATTTCACTTATAAAGCGTGATTTAGCCTAGAGAAAAGGAGGTTGAGGGGATACCTTATCACCACCTACAGCTTCTGGAAAGGAGGTTGTGATGAGGTGGGGTGTTCACCTCTTCTCCCAAGTAACAAATGATAGGATGAGAGGAAATGGCCTTAAGTTGGACGAGGAGGTTTAGATTGGCTATGAGGAAAAATTTCTTCACTGACAGAGTGTCAAAGCTTTGGAAGAGGTTGCCCAGGGTTGAGGACTCAGAGGCTGAGTCCCCATCCCTGGAGGGGTTTAAAAGATGGGCAGATGAGGTCCTCTGGGATCTAGTTTCGTAACAGACAGGTACGGTTGGACTCAATGTGCTCAAGAAGTTTTTACAATCAAATAATCTTCTCCTCTCCTTTCCTCTCCTCTCCTCAGTGGAGGAGGGAAGCGCTAACATTTTCCCACGTCCTCCCTCCAGCACACACCGTGCTGCTGCCCTGCAGTGTTCCAGCTCGTGCAGCTCTGCTCCTCAGAGCAAAAACCCTCAACAGAGCGGACATGTGCCAAATTATGCGGTGGTTTCATAGCATATGGACAAATGTGTCTTGCTTTGCGACCACCAAGCTCATTTTCACTTGTAACTTGAACTGAATTTGAACCCAAGCCTCCCAAAGGAAAGAAGGGATTTATTAACCCCCTCAGCCCTTGCTATGTTTAATGTCAATGATCACCATAAACACACATATCAAACGTCTGCCTCAACCGATGTTGTGTTCCAGATAATATTTTGCTGTAAACATCTATATAAAATTGCAATAAATACTGAAGTCGTGATATGTCTGTTTAACTTTCATTTTCCTTCCAAAATTATTTAATTTCTCCTTTTATCATAAACATGCAGGGAGATGCGGTTCATTTTCAAGTAATATTTTGAGAAATAGTTACACGTCAAAATATTACATTCTTGCTCTTGATGCACTAACAAATCTTCTCATGTGCTAACTTATTCTGCACTGTAGTTGGTAAATAAACACTTGATTCAGAGGTCAAATTCGATTTTCCACCATGGTTTCATTTTTACTACAGCAAACCGAATGCTAAAAAGTTTCTGGCCCGAAATAGTAATTACTGGAACCAAGTGTATCTGTTACAGGAAAGGGGTGTGGAATACTTTCATCTGTGCAGCGCATGATAAATCATGCACATAAATGCAGAAATCCTAGATAACTGAATTACTTCTTTTAAGGAAGAAACAGTGCGTTTCATTGTGAAATATTGAATTTTTCAGAAAAACAAGTGATGCTTGGAGAAATCTTTAGAGGTGCTACAGATTATTTTTTATAACTCAGTTCTAGACAAGTTTCCACAGTCATGTCGTGAAGTACAGCTTGCCTTTAATTTCTGCTGTGTATCCAGCTGTGGCTTCCAAAACCTGTTGAGAAGATTTTTTTTTTTTNAGATAACTGAATTACTTCTTTTAAGGAAGAAACAGTGCGTTTCATTGTGAAATATTGAATTTTTCAGAAAAACAAGTGATGCTTGGAGAAATCTTTAGAGGTGCTACAGATTATTTTTTATAACTCAGTTCTAGACAAGTTTCCACAGTCATGTCGTGAAGTACAGCTTGCCTTTAATTTCTGCTGTGTATCCAGCTGTGGCTTCCAAAACCTGTTGAGAAGATTTTTTTTTTTTTTCAAAATAAATGACCAAATGTTTTCTGCATCATTGATTTTCAGTCTTCTGTGACTGTTAAATGCAACCTTGGGTAAATAAAGCTGAGTAAAGGAGAGGTTTCTTAGGGATATAATTTTACACTTTCACTCCCACGATCCTAGAAGTCTGTCTGCAAATCACAGTCAAAAAAATTTGCCATTAATTTGAATTACTTTGCCCATATGATGTTCTCTCGGCAGCTGTTATCAGGCAGCTCTGCTGTCTGAGATAATGTATCACGAGCGTTAGTGTTAGAATTTCTGAAATGCTTGCTCTCACAAGAATTTGTGTTTAACGTGAGGTTCACAACATTCAGTATTTATTACAGGCAGGAATTACATTTTTATCCAGTAGGGCATGCCCATTGCTTTAAGCAGTGTGCGAGGAAGTAATTACTGCTGTCTTTACAAGGGGAGCTTGGTGTCTGAAGGATAAAACGAGAGGTGCATGGGCACTGATGTGATGAAAAGTAAATGTGGTTTGAGCTGAATCAGTCAGTTTCGTGATTCTAACTCAGTAACTTTATTTTCTGGAAGTTTGCTGCATGTTTTTTAGATTGTTTCTCTCCAGCAGGGATCACATGGGGCACTGGGATGCAGAAAGGCCAGAGCTTATGCTTATTCCTATAGAAACCAAGGCAAACCTGGAGCTGGCAAAGAAAAGACTGCACCTGCAGGAAGGGACGGACAAGAGGGGAGATTGAGATGTGATTTTGGGAAGAAACGTTTTCCTGTGAGGGTGATGAGGCCCTGGCCCAGGTTGCACAGAGAACCTGAAAT
>WAAB01001974.1:78531-97861 GCA_013389865.1 Piaya cayana
CCTCAGTATGCTTGGACAAATGGCAGGGCTAATAAAGCTTCTGAGATGGTTTACGGTTTTGGATGAAGTCTCTCATGGCTTCAGTGGTGTTGATTGTTGGCATCCCATGTCAGAGAGCCTTGCACTTTTCCAAGCCAGCTGAGGGGCAACTGAGCAAAGCATCCTGACAATTTCCTCTTTAGTTGCTGAGTTTTTCTGTTTCTGCCTGAGGTGATGTACTTTCATCTTGTTTCTTTGGCAGGGCTGAAGGAAGAAGGGCAAGCTGTTTGAGACACAGCAGAATGATCTCCTAAGCAAGTGTCCCACCTAGACTGGGTAAAGCATGGGGTGTTCCCCAACTGAGGTTGTAACTGGGTCTCATCTAGCCTCCGGAGCCTCCTAAACAGCAAAATTAGGACAGCTTAGTCCACAGGAGGTCTTACAGGTTTCTGGCTCAGTGGGGAGCAGTGGATGGAAGACTCATACTGCAAGGACTAGTCCTAAGGCAAATGTGTGACACGTTGGCCTCCCAACACACTCTTACCTGCTGAACTTCACTTTCTTCCTCCAAAAACATCTCCACCTCATGCCAACACGTCTCTGCTGACAAAGGCTGCTGTTACCCTGCTGGGAGCAGGAAGAGAGCATGCTCCTCTGTTTAACTGAGGCATAGCTGTACATGGAAATGAGTTTTCCTTGGAAAGGCAGGGCATCCAATCTCACTCTTATCTGCTGCAAGGGGATTGAGGGTTTTGAGATTAATCCTTCAGTGAAAGTGAGTCCAAGCTAATCTGTGATTTGGATTATTTTTTTTTTCTTCAAAATAAATGACCAAATGTTTTCTGCATCATTGATTTTCAGTCTTCTGTGACTGTTAAATGCAACCTTGGGTAAATAAAGCTGAGTAAAGGAGAGGTTTCTTAGGGATATAATTTTACACTTTCACTCCCACGATCCTAGAAGTCTGTCTGCAAATTACAGTAAAAAAAATTTGCCATTAATTTGAATTACTTTGCCCATATGATGTTCTCTCGGCAGCTGTTATCAGGCAGCTCTGCTGTCTGAGATAATGTATCACGAGCGTTAGTGTTAGAATTTCTGAAATGCTTGCTCTCACAAGAATTTGTGTTTAACGTGAGGTTCACAACATTCAGTATTTATTACAGGCAGGAATTACATTTTTATCCAGTAGGGCATGCCCATTGCTTTAAGCAGTGTGCGAGGAAGTAATTACTGCTGTCTTTACAAGGGGAGCTTGGTGTCTGAAGGATAAAACGAGAGGTGCATGGGCACTGATGTGATGAAAAGTAAATGTGGTTTGAGCTGAATCAGTCAGTTTCGTGATTCTAACCCAGTAACTTCATTTTCTGGAAGTTTGCTGCATGTTTTTTAGATTGTTTCTCTCCAGCAGGGATCACATGGGGCACTGGGATGCAGAAAGGTCAGAGCTTATGCTTATTCCTATAGAAACCAAGGCAAACCTGGAGCTGGCAAAGAAAAGACTGCACCTGCAGGAAGGGACAGACAAGAGGGGAGATTGAGATGTGATTTTGGGAAGAAACGTTTTCCTGTGAGGGTGATGAGGCCCTGGGCCAGGTTGCACAGAGAACCTGAAATCTTACTGATAATCATAGAATAACAGAATGGCTGGGGATGGAAGGGACCTCAAAGCCCACCCAGTCCCATCCCCTGCCAAGGGCAGCAACACCTCCCACTGGATCAGGGGCTCCAAGACCCATCCAGCCTGGCCTAGAACACCTCCAGGGATGGGGCAGTCAGGAGTTCCCTTGACAGCCTGGGCCAGGGCCTCATCATCCTCACAGTAATAAAAACTAGGCATCAGGTAGAGATTTCTTCAGTATATTTGATAGTGAGAGTTAAAACTAATAGATTCTGAAACTTTTAACAGCATCTTTAATACTTCCAATGGGGGAATGAAACTGTGGGTTTAGCAACTAATCCAATAAAACCAATTAAAGAAATTGTACACTGATGTTCATCCTCAGGATTTTCATTGCATTCTTTCCCTCTGCAGTGCCGGGGAGACAGCTGCCTGCTATGCTGCAGCATGAAAGAAACCCCAGAGCTGCTGAGCAGGCTCCTTGTGAAGGTCAAAGCATGTGCTGGTGTCAACGCAAGGGAAGAAATGCGAAGGCGCTGTTGAAAGACGGTTGCGGGGTTAATGTCTCACTCGCAGGGTGACTTTGGAAGACACAATGTGGCAGAAGCAGCTGAGGTTTGCTCTGCTTTGTTGCTCTGACAGAGGTTCTGTCAATGGGTTTTGGGCAGATGGGAACACCCACTGCATCTGCCAGAGGTCTGCAAACAAACAGGAATCCGTGGGCAAACACAGGCGTAATTTCCAAATGTCTTCCTTTGCCTTATTGCTTTCATAATGGTCATTATTCGTATAAAAACCAAATAAGGTACATTCCTTTGGCATTATTTGCTAATAAAGAATTATTTGTCTATTCCCAAGCATTTTCTATTTATTTTGAGGCAAGGGCTGGTAATCTTATTCTAGAAATGGCAAGTGCAGGAGGGCAGGTGTGTCTGCAGGCTTCAATAGATTTAAATTTTAATCCTTGATAGCAGCCCTAGATTTAAGTTTTGTTGAAAATAAACATTATATTATGTTCATCGCAGAAGCATGAAAAGACATCACTTCAAAGTAATTTATAACCCACAGTAAATAGAGAACAGGGAAAAGACCTGCTTGAAAAGCATGGGGCATGAATAAATGTGCCTGTAAAAGCTATTTGTATTCAATTTTTTTATACTAAAAGGTATAGTGTGTTTAATATAATTAAAGACATTATTAAGATGGGAACACATTGCAATAATTATTCATATATTAATTATTCATCTTCCTGAATAAGAAATGATAAAAAATATTTACAATTTACACAAGTTCTAACTGAATATGTCCACTGACTGAAAATTTTCCTCTGCATTGATAGGATATGTCACAGGCTTTCCATAAACAAATTTTCTTGTCCTCTGCGGAGCACGTCTGGTATTTTTTGTGCAGAATCGACACCTTTGCAAGAGAACGCTCTCGACGAGTTTCAGTGCGGTGCTAAGAACATCGAAGCAAAGGAAGGCACCTGGGACCTTCTGCCTTTACAGATGTTGTCAATTAGAAGGCGGCTGTATGGATACAGGTGACATAGGAACATGGTATGGTTTCATTTACTGCCAAAACACATAGTACACAAAAAATTGGCATTGCCAAATTCAGCTGCAAATCGCAAAACTAGCATTTGAGTGGACAAGTGAAAAATACTGTGTGTTTTCTTCTTGGAAATAATTACACGGTAAACCTCTTTCTGTGGTGCGGAAGTGTGGCTCAGTTGTAGCATTTTGATTTTAATATAACAACTATAGAATTATAGGAAAGGCAATGTAATGCTGTGCAACAGCATCACCCAGGCACTGTGTCAACACACATTTGGCTTAATTTGTCAATGTTGTCTTCAACATTTCATAGAATCATGGAATAGTTTGGGCTGGGAGGGACCTCAAATCCCATCCAGTCCCACTCCTGCCATGGGCAGGGACACCTCCCACTGGATCAGGGGCTCCAAACCCCATCCAACCTGGCCTTGAACCCCTCCAGGGATGGGGCAGCCACCACTGCTCTGGGCAACCTTGGCCAGGGCCTCCCCACCCTCACAGCAAAACATTTCTCCCTAAGATCTCATCTCAAGCTCCCCTCTTTCTGCTTAAAATTCGTCCGTCTTGTCCTATCCCTGCACTCACTTGAGTTTTCTCTCATGAGTTCCACCATTCTGTCTGTCAAATTCCTAGGTGTCCAAAACTTTGTCTTTCTGGATTTGTCAGCTGCTTAAGTTTGCAAATAATGGCTAACAAATTACTGCCATGGCTTTCTCTGTAGGCCAACAACTTGCAAAGGAGCTTTCAAAGCCTTACTAAAACATTTCCTTCATGCATCGTCTTGATGCCAATAGACAGGAGAATGTCTGTAACTAATAATTCCCTCATTTGGAAATACATCAGATTCCACAGACAGAAATTTGTGCCCATTGTGAAAGAGTAATTCATTTGGATTTCCTTCAGGGCTGAAAATGAGGCCTTGATTACTGTTCTGGAAGTAACCTGGGAAGTAAAGGCTGCTCTAGGCATTACTGGAGTCATCAGCTGCAGTAATAGCATAATTGTAGCCTGCTGGTAGCGTTTCAGTGGGCTTTACTCAGGTTATGTCCATCCCCATATGTTTTCCCTGCCAGTTACATTCCAATGAATACCACTAAGCTACAAAACAGAAACACAAGCCCTGTCATTGCAGATAGCGTTGATTTTATGTGTCTAAGAATTTCTTCACCAGATAAAATAATAATGAACCTGAGTGACTGGAATCATAGAATCACAAAATGGTTCTGGTTGGAAGGGACTCCTTGATCAAGAGCCCCTCTCGTCTTCTCTGGAGCCCCTTTCAGCACTGGAAGCTGCTTTAAGGTCAGCCTGGAGCCTTCTGTTCTCCAGGCTCAACAATTCCAACTCTCTCAGTCTGTCCTCATACAGGAGGTGCTTCAACCCTCAGATCATCTCCATGGACTCACTCCAACAGATCCAGGTCTTTCCCGTGCTAAGGATTCCAAAACTGAACACAGGATGCCAAGTGAGGTCTCATAGGAGCATAGTCAAGTGGCAGAATCCCCACCCTTGCCCTGCTGGTCACATTTATCTTGATGCAGCTCAAAATACCATTTACTTTCTGGGCCGCAAGCATACATTGCACACATCATCATACCCACCAACATGGTTTGGAAGGCAATTTCAGGCAAGTTCAGCAAACTCTACAGAGCTGTGTGACATCAAAATTACTTCATGTCCCATTAGAATGATTTTTTTTCTATTAATAGCTGGTAGATTGACCTTGTGATGAAGAGCTGAAGAACACTTATTTTCTTATGATTTTTTTGAGCTGAAACTCTTTGTTTTGATATGTTTGTTTGTTTGTTTGTTTCACTTGGAGAATCGCTTTAGTTCTTGTAGCATTTGAAGAAAGTCTAGCATATTAAATCCAGAATAATTTCTCCATTGATCTTTTTAGACATTCCATTTATCCATAAGACTATTGAATATCAAACATACAATACAAAATATGACTAGTACATGTGGGTCACCATGTTGGATAAATGTTGCACAGAGATTATTTCCCATAGAAATGCATTTAAAAAATATTATCTTCTGGAGTTACAGACTTTAGCTGGAATGGTAATCGTTTGACTCAACAACTTAACATTGTTTGGGATTTTAAAAAGCTACCAAAAACTCTCCAGAAATTGGCAAGGGAGAGCTAATTACTGCTGAAAATACTTTGGAGTTATATAAACAGCAGGGTAGATGGGTGGAGAGGCTCACAGTTTATTTTTTGTTTTCTTAATCAAGAATGAACGATATATTGCAGCTGAGGTCCATGGAGCCCCACAGTCTGCGAGGGCTGTGAGCAGATCGAAAATCTTACCTGGAGCCCAGAAAGAGCTCCTGTAACTCTTGTGTTGGATTCTGGGAACTAATTCCAGGTCTAAAATCATGAAACATAACAGAATCATTAAGGCTCTAAAAGACCTCTAAGATCAGACAGTCCAACCATCAGCCCAACATCACCATGCCTACTAAATCACATCCCTAAGTTCCATGTCTACGCTTTCTTTGAACCTCTCCACACTGTCAGTAAAGACAATTTTCCCAATATCCAACCTAAGCCTCCCCCAGTGCAACTTGAGGCCATTTCTTTGCATCCTGTCACTTGTTTCTTGGTAGAAGAGATCAACACCCACCTCACCACAATCTCCTTGCCAGGAGGTGTAAAGAGTGGTGAGGTCTCCCCTCAGCCTCCTCTTCTCCAGACTAAGCAGCCCCAGGGCCCTCAGCCAGCCCTGGGTTCCTTTGCCCTTCCTCAGATGTGCTCCAACAGCTCAATATCTTGCCTGTGCTGATGGGCCCAAAACTGAACCCAGGATTCAAGGTGTTTCACTGAGTCTGGGTGGATGATCCCATCCTTATGCTCTCCAGCAACCATGGGATGCGTTATCCCTGTTTTTTATAGATTAGTTGTAAACTGATGCTTCATACATTGTTCATTAACTTGCAGTGATGCTGTCAGCATTAGAAAGGATTTTGTGGAGTACTTGGAATTAAGTTGTTTGGTTCTGATGGCTTTGCTAAAACTGCGTTTCATGCATGCTATAGAACTGGAATTACCACAAAGTTTGCTTTGGGAGTTAGTATTATCTATGCCTATAGTAACATTGAGACTGCTTTAGTTAAGCAAGTGACAACACTTACATTTAATTACAAAAAAAAAAATTGTGAGAGCTATAGTTTTTTTTTTTCTTTTTCTAAAAATAAATGAAACGCCCTCCATCACCCATGCAGCACTAAAATAATCGAGAATTGCTTGGTTGGCTTTTGGTCACTACCATATGCTTTTTTCCTTAGTGAAGAGCCGTAGGAAATTATTGCATTACACAAGTGGAATTTTGAATGTTACTGATGTGCTTAAGGATGGTCTTTCCTGAGAAGAATCATTATGCATGACCATGCTCTTTAAAAATGTGATTACAACAGTTGAGCAGATGGTAGACACTTGGGGTCAGCTCTAAGGAGATCTGTATTTACAGTGTATTAATAATGGTTTAAACTTTCTCATAAATAGATGTTGATTAATTTTAAATCCATTTGTAGAAACCTAGCATTGCCAGACTATTTCCTGAAACCACAATACAAAGTATGATAAACACCATCCATTAATCCAGGCTAATGTACTCCACACGTGAAAAAAATTCACTAAAAGGATTAATGTAATTTTTCAAATGTGAAAAAAAACAGATTGTGTATTTCATATGTACTTTGTGCGTTGAATTTTTGACAGTCAATTCTTTTCGTTGATAGAATTATGTGGTTTCATCCTTTGCAGTAACGTGTTTTCAAATAATTTATATTTCATTTTATATGATGTTTGGGGTTTTGTTGTTTTTTTTGTTTTACTTTTTCAGAAGGTTATTCCATACCATCAAGTGGAAAACAGATTAATCCAATCAGGTGAAACAGCAGGGGGGAAATTTAGGAAAAGCTTATTTTAAGGGCAGGTTGACGTAATTTTGCTGGAAATAAATAGCATTAAACAGTGATTCTTAACCTTTGGCATGTTTGACCCTGTGTTCTAGTAAAACAGCCTTTCCACAGTAAAAGCCTTTCCTCAATCCTGACACCTGTTTGGAAGCAGCAACCACAAAGCTGAGAGGATGATCAGCTCATGTCCATAGGAGTTTCATCGTGCTTCCAAGCGAGTGAAGAGTTGCAGTGCTATAGGTCTCTAAAATATCTAGGTAGGTGCCTGCACAGCTGCTTGTGTAGTTTGGATAGGGCATACCAGAGGCTACAGGGGGGCTAGAGAAGAGGGTTGGAGCACCTCCCACCCAAGGACAGGCTGAGAGACTTGGATGTGTTCTGCCTAGAGAAGAGAAGGCTCCAGGGAGACTCTGTGTCATTGATGAAGAACTTTCCAGCTGACCAGCTTCTGAGTCCATGATGCTATAGCTAAAAAAGGGACTGCTTCCTGCATTAGTGGGTTATTTGGGACAGACAAGCAGGGATGGTCAATAGAATCGAAGAGACTCATAGCATTGTTAAGGCTGGAAAAGACCTCTAAGCTCATCCAGTCCAACCATCAGCCCAACACCATCATACCTACTAAACCATCTTCCAAAGTGCCACATCTACACGGTTTTTTAACCCCTTCAAGGACTGAGAATCCATTGCTGCCCTGGACAGACAGTATCTTTGAGATGCATTTGAGGTCTTTGAAGTTCTTTTTAAACTGAGAAAATGGAACTCCTCCCATCACATTATAACAAGACTTATTCTTTGTGTTCAGTCTTTTAGAAATTTCTCCACCTTGGGAGAAATTTCTCCACCTGTATCGCCTTACACATCTAATAAATGCCTTTTGCAATAATGTTATATATATATATGTATATGAGTTCTTTGTGATGTATGCAGGAGAGACTGCTTTGATTTCATTCCCAGACATGCCATGTGTAAATATGGAGAGTTCCTTTTTACCCAAACATGCTATTTCCAAATGCTCCCAACTTCATTTCCCCCCAAGCCTGTGCTTCCTTCGGAGTCCAGATGTTCATTTTAAGAAAAGTGTACCTATCTGTACAAACCTAAATGCATTTTATACTTTGTAGGAATATTCATATGCTATTAAATATTTTCTGAAATATTCGGGGTGGTATTAGCTGTTCCTGAAATAACTTATTTTGATCACTTTCTGAATGTTTTGCCTTAAGTGATTCTATTCCTTTATTTTCCAGCAAAGTACTAATCACAAGGCCGGCCTTTCTGTTTGATTTATCAGCTGACATGCTAAAACACATTCCGATATTTTAATTTCCCAGAATGTTTTGCTGTTCTGTACAGTATCTTCATTACTGCTTAATATTCCTAAGTCCATTACTACATAAACCAGCTATGTTAAAACAGCGTGATCATATTTTTGGAAGCACAGAAAAAGCGCATCAAATGCATTAGTGAAATACTTCAGCATGACCTCTGTTAGACTTCTTTTCAATCTATTAATGCCGTTTGCACATAGGAAATGCCATAATCATAGAACAATAGGCAGCCCATGGTGGTCCAGAATATACTGAAAATCACAGTATCATGGAATAGTTTGGGTTGGAAGGGACCTCAAAACTCACCCAGTTCCACCTCCTGCCATGGGCAGTGACTCCTGCCACTGGATCAGGGGCTCCAAGCCCTATCCAACCTGGCCTTGAACCCCTCCACAGATGCGGCAGCCACAACTTCTTTGGGCAACCTATTCCAGGGTCTCACCACTCTCATTGTGAAGAAATATCTCCTTCTGTTTAGTCTAAATCTACCCCTCTCCAGTTTATAGCTATTGCCCCTCGTCCTATCACTACAAGCATTTGTAAACAGCCCGTCCCCTCCTTTCTTGTAGGCCTTTCAGGTTCTGGAAGCTACTCTAAGGTCTCTTCAGAGCCTTCTCTTCTCCTGGCTAAACAACCCCAACTCTCTTCTTGTTGCTAAAGGAATTAATTTGCAGGTGTCTTTGAACCTTGACTGCCTCTTGCTGCTGGTTCTAAGAAATCCTCAACTGAAGTGTCCATCTGTTGTTCGTGTCTGTAATGCAGATATTTTAGCAGGGCTTAAGAGTACATATTCTTGTTCTCTTAATGTAAGATGGTAGCAGGAGCGTGAGAAGTTTCAGCGGATCGCATCTGCTGCATTAGAAAGGAAATGTTTGACTTTCTGCCCAGCATTGCTAAATACAGCAACTTGGAAAGTAGGAATGTAAAAATACCCTTTCCCTTGAAAATGCTGTGTGATGCTATTTCCCAGGATTTATGAGTTGATTTTCGGGTTTAATAGCAAAGAGATGGGATTTTCTTTGTGCTAAAATACACGTGTTGGAATTAATTATTAAATTTAGATGTAAGCAAGATGCACTTGCTTACTTCTTGTAAGCCAGAAGTGCAAAGACTTTGGGGACCTTCCTTGTGATGTAGCAGCGAGAGAGAGAGAGACATAAAGGTAGCTTGAACTTAGCTTGTGTTCCCTACTTTCTTACCTCACAAAAATTTATTGTACATCTCTTGGGAGAGACCTTGAAGCAGCTTCTGGTACTGAAAGGGGCTCCAGGAAAGCTGAGGAGGGGCTCTTGATAGGGACATGTAGGGATAGGATAAGGGGAAATGGGTTTCAGTTGAAAGAGAGGAGATTGAGATGAGATGAGATCTGAGGAAGAAATATTTTACTGTGAGGGTGGGGAGGCCCTGGCCCAGGTTGCCCAGAGAACTGGTGGCTGCCCCATCTCTGGAGGGGTTCAAGGCCAGGTTGGATGGGGCTTGGAGCCCCTGATCCAGTGGGAAGTGTCCCTGCCCATGGCAGGGGTGGGACTGGATGGGCTTTGAGGTCTCCTGTAATCCAAACCGTTCTGTGATTCTACGATCTGCTTTCTGAGGATTAACACTTTTCTTTACAATTGCCATAAATAAGCTATTTCATACCAGGCAGCACCGCTCTATTTAATAATTCTATGCTTTTAAAAAACAATTGTAAGATATTCCAAGACCTGACTAGGGATTTGCACAGCACTCATCTCAAAATTAGTGGAAAGCGTACTGCGAAAACTCCACAAATCATTAGGAAAACATAACCAGAAAATCAAGTAAATGTCTGGGAAGGGACGAGCTCTTCTCACATCTTTGCAAAGGAATCCATTGGTATTAAGGGCACTGCTAATCCCGAGGAAGAGTGACAAAGTCTACTTTGTATTCCATCAGATGTGAGAACTTTGAGAAGTTTCAAAGCAATTTTTCATGCTCTGAATTTTTTCCCAACGTATTATTAGAAGCCTGCAGAAACATTCAGTGCTGGACAAGTCTTCCCAGTGTATTCAAAGTAATACTGGATGCAATGTAAGAAGCGGTTTGGCCTTTTAAGAAAACCATCAGTTCAAAGTATTTTCAGCATAATCCAGGACACTAAATCACTCGTTAAACAGAAACATTTACTGACAGCTTGAGTACAAGTGTTTTATTGTGAAGAGCAATGAACATAATGACCAGAGCTGTAGCCTCCTGGTCTGGCTAAACAAGGTGGTGGCATTGGTGGGTATATGTGATTAAAATGTCATTGCCAGGGCTAAGCTGGCAGCTAAAAAGAAAACAGGAGGAGTCCACACCAGACCTATTAAAGCTTTAGAAGGGCTTTAGTAACTTCTGTCAGTATGGTCTAACTGAGATACCCTTATTTACTCTGAAGAGGGCAAATAGATCCATCAAAGTCAGTAAAGCTGGGTCTGAAGTTTAATAAAGTGGAAGGCTATCACAAGCTGTTCACAGACTGATAAACCAGCTCAGAGATGCCTGAACAAATCAGTCTTAAAAACAAAGACTTCTATGTCCACACTGAAATAAATAGTGCAACGGCAAGTAGTCCAAATTTGCTTTGATCGAGTACAATCCAGCTTTAAATTTACTGGTTCCAGTTCTGCCCATAGCAGCAGCAACCCATATGAGCTGGTCACCCCTGGGCCCTCTTGGGGTCTTACAGTCCATTCCAGACCTTCTGCTCCAAAGGGGCTTGGCCCACAAGTATCCAGGCTGGGAGAGAAGAACTGTAAGCTAACTACACAATCTACAGCTGCGCTCTCAGAGCAGATCCTAATCTGAGTTAGTCTGCCATCAACCAGACTGCAAATATTTCCCTTGGTTTGTATTTTAATCTAAATTCTGTGCCCCTAGTTCCAGATTGAGTGCTACTTCTTCTCCTATGCTCTATTCTTATTATGCTGCAAGCTTCCCTTTACTCACTGCATCTCTTCTACAATAATTACCTACTTACTGTGGACCTCTTTTCAATATTTCTTGGTAAACATCAAAGCTGACCAGGCAAAAAAAACCCCAAACCCCTACCACTTCCCAAACTTTGTTGAACTGTTTCACTACCAGTTGCATGTGATGTAACACCTACCTCAGCTTGCTGAACACCCAAACACCTTTGTAGCTCAGTGTCATGGACAACAGGCTTCAGAAGCAGGATGAAATCTGCCTTTTTGCAGTCAAAACATTGAGGACCTGGAGCGTGTCCAGAGAAGGGCAATGAAGGTGGTGAAGGGTCTGGAGAATGAGTCTTACGAGGAGTGGCTGAGGAAACCAGAGTTGTTTAGCCTGGAGAAGAGGAGGCTGAGGGGAGACCTCATCACTGTCAACTACTGCCTGAAAGGAGGTTGTAGCGAGGTGGGTGTTGGTCTCTTCTCCTAAGGGACAGGTGATAAAATGAGAGGAAAAGACCTCAAGCTGCACCAGGGTAGGTTCAGACTAGACATCAGGAAAAAATTCTTCACCAAAAGGGTTCTCAGGCACTGGCAGCCATCCCTAGAGGCATTTAAAAGATGGTAGATGAGATAGATGCTCAGGGATGGTCTAGCAGTGGACAGGTATGATTGGACTGAATGATGTCAAAGGTCTTTCCCCAAAAAAATGATTCTATGATACAAAATTCTTGAGATTACTATACATAAAATGGCAGTCCAGTAATTTTTCATAGAATCATAGAACAACCAGGTTGGAAGAGACCCACCGGATCATTGAGTCCAACCGTTCCTATCAAAGACTAAACCACGTCCCTCAGCACCTTGTNCTCCTTTCAGGTAGTTATAGAGAGCAACGAGGTCTCCCCTCAGCCTAACTCTTCTCCACGCTAAACAACCCCAGCTAGTCTCCACCAGCCAGTCTCCACCCCTCAGTACTTAAATAAAAAGAACTGCACCATCCTACCTTGAATTTCCAGGAAAACAAAAGAAAAAAAAGAAAGAAAAAGAAGCCAGGTTACACATTCGGATAATGAACCCAAACTGTAAAATCTTTGGTGATAAATGTTCTAGAAATTAATTGGCCTTATGAAGAAGCAGGCAAGTGCCTTATGGCACCCTGATGCTCTGTGTTTGATGCTAGCAAGTTCTTTCCGCACAGAGTATGCCCTGAACAATCTCGCAATATCTTGCTCATCCCTCAGTTGTCAGAAGAGACACAAAGAGACGTGATATTTCTACAATTATAGTCCAAGACTCATAGCAGAAATAAGGTATTATTGAGGGGTTCTTTCGCTAAGAATCTACTTTTATTATTTCAGCTATTTATTTTCTCTTTAACTTCCAAAATTACCAGAGTAATACAATCTACAAAGTTCAAGGGAAGAGTAGGTGGCTAACAATCCACAAAAATCCCCATTGATGTTCTCTCACTTTCACCAAATTTTAACACTCTTGGGACCAGAGTTAAGTGGTGGATGCTGTAGCTTTACTAGTCAGAAAGAATGACAGGGACAGAGTTTGCAGAGAGAATTATAGAACATCTTGAGTTAGAGGGGACCCACAAGGATCATCGAGTCCAACTCCTGTCCCCACACAGGACACCCCAACACTCAGTGTGGGGCTGAGAGCATTGACCAAAGGCTTCTGGAATATTGTCAGGTTTGGTGCCGTGTCTACTTCCCTGGGAGCTGTTCCAGTGCTCCACCAAACTCTGCAGAGAGTAAATTTTCCTCATGTCCAATCTAACCCTCCCCTGGCACATCTTCCTGCCACTCCCTTGGATCCTGAGAGCAGAGCTCAGCACCTGCTCCTCCTCCTTCCCTTGTGAGGGACCTGAAGAGCACAATGAGGTCTCCCTTCCATCTCCTGTTCTCCATCCTGAACAGAACCAGTGACTTTAGTGCTTCTTGCAT
This sequence comes from Piaya cayana, assembly GCA_013389865.1. Classification (NCBI taxonomy): domain Eukaryota; kingdom Metazoa; phylum Chordata; class Aves; order Cuculiformes; family Coccyzidae; genus Piaya; species Piaya cayana. The sequence goes on from WAAB01001974.1 coordinate 91,804, forward strand.
GGCTTCCCCTCTAAGCCCTTCACTAACATACCCTGTGTAATTATTTACTGGGTGTTTAGAGATGCTGCTACTACTTCTTCGTATAGTCTCTTCTTACAGATAACTCCCATCACTAGATAATACCTGCATTACATCTTCCATATTGCTAAACAAGATTTCATGTCCCTGCCATTAACTAACAATGAGGAGGTATGCACTGCTACAAAATAACTCATCACTTGTTTTTTGCCGGAACCAGAGTTGAGAGAAAGTACAGGAGGGCAAGATGTATTTTATTTTATTCACAAGATTATCCACGTGTGCTGTGTGATGAGGGAGTTGCCATGATCAGTTCCTGGTTTTGTCGAAAAAAATAAATTAGTAAGCAAGAAAGTATGCATTGACTTCTCAGCTTTTACATTCAGGTTGCCTCAGGGTGGCCTGTGTCAGTTTTTCTTTTTAATCCACATAGTTTGAGCAATGAAGCAGAACCCATTTCATCCTTAATTGATTCTAAGGTTAGAAGTATATTGTTTAAAATACCTTACAATAGTTTCGCATGCCTAGGGTTAAGCTATATTTAAATAAATACAACTTAGGCAAAGATATTAAGCTATGTCTATGAAAATGGGTGAAACTGGAAAGAGAGCAGGAAAACCCATCACAAGTGTTATTTTCTCTTGTTTTGGGGTTTTTTTAATCAGCTACAAAAGGTGATCAGATATTCATTTATTTGCCTGAATAAAAGGATATTGGTAGTTAAAAAGGCCATGTACTGCAAGATGAAATGTTCTAGATTTTTAGTCTTCTTTACAAATGATATAAATGCTAGAGTAGCAAGGAATAATTCCCAGAAGGCTTCAAGGCGATCAGCTCTGCTTAGTGCAAGATGTGCATAACTTTGAAATAGGAATAAAAATTCAGAGGCATCCCTTCCGTTGCAACAACCTGCGTGAGCACTTTATATAGGAAGACTTTCATCGAAAGGGTGTTTGTAGACTTTTGACTCAGTTTGGATAGGTCTGATATCTGCCTACACATATTCCCCAAGAAATCTGGAAAACCACCTAGCAAATATTAGAAGTATTCAGGTCAGTTCTGTTAGCAAGACCCATTCTGAACCACACGTACGCATGTTCCAGTGTGCAAGGATGCATCTGCAGGCACCCTCAGGCCAAGTGTCAGCCCTACAAACTGAATTGGAGCCTCTCCTGGAGTTCACATGAAGGAAACAAAAATGTTAAAGAATTGAACTGAATGTAAAGGACTTTCTTCTGCAACTTTTGGTTGCAAGGATGCGTACCTGATACAAGATTCATTTGCAAAGCCAAAAATGAATCAAGTAACAGCCAGTGTATCTCTACTAACTCAAATTACTGCCCCATTTATTAGGTAGAATTATTTGCTCTAAGAAAGATGTAGATATGATTGTTCCATAGGAAAACAGACCTCTCTGGCTATCCCAGTTAGATCCCAGTTGCTGTCTGTGGCGTCTGACTTCACCGACCCATCCTTTTACCTGCCCCCCTGGACTCCTTCCCATGCGCCTCTGCTCCAGCTACATCAATCCCTTTCTCAGTCAGCTGCAGGTGGCAGGGGCAGCTTTTACTTAGTCTTCTTTCAGCACTTTTTCTTTGGACCTTTTTTTCCAATCTGGAAACTTGCACATGCTTTAGTCTAGACATGAATACGCTGTCTGTTTTTGCTCCTCAGACAGCATCTTTTCATAGTAACTTCACACATTATAGCTGAAAGTGGAACTTCGATATTTACCATGGGGGAATGGAGGAAGGAACACCACCGCTTTGGCAGCCCCAAGCCTCGGCTTCCCTTGGTATCCTTTACCCAGATTCTGGTGGTGAACAGAGGCCACAAAGACAGCAGCGTTTGCCACCAAGTCATGCCGCTCTGGAGAAGAAGATACGTTATTGCTGTAGAGCAGACAAATTTCCTCAGCAAGCCCTGGTGAACAACTGCTAGGAATTCTTCATCGACACCAGAAATGAGGGAGGCTGGGATGTTTTTCCTGAGTGACAGCTTCTGTTGGGAGCTTCAGTAGCACACTGAAATCAGGAGTCGGAGGCAAACCTGGAGGCCAGAGGTGGAAGGGGGCCTTTGTGCCACCTTTGCACCCTACCCGCCCCAGGACTGAGAGTGCTGAAAGACAAGGTTAGCTTATTCCTGCTCTTTTACCTCTGCATCCCCTGCTTCCCAATGAAACAGAACAGCTGGCAACCAAGGTCTTACAACACCTGAAAGAAGTCAAAAACTATTACCAAAGACGCTCAATTTCTTTTTCATCAGGCTGATTTCTAGGATTCGAGGTAAGTACATTCCATCCCAAATGTACCGTCTTGGATACATTTGAATTCCTCCTTCAAGCCACGCTCTGTTCATCTCTCAGTACCCAGCTTGTGCCTCAAGCCCCGGCCACATTACTACTCACGGTTCATGAGCGCTAATACGGATTTTGTTTGAAAAGCCACACGTTAGCAAACCACAGTTATTTGCAAGCCTGGCCCAGGGCTAGTGTCAGACATCAACACATAAGCAGCACAGATATTTTATTTAATTAAGTCATGCCATCTGGACCAACAATGAAGGCACTCATAGGCTTTGCCTTTGCTTTCAGACTGTGTAGTGCTCTGATCCCCCAAAAAATTGTTCTAAAAGCCAAATCTCTATGGATTTTAAAGAACATTCTCAGCTGTTACTTGCATTAGGCTGATTTTCTGCTGCAACATACTCAGGATTTTTCCTATCCTAATAAAGCGAGTGACCAGAGTCAGATTTATGCGCCTTACTTTGGTCCGAATGCTGCATCTACCGTGCAGGAAATTACTAATGAGCAACTAAAAGAACTCAGCTATATATATAGTCTATGTATAATTACCACGTAGCCACCAAATTTCTTTTGCCAAAGGTTATTTGCTGTGAAAAAGGAAGGTGGGACCAAACAGCATCAGACAAGGAGAGCAGCTACCCATGCTCTGTAGGCTTTCCAAACCTTCAGGGTTACTATTCCTGTCTATAGACAAAGATGATTCTTTCTACCAAATCAGAGGTTTTCTAACACACCCACAATGAACAGGAACTGAGACATAACAGGCTGAGAGATCTGGGCTTGTTCAGCCTGGAGAAGGCTGTGGGGAGACCTTAGAGCAGTTTCCAAGATCACAAGGGGCTCCAGGAAAGCTGGGCAGGGGCTCTGGATCAGGGAGTTCAGGGACAGGATGAGAGGGAACAGTTTTTTGCTGCAAGAGGAGAGATTGAGATGAGATCTTAGGAAGAAAAGCAGCTTAAAACCGTTCCCCCTCATCCTTCCTGTGTTGAGGACTGAGGAACTGAATGCAGTACTCCAGATCCCAAAGCATTTTATTTCAATTCCCATCTCTTTCTAAAAAGAGTAGGGGTAAGGTAGGCAATTAGCTCTGGCAGGCCCTTTTCCTCAAAAAAATGTACAAGGTTTTAAGCCTCAAGAGGCCTCTGCTTCTCCATTCACTACAGCATCATTTGCTCTTTATAAAAATATACGGATCTGTGCAAATTCTGCAGGAGCAGGTTCTCTTGTAAAGCAACATGAAAATGGAAAGTGCATCTTATAGAGCTTCAAAGTTGAAGATTATACACTGATATTGTTGAAATTAAAAGATAAATAGCCTGCAAGTTATTAAAAGTTATTTTGAAGGGGAGTGTGTCCAGAGAAGGGGAACAGAGCTGGGGAAGGGGTTGGAGTCCAGGGGTTATGAGAGCAACTGAGGGACCTGGGGCTGTTTAGACTGGAGAAGAGGAGGCTGAGGGGAGACCTCATCACTCTCTGCAGCTCTCGGGAAGGAGGTTGTGGTGAGGTGGGTGCTGGTCTCTTCTCCCAAGTAACAAGAGATGAGAAAGAGGAAATGACCTCAAGTTGCACCAGGGGAGGTTTAGGTTGTATATTAGGAAAAATGTCTCTACTGACAGAGTGGTGAAGCCCTGGCAGAGTTTGTTCAGAGCAGTAGTGGAGTCTCCATCCCTGGAGGGGTTAAAAGAAACTGTAGATTTGGCACCTGGGGACACAGTTTAGTAGTCAGGGTGGGGTTGGGCTGATGGTTGGACTTGGTGACCAGCGTTCTCTTCCAGCCTTAATGATTCTATGATTGTAAAGTACCACTCCAGTTCCAAAGTTGTTTTAAGACTTTAAAATGCTGTTGTTTATCTCATTGCTTCAAGGCTGTTCAGACAACTGAATTAAGATACGTGCCCTGAAGTGGTAGCCTACACTGTTAAAGAACTCCCGAAGGAAGAGTTTCCTGACACTACCTGCAGGGGAAAAAAAAAAAACAACACATATATATATATATAAAAATAACAGGATATATAATAAATGAACATGATGAAAAAAACCCCATCCCTTTTAGGGAACAGTTAATGACTGTGATGTGCTTCTTTATTCCTCTCAACGGGTCTAGAAATGTCGGATCAGTTCCAAATGTTATTTTTTGATGTGTTTGCCTGTGCAGCTGTAACCCCAAGCAAATTTTCAGCAGTAATAAATGCAAAAATTGAAATACCGTCAGCATCAATTCTAACTGTGCAACCAAAAATTATAAAGGCCTCTTGTATAACAGTAGAAGCCTTTTGTTAGTCTTTCCTTTCTACAACTTGCTGCAAAACTTTGCATGGAAATTAATTGTTTGGGTGGAAGCTAATTGTAAATTGCACTGATAAAAAAAAACCTGTGGAATTTTTATAAAATGAGATGTAAACTCGGCTACTTTGTGGTTTGCAGGTGATACTGGGGCTTGTAATAATATTAATAGAACTGCACAGAAATCCAAGAATGATTTGTTTNTGTCAGACATCAACACATAAGCAGCACAGATATTTTATTTAATTAAGTCATGCCATCTGGGCCAACAATGAAGGCACTCATAGGCTTTGCCTTTGCTTTCAGACTGTGTAGTGCTCTGATCCCCCCAAAAATTGTTCTAAAAGCCAAATCTCGATGGATTTTAAAGAACATTCTCAGCTGTTACTTGCATTAGGCTGATTTTCTGCTGCAACGTACTCAGGATTTTTCCTATCCTAATAAAGCGAGTGACCAGAGTCAGATTTATGCGCCTTACTTTGGTCCGAATGCTGCATCTACCGTGCAGGAAATTACTAATGAGCAACTAAAAGAACTCAGCTATATATATAGTCTATGTATAATTACCACGTAGCCACCAAATTTCTTTTGCCAAAGGTTATTTGCTGTGAAAAAGGAAGGTGGGACCAAACAGCATCAGACAAGGAGAGCAGCTACCCATGCTCTGTAGGCTTTCCAAACCTTCAGGGTTACTATTCCTGTCTATAGACAAAGATGATTCTTTCTACCAAATCAGAGGTTTTCTAACACACCCACAATGAACAGGAACTGAGACATAACAGGCTGAGAGATCTGGGCTTGTTCAGCCTGGAGAAGGCTGTGGGGAGACCTTAGAGCAGTTTCCAAGATCACAAGGGGCTCCAGGAAAGCTGGGCAGGGGCTCTGGATCAGGGAGTTCAGGGACAGGATGAGAGGGAACAGTTTTGAGCTGCAAGAGGAGAGATTGAGATGAGATCTTAGGAAGAAAAGCAGCTTAAAACCGTTCCCCCTCATCCTTCCTGTGTTGAGGACTGAGGAACTGAATGCAGTACTCCAGATCCCAAAGCATTTTATTTCAATTCCCATCTCTTTCTAAAAAGAGTAGGGGTAAGGTAGGCAATTAGCTCTGGCAGGCCCTTTTCCTCAAAAAAATGTACAAGGTTTTAAGCCTCAAGAGGCCTCTGCTTCTCCATTCACTACAGCATCATTTGCTCTTTATAAAAATATACGGATCTGTGCAAATTCTGCAGGAGCAGGTTCTCTTGTAAAGCAACATGAAAATGGAAAGTGCATCTTATAGAGCTTCAAAGTTGAAGATTATACACTGATATTGTTGAAATTAAAAGATAAATAGCCTGCAAGTTATTAAAAGTTATTTTGAAGGGGAGTGTGTCCAGAGAAGGGGAACAGAGCTGGGGAAGGGGCTGGAGCCCAGGGGTTATGAGAGCAACTGAGGGACCTGGGGCTGTTTAG
>WAAB01001975.1:0-25638 GCA_013389865.1 Piaya cayana
GCTGTGAGTAACAGCCCAAGGAAAGGTAAATAACAAAAGCTTTTATGAGTTATTTTGCTTTTTCCCTTCACACTCCTCAAAGGAAAATTAGTTCGTGCAATACCTTCTATCACCTCTTTAGTTTCTCAGCAGCAGATTTTGAAAGTGAACTTCCATTTCTACTGTGTCTTAAGCAGGAGAATTTCTATTGCATCCTATGACCTCCTCACAAATAACTTTGTTTTGATGGGCAGGTTTATGGTAAGAGGTATGTCCACCCACATCAGTAACAAAAATATCAACCTGATGGATAGATGAAAAGCTCACCTCCTGTCCTGGAAATGTTTGAGAGTTGATCCTTCGATTTTTTTTGGCAACTAAAAGCGTACACCCATGGTTTTAACAGCTCTACCTCTGTTTTGAGACTCCGTATATCACCTGGTGGAAGGAGGAATCTCCCAATCCCAGTGAAGACCTCGCTTGTTCTCTGTGGGTCTTCTTTGTGGGTTTTCTTCTTTGCTTGTTAGCTACATCTCAAAAGGGAGCTGGACACAGAGTTTACTTTCTGAAGTCAGAGCTAAGACACTTCTAGTATTTAGATTTGTATTATGAAATCAATAAGAAACAGTCATTCTTATTCAGAGTTCCAATGTGTAAGAAAATATATAAAGAGAAGGGAAAAAAAAGACCATATTTCTCCTTGAGAGCCTCTGGGGTGTCTGTAATTACTCCAGACGGTCTATCCTTTTGAGAAATCTGCAATTTAGTAGTGAAAAGATATCAAAAATTTCCTCGTAACAGATGGACCTTGTGTCTAGTATCTTCTGGCAGATCAGTATAGAACCCATGCTTAGTTTTTTCACTGGTTTTCACTATTACTAAAATCAAAATCAATGAAAAAAAAGAGAGCAGGAGGTAAATAACATGGACAGCTTTTCTATGAGCTCCTTTCCCAAATGAACCAGAAATGGAACTTAAAAACTTCACCTTCCCATCTCCTCCTATTGACCTGCTCACCCAGACTCATGATCCTCACCACAACCCGTATGAGACACCTAACTTGGCGGCTTATGTTTTATCCATCAAAACAAATGACTTTTCTTGATGTCTTTTACATCAATGATGTCCTTAGGGTATTAAGCTGTCGTCAGCTGAACTCTTGCCTCTATTAACCAGTGGCAGAACAATACTGGAAGAGGATTTGATGGCTCAGGCACATAAATAAGTGCCATAGAAACCTTTAGACTAAAGAGAAGATGTTACCAAAGGCAGGCTTGATTTGACACCACAAATAAAACGTATCCAGCACAAACTAACCTTTCCAACTGTCACCTTATATTCCAGTGGAAGAACAAGGTCCCCTCTAGTGGACAACTATGAATACATCAAGCAGGAGACCCTGTGAGCTACAGGCTCTGCAGTACCTGCGATTATTTCCTCCACATCACCCTTGCCATACATAAACCATCAGGCTAATCTAACAAATGCAGAGTTACTGTCGTTACCACCTGAATGTCTGAGCCTTGGGTCTTAAATCCTGCTTTATCCTCTGGGGTTTGTTGCTGCACTTACTTTTGCAGAGAGGTATCTCCAATCTTGTCACAAACGATTCATTTGGCGAAGCCTCAGCAGCTGTGGATGTAATTTTTCCAAGGCAATTTCTCCATCTGGCGGTGTAAAAAACAACTCCCAAGCTGCTGGCGGTGAGCGTGCTCCGCTCCAGTAGTGTTATTTTATACCCATGGTGATCTGGCTTTCCGATTCCACCTGACTGCTCTAACATGAGCTGGGGAGAAATGCACAATGGTTTTGGACTGTGCCTGTAAATTTACTTCTCTCCATAATCACTCCAGGTATCATGACAAGTTTTGTTAGGCAGGATGCTTTCCGGAGGGTCTGCAATCCTCGTAATATATTCCCTTCATTCCACCCATGCACTGTCACTCTGACAACTCAGAAACACATTGATGTACCCCTCAGGTGTCTCAGGGCTGATCCTTCTCAGAGTAGAAACATCCGTTTCTTTCTAACGTAATATCTTTTTTTTTTTTTTTTACTAAGTGACCACAAACGCCTGTGATCTGATATAGAAGATCTTGAATGTATTTGCTGTCTGATCTGGGCAGAAATGAATTAAAATTAAGGAGGAAGTTTTTTACGGAAAGGGTCACTAGGCACTGGAATATGCTGCCCAGGGAGGTGGTTGATTCGCCATACCTGGAGGTGTTTAAGTCACGAGTAGACGAGGTCCTGAGGGACATGGTTTAGTGTTTTGTGGGAGTGGTTGGACTCGATGATCCGATGGGTCTCTTCCAACCNGAATTACAAAGGCTCCAGAAGTCTCAATGCAGTACTTTATTATTATTATTATTAATTTGTGCGTGTGAGTGAGAGAGACAGTAGTTGTATTGAGGAGGAGGATTTAAGAAAAGAGTTATTTCATATTGCAATAGCAAACTTATGAATAAAGTGAAGGAACAGATTTTTCTGCATTGAAGCTTTTGGGTCAGGAATAAATCTGCTCCTTGCTCACCAAGTAGGTACAGACTGAGTCAGCATCCTCAGTCTGCACATCCTAAAGAGCATTAACAGCAGTTTCACAGCACTGCAGGAGAGGGAAGCAGTCTTTCCTGCCCAAATCACAGCTGTATCCTATCCTACATCTGCTTTACCTGTGAATTGGATCTTATAAGATATAAGCATCCACTGAAACTCCTGAAAAATACACAGTGAGCTCATGCACCCTTGCGCAGGTCACAGGGAGTGACATCTTGGTGCACAGGTAAACAGTTTGGCCTGAAAGCAATTAAAAAAATCTTCTTTCGTGCTCTTTTATTGAAGTGAAGAAGTGGATAGAAGTCGTTTTCCTGATCTAACATACAGCCCAGCAGCTGGACTGAGCCCCAAAGCTGGATATCTGAGACCTCTTAGGCTCAGGAGGGACATGAAAACAAGTCTTCCGCTCCTGCCTGAAATCTGTAATTCTCACTCATCTTCAGCTTCTGAAAAATTAGGAGTGGGAGTGAGATTCAGGGTTAAACACAGATGTCTGTTATATACATATTCAGTCATCACTGGGTATCATTGCAGTGGATTGAGATTAGGGCTCCAACCGCTTGTCTGCATACAGAGGCAGAATTTCTGTTCTCTAGCATGGCAGATCATACCTGGAGGCAGTGAACTATCACCCTTCATGCTTTTAGTAATTATTCTCATGGCTGTGAACATCTTTCTCATCCTTTGTCCTCCAACCTTACACCTCCAGTAGCTCTGGTGCTTTTGGGAATCTTTTATGAAGCGAGTGACCTCACTGACAGAGCAGAACGTGCTCTTCATTTTTCTGGGTTCATTTTCTACCAGGGTGGATTTGGCAGGAGAGGAGAGACGGGAATGGAAGGGTGGAATGAATGTGAATTTTCTTGTACTAGGAGGAAGTTTTTTACTGAAAGGGTCATTAGGCATTGGAATATGCTGCCCAGGGAGGTGGTTGATTCGCCTTCCCTGGAGGTGTTTAAGTTACGAGTAGACGAGGTCTTGAGGGACATGGTTTAGTGTTTGGTGGGAATGGTTGGACTCGATGATCTGATGGGTCTCTTCCAACCTGGTGATTCTGTGATTCTGTGATTCTGTATTAATAAATCAGGTCTGTCTGTATTGAAACCACGGGGTGAATAGGAAGCAGTTTGATTGACATAAATCTAACTCATGGTGCCTGAGCTGAATAAACTACTGGAGACACCTTCCTTCTTGCCCCATTGAGCAGAAAAAGCCATGCCAGTGTATATATTCAGAGAGACAGGAGAGAGAGTAGGTGGAGATTTACAATAGCCTGAAAATTATCCACCATTATTTTTTTAGCTAAACAACCCCTGGCTGTTAATCTTAAGGCATAAACTGCTGGGTATTTACAATACAAGCTAAGAAAAAAGATGCTTCAGGTGAAACTACACTTTACGATTTTGCAGGAGTTGAGAGAAGTAGCAGCCACATAAAAGCGGAGCAAGAATCCTTGGTTTCAAACCTCCTCAGGGAAAAAGCAAAGACCTATTCCCCTGAGACACTGAGTTTCTGTTACAACACGTTGAGCATCTTCACATCCCCTTCGTCCCAGCAGGCTCTTTTCATCTGCTGCCTTTCCTGAAGAGATGATGAACAGCTACTGCCTACAGCAGCACAGATACAACCCACTTTTCTTTATTCTATGCACGTACTCCTACAGCTTGATTTACGTGTCTTTCATCAGAAAAGAGAAAAAGGTGGTTATATCTTCTGGGAGACATGCAGTTCTTTTTATTTCCTCAGTAGCCCAGAGAAAGAGGCATCTGAGGAGGAAGGAAGGTCTCCTCCCCTGTGTCCAAGCCACCTCTCAGAGCTGTCACTGAGAAAACCCCAGTCTTTCGGTTTTATCATCCAGAATTTCCTTATTCCCTAAAATCACCCACATGCAAATCCTATTCAGGAAGAAATGAGTGCCAGTAAATATTCATCAAACCCCTTAAAGTCCTCAAGAAGTACAAATTTTAATGGAATTTATCCACCTAAACTAATCTTGATGCATTTAGATCTTCATCTCTGTGGATTTCCATGCTCATCTTTAGTCCTGCTTCTCACTCCAGACTGCAGTTTGGTTCTGGTTGTTGTTCACATGTAGTTCTGCAGAGTCCATTTTACTTACAAGATACTGTCTAGCCAAATGGCCAAGCTTTCCTTTGGTGGACAAAAAAATCCCAGTGACCTGGTCTTCGAAAGGTAGAGAATCCATGCATCTAGTGGCACTCAACAGCCTGATTATATGGAGACAGCATGTCCTTTCTGCTCCCAGTACAGCACCTGCAGCATTTGACAGGGTCTTCATTGAAAGACTGCCAGCACTGACTTTTAGCAAGGTCACTTCTTTTTTGCTGGGGCTTTGGCGTTCCCACCAGCCTTGCCATTAGTTTTGCTGCTTCCTCCTGATTTTGCTCCTTCACCTTCTTTTTCACCTTTCTTCCCACCTCCTTGTTTCTTGTCACCACTGTCTTTTTCTCCCTTTTCTCCCTTTCCTCCCTTTTCTCCTTTTTCTCCTTCTTTCTTTTTGGCCTCATCCTTCCCTTCTTTCTTGGATCCTTCTTTCTGTTCCTTTTCACCATCTTTCTTCTTGGAGTCTTTGGATCCATCTTTCTTACCCTGAGCCTTGTCCACTTTTCCAGACACAGTGGGAACTTCTTCCTTTTTTTCTTCTGTTGCCTGACCTGTTATAAGCATGGAAAGAGAAAAAAGAGAAGCAATTAACTTGAGTTGCAACTGGCCAGGAAAGGGGCTCCCTGTTGGCAAATCTTGGGTAAAGGGAAATACTTTTACTGTGGCTTTGCCCACAGAGCTGCCCTCACTGACTACCAAAATTCATGTCACTGTTTTGCGAAGGTAGTAATTAGTAATTTTGCACTGTAATTAATGGCAGCAACATGCTGTGGGTGTATAGCAATTAACTCCAGTGCATCCTCAGCCCTGTTTTGCTATGTTTTAACACACAAGCCATATTAGTTGTAGGAAGCTCATAACATCTTTAATTATGGAATATTTTTACTTAGGAATGTCTTGTTATGGAATCATAGAATCACAGAATGGTTTGGGTTGGAAGGGACAATAAAGATCATCCAATTCCAACCCTCTGCCATGGCCAGGGACACCTTCCACTAGATCAGGTTGCTCAAAGCCTCACTCAACCTGGCCTTGAATCATCAGGTTGGAACGGCATCCACTGCTTCTTAATCTTGGATTAAGTCCCCACATTTCAGGTGAGAAGACTCCTAAGTATCACACTGGCTCTGCAAACTTTAAGTATTCTGACAAAAGATTTGACAGGAGAAAACTTTTTCTCATCTTTCTTTTTTTGTGGTTCATTTTCACAAAAGTATTTCTGAAGCCATCGTGTGATCCGCTGAACTCTCACTCAAGCTGCAACTTGTAATTTACTAACACACAGATATTTCCCATATTTTCATGTTTTTTCCTTTGCTCAAGACCAGCAGAGCATAAAATTTTGCAAAAAGAAGTGAAAATGTGTTGTTTCTCCTGACCTTCTTCTCTTAAAATCCCTAGTATAGGACTCAGATATGTAGATAGATCACCCTGTTAACACAATTTAATAATTAAAATCAGCCAAGATGTAGTAATGACCTGGGAGAGACCTCAGCAAATGGAAGATGATGGGTCACTGCTCAGCTTTCTACAGCTGGTACCTAGATTAAGTCAAATTCTTTCACATTTTTCAGGCTAAGGAAAGATAACAGTGAGATGGCTTAGGAGATTATTTGGTAAGGTCCTCTGGTAACAATGTACTACAGGTGCAAATCAGATCTGAATTTATCATAGAATCATAGAATCATCAGGTTGGAAGAGACCCACTGGATCATCAAGTCCAACCATAATTTGTTGTGCTTACTTAAATGTATCTTTAGTATGCATGTTAAAATAAAATATCATCCTTTGGCCTCAGGAACTGGCAATTTGCTTATACATAAAAGTAGGAGTGGAGCAAACCCAGACTCTTTCTTACAGCCGCATGGGAAATCCTGACATCTCATATCATAGAATCATGGAATCTCAGAGTCATAGAACAGTTTGTATTGGAAGGGACCTTAAAAATCCTCTAGTTCCAACCCGCCTGCCATGGCCAGGGACACTTCTCATTGGATCAGGCTGCTCAAGGCCCCATCTAACTTGGCCTTGAATATCTCCAGGGTTGGGGCAGCCACAACTTCCCTGGGCAACCTGTTCCAGTGCTTCACCACTCTCATGATGAAGAAATTCCTCCTTATGTGCAGTCTAACTCTGACCCTCTCCAATTTATCCCCATTGCCCCTCATCCTATCCCCACAAGCCTTTGTGAACAGTCCCTCCCCAGCTTTCTTGTAGCTTCAGGTACTGGAAGGTTGGTCTAAGGTCTCCTTGGAGCTTTCTCTTCTCCAGGCTGAACAACAACTCTCTTAGCCTGTCCTCATATGGGAGGTGCTCCAGCCCTCTGATTATCTTTGTAGCCTCCTCTGGACCCGTTCCAACAACTTCATATCCTTCTTATGCTGAGGATTCCAGAATTGGGCACAATACTCCAGATGAGGTCTCACAACAGAGGAACAGAGGGGCAGAATCACCTCTCTCGACCTGCTGGCCATGCTTCAAAAAATAAGGCAAAGAATATATATATATTTAAAAGGAGAAAGAAAAACAACAAAAAAAAGCTCCGTGCTGTCTGCTCCCTGGACAAATATGGTAGGAATTAGCTGAACTCCTAAAAATATCAGCTGCAGCTGCCTCAGACCAAAATACTTGAAGGCTGCCTATGGATACTGACAGTACATCTCCACCCAGAGCAAAGACCAAGTCCTGCTTGTACTTCTCCCGCAGACAGAGAGACAGAACACAAATGAATCAACTTGTATATAAAATTCTGTTCACTGAACCCTAAAGTCAGTTTTATTTATGTCTAGTAAAAGGAATCGTTGTATCCAGCACTCTAACAAGTGCATGGAAAGCCATTTGGCTGCCAGACCATTCCATCCTATTAAATGTGAAGTAGGGTAAAATAACGCCAAGAAATGAGATTATTTAAGCACTGTAATATATTCATGATTAATGGCATTTGACACTTACAGAAACCTTTAAAGCATTTAATGGCCACTCAGTAATTAAAGTCACTCACATTATCTCTTTGGCCTTGACTGGCTTAACCAGGGGCTGCCACAGTGTAAGAATATAAATAGTCGATGAATGCATACGTTATATTTCATGATTGCATAAATCAAGGTGGGTAGCCAAACATCAGTGGGGCAGCACAACAGAGCATCATGCTCTGTACAGAAGAAAATAACAGCAGAGTGATGAAGCCAAAAGGTTTGTATATTTTACACTGTAACCCCTAAATCATACAGTGAAAATTTCTGGGGGACAGGATGCACAGTAATTTCAGAAGAAAGGCAAACCGATGGGTTTGATGACACGCGGCTTTTGTATCTAACACTAGAGGTGCCGAATCAGTCTTTTTGGATCCCCAAGACTGGAGACATAAAGGCATTTTTAAGGCACAATTTACCTCTTCCAGTTTAGTACCTCCCCTACGATGAAAGGAATTCTTTTTATTTTCCACTGCAGATAAAGGGATAAATTCTAGACAATTAGTGCTGATGCAAACATCTTCATAGATGTGTAATGTACTTGTGGATAGATGACTCCAACCCCTGTAACCAGTTCCTTCAAGGCATCTTAGACAGATTTATACCTGCCTAGTCCCAGAGGACTAGGAGCTTCGGAAAACATGTGTTCATGAGCCATTCCAAGATCTCAGCAGCCACTCAGCAATGTGCTATCTACCAGCATCCTACCCTGCACCATGCCAAGACCATAACTGTGGGTCAAGGGCTTGTCAACTACTCATCTACATTTAACTGGATAAAAGTTTAGGCAACCTTTATGGTGCAGGTGACTTTCTGTAAATTGCTTTCTTGGGGGAATTATTTAATGAGTTTAAACTGCAACAATTTACCTTGATCTGATTAAATCTACACCAAGATAGCTAACTTTTAGATAGAGTACATGTCCATGTTTATGGGATGTAAATGTTCCTTACAGGAGATCAAAATTTATTAACGCTTTGGAGTGAAATGATGCTTTTGCTTCCTAAATACCGTGTCTCTTCTGGATATTCTCATCTTCAATTTATTGGTTTTCCAGGAGTAACAGCTATGTAGGAAGAGGATGCAGCAACAAATGAGTGAATTTGGCTTTCTGCAATCCTCAGGCATGATACTTCACACCTTCTGAGATCTCCAGAGAGCTGCCTCTTACAGAATTAGAATTTGGTCTTTTGATCAGGGAATTGAAGATACTAAGCATTTCCACATGTGATTGCTTATATATGTAAGAGTGTGTTGCCTAGACCTTTAGATGACTTTTGACTTTAAAGTAAATTAAGGTAATTTAACTCGATGGACAAAGGCTTGTTCATGCCAGCTGGATTTGGTTTCAGAGAGTGGTCTGGCACACTCAGTCTAGAGTATAGGCATAGTCAGGTGTCTGAACATCTCTGAAATACTGAAATATGTGCAAGTTCATACTGTTAAGGACATAGTTTATATTTTGCTGGTGTGGGACTACATTTCTGCAATTATTTTTCTCAGCCTCTTCCACAGTTTTGTGAAGCAGCACAATCTCATTCAAAGAAACTCCCAGTTTCTATGAAGCTACAGACTGCAAGGCTTGCAGAGACATAGGAAAGAGAAAAAGAAAGTCATAAAAAAGCTTTGAGAAAACAAAATGCAAATGCAGAAAGGAGACTGAGGTGCAAAGAGTCCAAGGTATGATGGATCTCATCAGAAAAGAGAAGCCATAGACAGACAGGAAAGCAGTCCCTTAATTTCCTTGTAGGGTCATTTCATCTTCTTCTTTCACCACAGGCAGGGACTTGAGAGGTCTGGACTGGACATGACCAGAGAGAGTTAGGAGAGTTTCAGTAGAGCCTAGGGTACAGAATCAGGAAAGATAAGTGACAGCAGCGGAGACAAGCGACAGAAATACTCTTGGCCATTCAAATGGGGCAAATCATTTATAGCTAATGTGAAACTCTAACAACCCTTTTTACTCCTGCTGACACACACCCACCCACTCCAAGCCAGGAACTGGTCCTCAAAATGAATCAGTCTCTGGGAATTTTAAACATGAACTTCAAAGGAATGACCTTGACTTGTACCAATGGAGAAACCATCCCTTTCATCTAAATTACCTTGTCTGCCACCACGAATGCTGCAGGTTTAATGCATGCGAATGGCAGGGGTTTAGCAAGTCATGGCATTATCTTAATGGATGTGCCTAAGGAGACACATTGATCTACACTAATGGACAACCTAGCCCTTTGCATGAAGAAAGCAAACCCCAGAAGAAGAGGTGGGTCTTAAATGTAGGTGTGGGCATGGGAAGTACCTCCAGGGATCTCTGTCAGCTCGTTGAGTGGTGGCACCGTCTCCAGTTTGTCTGCGTACGACTTGGCTGCTTGCCGTTGTGCATACCGTGCCTCAATCTCCTTCCTCGTCCGGGGAATTCGGCACTTGAAGATACAGCACAGTGTGATGACTGAGAGAGGAGAGAGAGAGAAGCAAGAGCATTCAGTTTAGTCAGGGGTTGTCCATCTAGTGCAAGCTGACCCATTTAGTGTGGGTAGGGAACAGGAAGGAAAATTAATTCCAGGGGAGTTTCCTCTCACAGTGAAGAAATTCTTCCTTATGTCTCATCTAAACCTGCCCTTCCCCAGCTCATACCCACTGTCCCTCATCCTATCCCCACAAGCCTTTTGTAAATAGTCCCTCCCCAGCTTTCTTGTCACCCCTTCAGGTACTGGAATACTTCAGGTACTTCATGTACAATCATATCCTAGGCTCCCTGTTTAACTTTCTAACTGAAATAGACTTTTACTCTAAGGTGCTGCGGCCTCATGTTGTCTTGGGATGGGAAATGATCCATAACCAGCCACTGGAGGAAGAGGCTCGTGTGAAAATAATACAATGCTACTCCTATCTCCACCCACCTTGCAGGAGGGGAATGATCACTTCATTGTGAGTGGGAAGTTGTTGTCTGTTGGATATAATCCCTTTTCCCTCCAGGTCAGACACAGGGGAGAGTGGGTATAATTCCTTTGTTCTGGTTTCCATGTCCCAAAGCTAGAGATTATGGTCTCAGACAGTCATCCCAGGCTCCCTTTCTCATTAATGGAGAGAAAGAAGCATATCTAAGGGTGATTAATCTAGGCTTAAAACAGAAATTCAAGGTATGCCAAATAAATCGTTCTCCACAGCTGCCTTGCTCTCCATTAACTGTCCTTCCCTAGGAGGACAGGCTGAGAGAGCTGGGGTTGTTCAACCTGGAGAAAAGCAGCCTGTCCTCATATGGGAGATGCTCCAGCCATCTGATCATCTTCATGACCTCTTCTGGACTGCCTCTAACAAATCCATGTCCTTCCTGTGCTGAGGATTCCAGAATTGACTGCAGGACTCCAGGTGAGGTCTCACTAGAGCAGAGTAGAGGGGAAGAATCCCTTCCCTCACCCTGCTGGTCACACTTTGGATGCACAACAGGATACAATCGGCTTTCTAGGCAAGTGAACATTGCCAGTTCATGTTGAGCTTTTCATCCACCACCTTTTTTTAATGCTGTGAGTATCCTTTTCTTTTGCAGGATTTCAGCTTTCATATTAATTGTTGAGAAGAATTCTAAAATGCAACCTGAGTAAACTATCAGTCTGATGCTCTGGTAGGCTTAATGCAGTCTCCATAAGATGTATCAGTGCCCCATTAGCACCATGGGAGGTCTACGACAATATTCACCATCAAGGTTTGGAATGGCAACATTACTTATGGTTTCTCTGTTATCAGACTACATAAAGCAGAAAGAAAACATCCTGTGTGAGAAAGAATATAGTGGAGTAGTTTTCAATTCCCTCAATTTTCTCTGTTTGTCTGTATTAATAATACATGGCCTTGTGATACTGTGATAAAAAACATCTTGCATGAACTACACAACTAAAATATGGATTTTTTTTCTTTTTCAATAACATTCAGTAGATTGTTTTGCTGTTCAGCTTCTAAAAATGGTTTTCTTACCTACTATTTTATCCTTTTCAGTTACCTGCCATACAAGATTGAATTCAGCCACCTATTCTAAAAGAACATCTTTTTTAAAATTAAAAAATCAGGTTTGGTCCTGCACATGGTGTTCTCTTTCCACACTGAAGATTCAATATGACAACGTATCACATAATTTTTCATTGTTTCTGCCAGGCTGATCATGTGAAATGTAATTTTTCAGGAAGGAAACAAATACTTAATGGTCCTTTATGACATGAGTATTTTAAAGAAATCAACTTCTTGCTATCTATGATGACAAAAGAGGGATTGTAAGTGGAAATAATGACTTGGGAAATAATTAAGAACTCTGAGGCTTGTTCCTTTCTGGATTTTTAGCATGTTCTCATTTTTGCAAGTGGCAATGTATTCCTAATCATAGAATCGTAGAATGATTTGGGTTGGAAGGTATTATAAAGATCATCCACTTCCAATCCCCCTGCCATGAGCAGGGAACACCTTCCACTGGATCAGGTCGTTTAGAGCCTCATCCAACCTATCCTGAATATCAATGTAATATAATAACACTATAATAATAAAAATAGAAACATAGAATAGCTTGGGCTGGAAGGAACCTCAAATATCATTCATGTTATTGTGTTATAATGATATAAGACAATAAAACCACTAATATTCATACTATTCAAGTTGGAGGAGCTCAGAAAAGGCCTCAAAACCCTCTTACCTGCAGCACAGCAACAGAGCAAATTAAACACATAATTTTTACCACAAACAATTAGATGCTTGTGACAAAGCATAAGTCTGTGTGTTTACTTCCACTGGTTTAAACTAAAATATTTCAGTTTGTAAGTGAAGCAAGCTTGGAGGATACGCAAAAGACTGTAAAATGAGCTTTATTGGCTTAAACTAAATATCCACCTGGCAAAGTTACTCTATTCAAGCTCTCTTTTTCTCTTTTCACTGAAGTGAATTTGACTCATCAGCAGTAACACATTTGCTTCTAATTTATCTGGGCAGTAAATTTAAGAAGTAGTAAAGAAAGAACTTGTTCCTCCTAGGATGTGGGAAAGATCTAAATGAACTGTCTCCTCCAGAGACTGCTTGGTGTAATAATTCAGCAGAGCTATCACTGAGAACTGAGCAGTTTTATAAACAGAATGGAAATTGGCTGCCAATACCCAGTAGGTTTGTTCCCTTTGAAGCTGAAAAAACAGTCTGCCAATGAAACGTTTAATTAACATCTAGCAAAGTAGCCTGGGCTGCTCTCAGTTAATCAGGAAGCCGTTCCATTGTTAATAATGCAAGCAATTAACGCAGATGTATTCAATGGTTAGTTAACTGCAGCACTTCTGTTTAAATGCTCTTTGAGAAGCCTGAAGAGTTGCTTGTTGTATAACTACAATAATGCTTAAAGGAGAGAGGTAGCATGTTTTGGCTGTTCAAGCTACTCGCATCAGTGTTAATAACTGGCTAATTGTGATAACGCAACGAGCAGTGAGGTCTACTAAGCTCTTAAGCAAATTAGTTAGTGCTTGGGTGGCTGCATGTGGGACTGATCCGCCCTCAGATGCTGCTGCTGGTGCCTGAATCAGCTCATTTAAAGATGCCACTGCTGCTACTAAAGCTATTGCTGAGGCACAAGGGCCTCAGAAGCAGCCTCTGAGCTGGGCTCCAGAAGGAGGTTTTCTGTCTAAAGGGTGTGCAGCCACCTAGAGGGCATGTCAGGCATCCTGGTTGAGGCTTGGGATCAGATTCCAGCAGTGAGGGTTCAGGATCTTCTTTCTTCTGGAAAACAGAGACAAGTGGATGGTAAAAAAAGTCAGATTTTAAATCCAGGTTGGAGATGGGTTAGGTGTCCTCTCAAAATCCTTCTCTGCACTGCATTTTATCTCGCTCTATGGTTGCTGTTTCAAGAAAAATCTACTAACTGGATTAATACATTAATGTCATACCAAGCAAAAATGGGAACTGTAGACTGAATCATAGAATCACCACATTGGAAGAGACCCACCGGATCATAGAGTCCAAACATTCCCACCAATATCTAAAACCATGTCCCTTATGCATCCACCTGCACCTTAAATACCTCCAGGGAAGGTGAGTCAACCACCTCCCTGGGCAGCCTCTGCCAGTCCCTAATGACCCTTTCTGTGAAGAATTTTTTCCTTAGGTCAAGCTTGAGGCCATTCCCTCTTGTCCTGTCACTTGGGAGAAGAGGCCAGCTCCCTCCTCTCCACAACCTCCTTTCAGGTACTTGTAGACAGCAATGAGGTCTCCCCTCAGCCTCCTCTTCTCCAGGCTAAACAAACCCAGCTCTCTCAGCTGTTCCTCATAAGACTTGTTCTCCAGCCCCTTTACCAGCTTCCTTGCTCTTCTCTGGACTCGCTCCACAGCCTCAACATCCTTCTTGTGCTGAGGGGCCCAGAACTGCACACAGGATTCAAGGAGTGTTCTCAGCAGTGCTGAGTCCAGAGGGGGAATAACCTCCTTGGACCTGCTGGTCACACCGTTTCTGATACAGGCCAAGATGCCATTGGCCTTCTTGGCCACCTGGGCACACTGCTGGCTCATGGTCAGTCGCTGTCAACCAACACCCCCAGGAGGTCCTTCTCCTCCTGGCAACTTTCCAGCCAGACTTCTCCTAGTTTGTAGCTCTGCTTGGGGTTGTTGTGCCCCAGGTGCAGGGCCCGGCATTTGGCCGTGTTAAACCTCATCCCATTGGTCTCTGCCCAGCAGTCCAGCTTGTTTAGATCCCTTTGCAGAGCCTCCCTACCCTCCAGCAGATTGACACTTCCACCCAGCTTAGTGTTGTGTGCAAACTTGCTAAGGGAGCACTTGATGCCTTCATCCAGGTCATTGATAAAGACATTGAACAGGGCTGGACCCAGCACTGAGCCCTGGGGAACCCCACTTGTGACTGGCCTCCAGCTGGAGTTAACTCCATTTACCACTGAGGACACCTTGATTGCAATCCTAATAGCTATAACAATATGAATTTAAGCAAAACATGTTTTTTAAACATGTCACCTTGGTTAAACACTCTGAGGACCTGCAGAAATAGCTCTACAGTATTTTCTTAGCCATTAAGCTACACAGCACGTGATGTGTTTATGGTGTCTGGAAATGAAGGTCTGTCCAAACCATTAGATCACATCATTCGACCTCTTTGGACATCACATGTTATTCTGTTTAATTTCTGCCTGAGTGAAATGACTTGTGCTGGACTGAATCCCACCTTACCCTAGACTGCTAAGGGTTAAAAAATGTGGCAAAGTTTAATCACCCTCTCTTCCAAATTTATGTCTCAAATTGATTTGAACTAGTTTTAATTTCCAGACTCTGCTTTGCCTCTGTCCACTAGACTGAAAAGCCCTTTAACACTTTTATCCTCCCCTCCTTTCTGAAGTCCTCTAATGCTGCAATCAAGTAGCTTTTTGATCTTCTTTCCAACAAGTTAAAGAAGGTGTTTTCAGTGAGAAGCTTCTTTGGAGACTGAACAGAAGTGAGGATTTTTTTTTGCTTCTTTTTCCTGCAAGCCTTTGATCTTTTTTAACATACAGAAATCTAAACACCTTCCTACTTCTCACTACTCTGTGCTAATACATCCTAGTAACTCCATACTGCAGCACTACCTTGAACTGCTTTGTTTAAATGCTTGTTTTGATAATAGTTACTACATTTTACTAATTGTCATTCAATTACTGAATCTTTCTTTGTTCTGTAGATGAAGTCTACCTACATTGCTTTATCCTACCCATAGATCCTTTCTTTCTGCCAGCATTCCCAGTTGGGGATGTTCAGCCTAGAGAAAAGAAGGCTCTGAGATCTTATAGCAGCCTTCCAATACTTAAAGGGGGCTACAGGAAAGCTGGGGAGGGGCTCTTTATCAATGAGGGCAGAGATAGGACAAGGGGTAATGGGTTTAAGTTGAAAGAGGGGAGATTTAGGTTAGCTATTAGGAAGAAATTTTTTACTGTGAAGATGGTGAGGCCATGGCCCATGTTGCCCAGAGGTGTCATGACTGTATGATCCCTAGAGATGTTCAAGCCCAGGATGGATGAGACTTTGAGTAACCTGATCCAGTGGAAGGTGTCTCTCCCCATGGGTGATCTAGACGATCCTTAAGGTCCCTTCCAACCCAAACCATTCAGTTATTCTATGATTCACTGCATTCTGTGTGAATTGATTCAGCTAACTCCCTGCATGGTTTCTTCCACCTCTTTCTGTTTAATGGATTCTCTTGTCTACTGCCAAGGAGGACAGCTTTAACAGCAGCCACTTTGTATTTATCCTGAGCTCACCAGTGAAAAACATGGATCAGAAGAAGGGTTTCCTTAGGAAATTTTGGTCTAAGCAAAGTTGGGTTTCTGGGCTTACGAAATGATGTGTGGGACAAGAAGCAGCAAATAGTCACTGGGAGCTATCTGGAACATCCCTGTAGATCCAGATAGGGTAGTAAGAGCACCTGAGGACACAGGTCATCTCATCCTTAGGTAGACATCTAAAGCAAACAGATAAGTTAATCCCATTTGTTCTCTCATCTGATCACTCTAGATGTCTCCAGATAGGTGAGAAGAATCACAGTGACAAAGCCTGTATTGACTGACAATCTGAGATATTAATTAACACAAGCCCTAATTAAAAAAAAAGAAGCTCCTGATTGCTTATACTTTCTGTTTCTTTCTTGAGGTCTTTTATGACTGGTGCAATAGGTCCTAAGGCTGAAGTGAGCTCTCTAACCTTCCTCCCCCATCATTCCATCTTAAATGTTGGAAGCAGGAGTGGGATTTACCATCCCAGTAGAAGAGATATTTGGGAGTGAACTGTTTCCATTGCTTCCATGCAAGGAGAGGAGCTGTCACAAGGAGGAGCCAACACTGCATCTGTGTGAGGCAGGTTAGAGGATGGTGGTTCCACAATGAGGAGAAATAGATATTGCCAGGCATTTATTTTAAAAATAGTCAATAAGCTGTACCTGCCTTTGCTGTCAAATTGGAGCAAACTACAAAACCCATGATCCCGACACTCACAGATGATCTTGTGATTTGGGAAGACCAAAACCAGATTTGGACCTAATCTATGTAGCTCAGACATGTCTACTCACAGATCTTAGTTCATAACCACAGCTTTCAATTAATAATTAATAGCAAGCAACATAGTGCTGCTATATACATTCATTTACACCAGGTGAAAAGCAGCAATATGAGCTGTTATTTACCCTGCTCTAGGAATCTGTAAAATCCCTTTGGTTTAGTGTTAGCTGGATTTTATGTGAGATGGTGAATTGTCCCTGTTCTCCAGACTAGGCAGAGAAAACACACAGGGCGGGTCAGGCATGGAATTGCACATGAAGATCAAATGGGAATTAAAATCCTGACAGCCTATTGAAATAGCAATAGTAATAACAAATCAGAACATGAAGAGTTAATCGAGTGGGTTTGCCCAGGAAGGCTGAAAATCTAACTTTCACGTTCAGATCCAGAAAGTCATGGAATCATAGAATCATTTGGGTTGGAAGGGACCTTAGAGATCATCTAGATCCAATTTGAATCTTTTGCCTGGCACTTCTACTTTAACACCCACAACAAGCTGGTAAATAAAACCTCTAACACTTCTAATAAAACTGCGCTCAGTTAATTGCGGTCAAGATGTTTAACAGTTTTGTTGATGCTCATTAAATAACTTTTGATTCCTGGGAACATGTTTGTTTGTTGTAAACCTCCCTCCCTTGTACTTTCAAATTATTTTATCCTCCTCTTGAGCCTTTGACAGGTTCAAGGGAAAGACTCACAGCTTATGCAGGCAGATAAGCAAAAGCTTTGCATTCGTGACTCCCAAGCATCCCTCCTGATCATGGACCTGCTTCTTCAAGCATTCATGTCTGTGGTTATATGATTCTATGATTGTCATAGAAGATTTAGACACAAATTATCAAAGGTCTATGATTCTATTACATGTCAGGAGAAAAAATAGTGATGCTTAAGCCTGGCATCATGTTCTACTTCTTGACTGGTGTAGGTGGGAATGGGAAAGCATCTCTGGTGGGTCTTACAGGAGAACACAAAGACAAAAAAGGAGATCAAACCAGAGTCTTGGAGCCTTGTCATTCCTTTTCTAGGCAATCCCTACTTCCCAGTAGTACTAGCCCACCACTAGCCCACCACTCAAGTCTGTGTAAAGTCCAGTACCAGTTTAGGTAGCTCAGGAGTTATTTGGCATAATAACTAGGAATCATCCAAAGCTATCTTGGCCTTCAGTTTGAGTTGAGCATAAAGCATGAGCCTATGCCTGGAGCACAGCGATGGGATGCAGGAACAGGTCTGGAGGAACCCTACCCCATGTGAGAACCTCCTGCGACAGTTCCATCCTACATTCTTGATTCAACAGAGTACAGATTCAAAGCAGGATGATTAGGAAACAGGTCTCTCCCTGCCCGTGGTACCTCAAATACATCTGGTTGACACTTTACATCAGGTTTCCATGGTATGGGAGAAGGCAGGATCTGGCAAGAGCTGCACACAGCACTGTCCCTGCTCTTATTATCCTTTTCCTCCTCCCTCTACTTGTGTCTTTCACTCCAGAGGAATATGCCAGCAAGGGACGTTGAGGCATTTTGCTCTGCAACCAGACCCAGCTGTTGGTTTGTCTCTGCAGAAATCAGTGGGGCATTACTCAAAAGAGGTACTGCCAGCATCCTCCCTGGTGGATTGCTGTCAACAGATCCAGGGGTACACGTAAACAATAAAACCAGCAGAGCTTGAAAAGAAAGTAACATTGAGAAGGAAAATTAAAGAGCCCATGGGGCTGCTTATAGAAATCTTGATCATAGAACGGTTTGGATTGGAAGGGACCTTAAAGATCACCCAGTTCCAAGCCCCCTGCCATGGGCAATGACACTTTCCACTAGATCAGGGTGCTCAAAACCTCATCAAACCTGGCCTAGAACGCCCCACCTGGTCTTGAGCACCTCAATGTGTTGATGGCTGTGGTGCCTGAGGAAAAGGTGAGTCAATGGGGAGCACCCTGGACAAGCCTCGGGCCAGTTGCTGTCTTTCCCAAGGATGAATCAGGACCATCCCTTCCTCCACCACAGCAATGCAAAGGGTAAAACTTTTGCTGCAAAGTCTTTGTGGATGAAACAGGCTGTGCAAGATTCCAAAGCTGTGAGTCAATCCCAGGTTGTGGGGTGAGAGTGTTAGTCCTCAATTCCCTATTTACAGCTTTCACAAGACAGCAAAAAAAGAAGAAAAAGGGAGACCAAGAATCTAGATAGTGGTGCTCCTGATTGAATCAAATCCTCCTGACAGCTAATCTAGTCTCATTTGTCTGTTGTTGTCTCATCAAAGTCTCTCCAAGAAAAAGAGAGACAGGTGCCTTTGCTCCTGACTGCAAGGGGTCTCACCTCTTATCAATCAGCACTCAAGAAGCAATCCAGAGCAGCTGAATTATGAGTGAGAGGCAGCCTGGATAAGGATTTCAAGGCAGTTTGTCAAGACAGTCACCAGATTAGTAGCCTGCCTTGCTCTACCTGATTCAAATAGCCAAAAGGGAACATTTCCTTTAACTAAGGACAAAATGACTGAGCTAAAATCTTGGGAGCAGTGGAGCAACATTGAGTTGACTGGCTGTATATGATACCTGAGAAACATTCATTTTCCTCCTTTTCTTTACAAATATAACCCTGTAGGTGTGTTTTCTTCAAAAATGAGGTCTCTTGGGTCTTCTTCAGCTGTAGCAAACCAATTTGGCATCCCTTATATATTACTAAGAAATATATAATAATAAACACATCCATGAGGATTATGCCTCCAGCATCACCTGAATGATGCTCTGCATGTGCTACAAATTTAGTTGTTCTACTGTTAGCTGGTTTGCTCCCAAAGTTGTGTTTCTCTTGTGGCAAATCCTATCACAGAGCAAAACCGAAGAAAGATAGAGATGGATGGGTCTGACAGATGTTTCCACGTGGCATCTGAGAACGTGGCTGGCTGTTGCTGCAGGGATGACAGCAAAATTTTCTGTTAACTGGTGTGCTAACATTTTATCTCTTCTGCTTTCTGCTGAGCAGAGGTAGGAATTGCCCTTTCTGGTTTGTAACCTGCCCTCAAAAGCTTTTTATGAGTTAGATCTCCCCAGAGACTTTCTACCTATTTCAGGAATGCGTGTGTCAATATGGAAGATGCCTTTATGTAGGGGGTTTTGTTTGTTTTTTAATAAGGAAATGTAAGACAGGTTTAAATTTGGCCATTTTTTCTGCCTTTCTTTATATGATGATGCCTTCTTGTGAAAGATGTTAAGAGCAAGGTCACACCAAGGTCACATCTATATTTGCAAGTCCTGCCACTCATCAGGAGCAGGGTTGTGGGGTGGAAGAGAGGAGAATCTGCCTTCCACACCCAGTGTATTTCAGGTGGGGCACTCTAATTTTGTCCCATATCTGCCTTTAGCAATGATTGTACATATCTGGAACCACAACTCGCTGGTGCAGCTATCTTCTATTTCCATTTCAACTGGAAGGAATCAAGTTCAAGTGATTCATAATCACCCACAGTGAAGTAGCTAAGGGAACATTAACTTTCAAAGCACCTCAATCCTTCTCCTCATCCTCATTTACTCCTCACCTCAACTCACACGACAAAGTAGACACACCCTTTAAAGCCTTGATAACAAGGTGAGATGGGAAGCCAATGAGAACATGTGCAGGCCCTGAGAAGCCCTGGAAAAGATGTTCTGCCTCTTAATGCAGAGAGTTAGTGCTGTTAGAGGGTTTTGCTACCCTCTTGCTCTGACTGGGAAGGTGCTCCTGGAACCAGGAAAAGGAAGGCATAGTAAAGCTCTTCTCCAGCTCTTGTTCTGTTAGGACAGTAAAAAATTGTCTAGTTTTCTGGACCAATACCAAGGCAATCTCCAAGAGCTCGCTCACAGAAAAACCCGTTTCTGTTCCTGAGAGTTATATCTTGGCTGATAAAGCTGGGGAACCATCAGTGCTTTGGGGATCGCAAGACGAAGGAGGAGGAGGAGAACATTGCTGAAGCAAGATATGAACAATTGGTGAGAACTCACTATATGATTCAATTATTCTCATGTCATTAAGTCTGAACTCAACTTGTTTTGACTTAAATCACTGACTTGGTTAATAGTTGTTGTCATTATCATTATCAAATACTTATTGGCACTATAAAGCTGAGTGAGTTGGTTCAGTTGCTTTCCAGTCAGAACACTTCTTTAAACTAAAAGGGCTGTAGCAGAGCAGTAGAGCTATAAACTGACTCTATCACTTGTTGTGATGCTCTGGTTCTATTTATGACTCTGAGACTCACCAAGCCTCATGTCATTCATGATTCACGTCTGTTCAGGACATGGTTTAGCAGGCACAGTGGTGTTGGACTGGATGAACATCCAGCTCTTTTCCAACCATAATGATTCTATGATTCTATTCTGCAAGTCGAAGTTAAAGCCCTGTGATCTTCTACCAAATACTTTCCTGCTCCTCCTGCAATATGTGTCTCTATCAGGCTGGCGTAACAGTCTGTTTTGTTGTTTGTGTGCTAGTGGGAACTTGGACCTTAAAGTAGAAGTTACTTTGCACATAACCTGTTTGTCTACCTATTTTATCCTGAAAAGCCTTCTAGTTTCTCATCATTCCCTGCTTTCATCTTTTTCAAGGCATTAACTTTCTTTGTGTGATTTTTTCTTTTTTTTTCTATAATACATTTGGTTTTTGGGTTTGTCATTAGATGAGTAGACTTTAATGGATTTTGCCTCTTGCTACTGATATTTTCAGGTAGCCAAAAACCTCTTAGTTCCCTTTCTATAAGCAGTACATCATCTGATATACTGGTTTGGTAGCATGGTGATTTTCCATGCTTTTAATCCTAAATAACCTGGTAAACAAAGAAACAATTTCTAGCCACAAAACAATCTACTGGGTAAAAGTTTCTTTATAATTCAATGCCCTTAGAATCAAGAAAAAACAGCTAAATAAACCCATTCACCAGTCTATTTGCATTCTAAAGCTCCTGCTCTTCATTTTGATGCCCATTTGATATGGTGTATGGAGTCACTAGGGCTTAAAGCTTAGCCACGTTTAACTTTCTTGTGATTCTTTGCAAAGGGAGTTGTGGTATCTCTTGAATTAGCATAAACTTCATTGATTAAAAGCAGGCAGCTTGTAGGAGTAGTTAGTTATCCCTTAGGCTTGGGGTGTGGTGTTGGCTTAGAGAGGGCAATGAGGGGAAAAGAAAACAAAGGAAAAGTGCTAGTGTTTGCTTTGAAATGTGACTATCTACTGTAAACACAGCCTGGGAAAATAACAGGGATGCTACCAGGGAAAGACTGATAGAGGCTACCCACAGCAGCCAAAGAGGAGGCTGTGGCAGCAACAAGCAATTTTATTCCCCCTGTATCAGCAGAGACAAAACACAGACTGTTGAGCCCTTTGATTGGATTAGAGCTACATCCAGATGCGGGTGTTTCAGCAGCAAGTTGAAAAGCAACACGGAGCACTAGCTATCAGTTGTCTGCAATATTATGTTTTTAGAGCTGGCCAAGCAAACTTGCATCACCTTTGGCTATTCCTTGCCAGACGCTCGAATGTGGATGCTCTGTTTTGGAGGGTGCCCATCATTTATGATGAAGGAGAGCAGAAGTGATGCAGAAAACTAAGGAACTAATGTCTTTCCTTTAGTTACTATAAAATGCTTCATTGCTTCACTTATAAAATTACTTTTAACAAGTAATTAGGGCCATGAAGGACCAGAATGAGAAGAAAATGGTAAAACATACCTAGAAGATTTAGATGTATCTAGGTCCATGTATCTGGATGATGACCTTCCTGGAGTGGGTAAGGATATGGGGCGATTTCTGAGTCGATGGCATTTACCTTCAGGGAATGGGGTTGCATTCTATCCCTCTACTCAACTGTCTCTACCAGGGAAAAGAGGCTCAAGGGAATTGTAAATGAGTCAGTGTAATTTCATTGGCTGAAAGAAATGAATTAGCATTTCGCAGAAGTCTAGAGAGTAAAAAGTAGATGGCGAAGAAATGGATTTATCAAGTTTGACTTGTATCAAACTAATCTATTTTTTTTAGATGAAGTTATATTTGGCTCAATGAGAGAACAGATGATCCTTCCTTTGAATTGTGATAGGGCTATGGTGGTGTCTTAAGTGACATTTTTATAAGGAAGGTCCTGATGATGTTTGCAGTGTGCAGTGAACCTGGCTTTCATACAGCTCCCACAGAGTGAGCTGCAATGAATGAAGCTGGATAAAGATTATCAGGTGGGGAATTGATTGTACCCAGGCAGATCCTCAAAGTGTGCTGAGAGAGCATCTGATTCCACCTCACTGAAGACACCAGGTCTCAGCCAGTATGTTCCTATCCCTGGGTCCAAAAATCTTGCTGAAGTGAAGTGAGAGTCTTGGAACCAGAACAGGAGTTAGGGACTCTAATGTTGGATCTGGCTGTGACTGCAGACCTCCTGAGGCTTCTCAGCATGTAGGACAGTGCAAGAGATCACGTATGGTTTGTATGTCTACGTGAAAGGGCAAGACCATGACTGTAACATGCACTGAATGTGGGTCTGTAGCTAAAATCCCAGCTGTGGCACAGCCGTAGAGCATCTTTTCTTCTCTGGAATGCTACCTACTACATTCTGTTGATCAGTATGTTATAAGAAGAAGCCATGGTGTCCCACCTGTTGTTCTGTCAAAGACCCTACCTGCCTCTACCTACTGCGAAAACCCCTCAGTGTGTAGCCCTGTGATGCCAGAGACCAAAGACCCTCAGCCTGCAACCTCCAGGGCTATTTGGCCTGCAGTCCTGCAGGAGCAGGTCCTACATGGGATGGTGCTGTGGTTGGTGCGAGGCAGAGAATTACAACTTACTGACTGCCAGGACAAAGATGGCAAAGATACCAACCACCTGCCAGAGGCGCAGCCCCCAGATCACCACTGTCTCCGAAGTGACCGGGTCCGGTTTCTTTTTTGGGGGTTGTGTGGTAGCCTGGGAAAGAGGGAGAGAAAAGAAAAACGTGGTTTAGGTCTTGCAAGGATCCCTAAGACAGTCAGAAAGATGCCAATAGCACAGGAGAGAGCAGACCCCAGTTCACCGGCCCCTTCCCAACTACTTGGAAATCTTCGAGGAACATGGACTTGAATAAAGAACTTGCACCTAAAGCTTTTGCAAATTTTGGAGTTTATCTGAAATGTTGCCTATTTTTGTGATTACACATCAAATCTTTTTGCTGTTTTTTATTAAATTTCTTTTTTTTTTTAATTTACCAAAACAGAGCCTATTTCCTGGCGTCAGGAGAAAATGTCTTACATTTGGCATTCCTAATTTTATAAGATATTTTTAAAACCTAGCTGCAAGGTACAACAAAGCTTTATTTCTCTCTCGAAGAGATTGCTCCACAGGTTGTGATGCAGTGGCATCTACTCTGCTAGAGATAGATGAGAAAGAAAGGAGGAAAACAGCTTAATGTTGGGGTACAATGAGATCTGGCTTCTCTGTAAAGATGGGGAACTGAGGGGGACAACACAAACAGCAGGGAGAGGGTCTCATCAGCAAGACTCCATCCCACCACTCCCACAAAAGGAGTGATGCAGGTCCAGGTTGGCAGCCAGGGTGAGCAGAGCAAGTACTGGGGGTTAAAATGTGTTGCTTGAGCTCCATAAAGCTACTGGGAGAGTTCTGCATTTTTTATTTATTCATAAACAATACTTTTTCAATTAGTCATTAATGACAAGTTTGACTAAAGAAAGCTACTCTTAAATTCTCTTGTAGATGTTGCATTGAGCCCGACTGTCATTTGGGAAAGGGTATCCTAATCAGTTAAGTTCTTTGGGCTAACAAGGAAGTGTTTGAATTAAATTCTGTGGCTTTTACTGTATCAAAGGTCAGAAAAGATGTGATAATGTTCTGTTTAGCGTGTGTCTTCCAGAAGAGAGGGGATGTGGCTAAAGAGAGGAGTGTGGTTGATGCAACTAGAACAACATTCTAATTTCTAACTCCTGAAACAGCTTTTTAAGTGACGTCTCAGAGGACAAGCAGAAAACAGGTGAAAACACATAATAATACTGATGATGATGATAGTCTTAGCTTGTGAAGGTGGCAATGTGAGATTTATTTATGCAGTTTAGTGGTGATTTGCCTAGTACTTGAGATAAAGGTGAATTGCAACTTCGGCTCCAGGCTGTTGAGTAGATCTTCAGTGTCTACAGGAGCTTCTGGGTCAAGAAGCCTTACAGATACCTGCCTTTGCTAGAAGAAGGTTCTCTGGAATGACCATTTAGGTGGAAATGAGACAAGGACCTGATGGCCTCCAGAGTAGCTAAAAGTTGGACAAACAAGGTACTGAGGAGTCACTGCAGATCCAGTCCTTAATTCTTAGTTTCCCATCTCTAAAATGGGGTTGTTAAGAGGTTAAACAATACTACTGAAACAGGTAGTCTAAACCAACTCTTATGGTCCCAGTGCAGTGGTGATATAAGGTCAAACATATCAGCAAGGAATGCTTTTTCTCTTGGCTTATGGCTTAGAAAATCAGAGGTTAACAGCCCCTCACTGCCAATGAACTTCACATTATGATGTTTTGTGGTGCAGCAAATCAGAGTTAAAACCTGCTAGTGACCTTCCAGAAGGGTTGTTGGCAAAACACCTTCATCATTGTAGTTCTGAATGCAGGACCTGATCCCAATAAGCAATAGTCTTTTGATAGATGAAAATACTTCAGCTGAAAAATACTTCAGCTTCTGATAGAGACTGAAAAAACAAAAACTCTCCTCAACAGGCACATTTCCTACAGTGCCCTTTCCTTCTCAGCCCATGAAAGTGCAGTTAAAACACACTGTAATGGATACGACGGAGTGAATTGGAGCTGCTCTCCAATTACTTGTCAGTTTGTGCAATGCAAGCCGTATTTTAGTCTCTTCCTAATGAAGGATGAGTCCAACCGTGTCTGGAGTGCTTGGTCTCCTAGGGGCATCCTATTCAGAATCCATCTGTGGTGATGAGGATTTCTGTTTGAGCCTGTCTCTTCCAAGCT
>WAAB01001975.1:26053-54333 GCA_013389865.1 Piaya cayana
AGTTTCCCATCTCTAAAATGGGGTTGTTAAGAGGTTAAACAATACTACTGGAACAGGTAGTCTAAACCAACTCTTATGGTCCCAGTGCAGTGGTGATATAAGGTCAAACATATCAGCAAGGAATGCTTTTTCTCTTGGCTTATGGCTTAGAAAATCAGAGGTTAACAGCCCCTCACTGCCAATGAACTTCACATTATGATGTTTTGTGGTGCAGCAAATCAGAGTTAAAACCTGCTAGTGACCTTCCAGAAGGGTTGTTGGCAAAACACCTTCATCATTGTAGTTCTGAATGCAGGACCTGATCCCAATAAGCAATAGTCTTTTGATAGATGAAAATACTTCAGCTGAAAAATACTTCAGCTTCTGATAGAGACTGAAAAAACAAAAACTCTCCTCAACAGGCACATTTCCTACAGTGCCCTTTCCTTCTCAGCCCATGAAAGTGCAGTTAAAACACACTGTAATGGATACGACGGAGTGAATTGGAGCTGCTCTCCAATTACTTGTCAGTTTGTGCAATGCAAGCCGTATTTTAGTCTCTTCCTAATGAAGGATGAGTCCAACCGTGTCTGGAGTGCTTGGTCTCCTAGGGGCATCCTATGCAGAATCCATCTGCGGTGATGAGGATTTCTGTTTGAGCCTGTCTCTTCCAAGCTGTCCTGGCGACCTGGCATCACCCAGCCCCACCTCACTGCTATTTGTGAGAGCCACTCTTCTTTCGTAGTCTTGGTCATGAAGCATCCTCTACTCAAAACTCAGAGTTGCTACAGGTGAACTAAGGGAGGAGTCTGGCCAGACTGGTGTGGCCCTGTAGGGGCACCTAGGATGATCAAAGGGGTAGGAATTTGTGATATTAACAGTGAAAGAACTCAGGGTGGCCTCAATCTGATTCACAGGAGATGTTTCATTGCAGTAGTTAGCATGATTTTGACATACGTTGGTTGACAGCTGACTGGCCATGAGCCAGTAGTGGTGCAGATGGCCAAGAAGGCCAAAGGCATCTTCGCTTGGATCAGAAACGTTGTGACCAGCAGGTCCAGGGAGGTTCTTCTCCCTCTGGACTCGGCACTGGTGAGACCACTCCTCGAATCCTGTGTTCGGTTGTGGGACCCTCAGCACAAGAAGGATGTTGAGGCTCTGGAGGGAGTGCAGAGAAGAGCAAGGAAGCTGGTGAAGGGGCTGGAGATGGTGAATGCCCCATCCCTGGTAACATTCAAGGTCAGGTTGGATGAGGCTCTGAGCAACCTGACCTGGTTGCTGCAGGGGAGTTGGACTGGGTGTCCTTCATGGTCTCTTCCAACCCAAACTGTTCTATAGTTCTACGATCTCTGCATTGTGCTCAGGCATCACCTTTGCAGCTTCTCTAAGTGCCCAGAAAGGGTTGGGAGGAGGGAAAACCATTCCATAAAGGCTGAATCTGAAGTGACATTGTACACTCAGGGCTGTAAAACATCTACTAAACCCCAAAATATTAAATTATTTCCAGGCAAGATGCACTTCTGGGTCAGAACAGTTTGACACTGGTTCTTCCAACTACAAAAAAAAAAAAAAAAAAAAAAATAAATTTTTTCTNGCCATTTGTTAGTTGACAGCCAACTGACCATGAGGCAGCAGTGACTCAGGTGGCCAAGAAGACCAGTGGCATCTTGGCTTGGATCAGAACCGGCATGGCCGGCAGGACCAGGGAAACCTCTCCCTCTGTACTTGGCACTGNTGCTTTGTTTCTGATTCATTTCAGGCAAGCAGAAACTGTCAGTGCTATCATCGCAAGTGGAAAAGGAGATAGTGGCTGGAGACAGGAGTTTTGTTTCTTTCATTAAGCAGTGGAGAAGCAAAGCAGCAAAAGGCTCTGCTTTCCAAGGCCTTATTAGAAGCAGCATTTTAAAAATTAGGCTTGACTCATGTTGCTGCTCTGCCTGCAGCATGGCTGGGCTTTGAAAAACAGTGTTTATTCCTAATTGTGTTTGATTACATACATTTAAAGGCCACAGATTGTTCTCAGAGACTGTGCTTTAAATAAATGCACATCTACACTCTCTCCTTTCCTCTCCTTCCAATTACTTAAGAAGGAGATAACAATTTGATAATGGACCTCCACCCAGGTTAGACTTCTCTAGTGAGGCCATCAAAGTCCTCTGCAGCGGTGGGGAAGCCCTGGCAGAGTCCTGGTGCAACATTGAAAACACAGAAATTATAATTGAGTTGTGGTTTCACAGATCGAGGGCCAATATAATAGAAAAACATAATTTAGGAAAAGAAGACTGATCGTAATGACTGAATTCAAGTGTAATAACTAATGAATCCAGTAACTAATGTTAAATTATGGTGTAAATACAGCTGTTGCTCTGATCACGAGGCTTGTTTGCACTGGTGCTTCTTGCACTTGGTGCTGGCCAAAGAAAATCCCTCTTGTGGTCTCAGACCTCTTGTTTCCCTGCTTCCCAATGGGAACCTGATTTTTTGTTTTTTTCATACCTGGACCAATTCATAGTGCTGCAAACCACAGTTCCAGACTGAACCCCCATGGCTCTTTCCATCTGAGAATGGCAACAGTCACACAATGGCCTTCTCAGCACAGCCGTATGATTGTTGTTTATTTTCAGAGATGATAAATTTATGGATTTAATCCTTGTCTAGGGATTTTCTTAATGTTTAAATAGTCCTGAGTCCGGGAGAGCCCACTGACCTTGTAGACTCTCTATCCCTCTGTCTTCAGTCTGTCTCCTCAAACAGACCGTGACAAGGAATTATCGGAAAGTAGTTTTTGTAACTTTCTATAATATTTTGAATCCAGCTGACCCAAAATAAATGTTTTCTTTCTTAAAGTTAGTACATGTCTCTCAATCACCATGTGTTGCTTCTCTAGTTCTTCCTGAATTATTATTTTCTTGTTTGTTCTTTTTATTGTCAGTTGCTGAGTTAAATCAATGCATCCAGATGAAAAATCAACTTCAAGCATCCACTACTCAGTGGACATCTCCTGTAATAATAGTGGGGATTGCAAAAGTCCAGTTTTCAGAATATATTTTCACATTTGTTTTATCTATCCTGATTCCATCCTTTAGGAACCTGCAGGCGTACAGAAAACTTCATAAAAAAAGCAGAAGCCCAAGTAAATTTAATAAGGGCCGAGAAAAGCCTTGGGGTAGGAATGAGAAGGTAATTGTGTCAATAAGGAACTCAATAATGAACTCTATTGAGATGACTGAGAATATATGGTCTATTCCAGCTGGTTTATCAGTTCTCAGTATAAATGAAGTGGTTCAAATAAACAGAGATTTTCCTGTACTTTCCCAAAGCAAAGTCCTGATGGTTTTCTTGGCATGCTGCAGAGCAGACTGTTCCTTATGCTGATTAGAATATAGTCATAAAATATTATAGTGCTAGTTTTAAGCCTTGGCCCAAAATGGGGGGCAAATCTAAGAAGTGATAGGGTTTATATTGGCCTTGATAAGAGGAAATATTGATGTTTCTCCATCCGTAACTTCTCCTATTTCTGTTGCCCAGGGCATCCTTTGCACATGCCACAGGTCTGATGTGCAAAACCACTTCTGGAATCCTCAGTGTAACAAGTGTAAGCTGTCTGCTTCTTGAAAAACATACTTTATACTAGCTAAGGCTCTCAGAGAAATGATGGGGAAAGTGGAAAGTTAAGGAATGGGCCAGTGAAATATGTGTTTCATGTAATGGGAATTATTTTGAGAGCTGAATGTGTTGTCCAAGCTGCCCTGTGCAAAGGTGGGAGGAGTCATAGAACCATAGAATCACCAGGTTGGAAGAGACCTTCCAGATCATCGAGTCCAACCATTCCTATCAAACACTAAACCATGTCCCTCAGCACCTCATCTACCCATGCCTTAAACACCTCCAGGGAAGGGGAATCAAACACCTCCCTGGGCAACCCGTTCCAATGCTCAATGACCCTTTCTGTGAAAAACTTCCTCCTAATGTCCAGCCTAAATCTCCCCTGGTGGAGCTTGAGGCCATTCCCTGTCATCCTGTCCCCTGTCACTTGGGAGAAGAGGCCATCACCCTCNTGGGCACACTGCTGGCTCATGGTCAGTTGGTTATCAACCAACGCCCCCAGTTCCCTCTCCTCCAGGCGGCTTTCTAGACAGACTTCTCTGAGTCAAAGCCGTGCTCTCCTGCTCTTCAGTCTTGGTGCTAAAGCTTTGCTGCGATGCTGGAGAAGAGACTTTTCCCAGCCTTCTAGGTGCTTACCTAGCTCCTGCTGGTATCTGAGCACGTGAATGCAGTGTAAAGGTGGGGATGTGGAGGTACTGAGGGGTTCCTAGGTAGAGCTACATGGGTGAGTATCTTCACAAACCTGAACAAACTACAACTGAATGCAGGCAAGGGGCTCAAGAAAAGTCCTCAGTGAACGCAGGGGATCTGTCTGCAATGCACCTTACAGGAGGTCTCCTGGTGCACTGAATGGGCCAGTGTCCAGGGCAGCCCATGGAGCTAATTCCAAATTTACCCATTACCAGTGAAGCTTGTTAATCCTCAGAACTTAACTTCCCACCTAGGGGACTGAGATTCTTCCAAAAGATCTATGAAAGAGGAAAGCTTTTTATCAAAGCAATCAGATTCATCACTCAGAGGTTTGCTTTTATTGCCTCTTTGCTCCCAAGTGGAGAGTGCACATGAATCTGCACATTTGAAAACACTTGAACACCATTAAATAAGAAGGATCTTCTTGTTTCTTTATTTCTCCTTACTGCATGGTGATAATTTTTGGTTTGGTGGTTGTTTTTTTTAATGAGCTTTTGATGTTCTCTGATGTCCAATCCCTTTGACCTTCTCCCTGTGCGCTTTAGATGGGCTGGTTTAGCATAAATTCAATTATTGAAAATAGATACGGAACGTAATTATTTGAAGCAAAAAGTCCTTGCAGAGCTGTGGAGCAGCCTTTAATACGTCTGCTTGTAGAATAAAAAAAACTTAACTGTTCATCTAATCTCTTTTTTTGATACCTGGTAGTTAACCCTCTGTGTGGCTTGTGTTTCCAGATTAGATTAGCTCCCTCTGATGTCCTAGAAGAAGTAGACAATTTTACAAGAAATTCTGCTATTTTACTTAGATGTGATTTTATCATCTGGTATGTTTTAAAGCAGGTTTTGTAGTCTTGCCTTTTATCTTTGTTTTGCTTCAGCACAAAGACAATTCCTGTAAAATGTGTGTCTGTGAAACGCAATGAAAGGGAACATCTCCCTGCTGGGGTGGATGCTGTGTCTGCGTGTTTCTCTGGGTTCAGCGGAGCATGCTCTGTGAAATGTGCACTGTAAGAGAAAGTTCTGCCTCGCTTGTCACCTTGAGAGCTGCTCTGGGCTGCACAGCTTGGAAAAGCGTGAAATAAGTCTACAGCAGAGCGTGTATGAGTTGGTAAAGGAGTTTTAGGTTCTTGANTAGGTAGACCCATCTGAAAATCCTGAATGAAGTAATTTTAAAATGAGACAACTGGAGTTGCTGGGGGTAGAGATGGACAACAGGGGTGAGGATACACTGCACAGTCATCATTTTCTGATGTGTTGGAGATGGACTGCTAAGAAACACAGACAAGCCTGTGGAAATAGAGATGGGACCCGGCTTAGTGTGAGACCAGGAGAGGGGTAGGGCAGTCAAGGATGTGAAATTTTGATATATCGAAAAGTATCTTTCCTTATGCCCTCAACACAGCTATGCTTGCACGGATGCATTTTTGAGCAGTTTAGCTAAACTCAAATCTGAGAGGGGCAAGCTCTGCTGTAGGAACACATCACTTATTGGCACAACAGCACTGGGGCTCTGACCATGGAACCACGCAGCAGTTGCCTCTAATGTGGCTCAGGCTTTAGGAAAAGTGACCAAGAGGTTGAGAATGCCTGTGATGCAAAACTTTGGACTACAAAGATGATCAGAGTGCTAGAACCCCTCCCATACGAGGACAGGCTGAGAGAGCTGGGCTTGTTCAGCCTAGGGGACAGAAGGCTCCCCAAGGAGACCTTAGAGCAGCTTTCTGCTAATGGAAGAGGACCTGTAAGAGAGCTTGGGAGGGGGTCTCTCTCAGGGAGGGCAGGGACAGGACAAAGGGGAATGATTTTAAGCAGAAAGAGGGAAGATTTGGATGAAATCATGATTAGTTTTCCATGATGAGGGTGGTGAAGCACTGGAATAGGTTACCTAGAGAAGCTGCAGATGCCCCATCACTGGAGGTGTTCAAGGCCAGGTTGGATGGGGCTTTGAGCACCCTGATCCAGTGGGAGATGTCCCTGCAGGGTCATTACTGAGTGAACTTTAAGGTGCCTTCCAACCCAAACCATTGATTCTGTGGTTCCAGGGGCCTCTAATTTCCAGCTAGGACTCTTACCTCTGAAACTGCTATCAACAAGTTATAGCCACTGCCAGGGTGTGTTCCTGGCTTGTGAAGCTGCTCTTCCTTCCTGGTTCATCCCACCCTTGCTGTATGGAGCAGGGGCCATGGAAGTGAGTAGTCAGCCCAAGTGGAAAGCTCCAAAACTGACCCATGGGCAACAAATATCACCTCAAAAATGAATGTTTTGCTGAGCTACAAGAAGTGGGGGAACACAGAAGAAGAAAATTCAGACCAAACGTTTAATTTAAGCAGCCACATCCGAAGATAGATCACCTGGGGCATGCCTGCTCCTTCTTTTCTCTCCCTGGGTTTCTAGTGTGGATCACTTGTTGGACACACAATACTGGGCTAGAAAATGATGTGCTGTGACTTTAGCCTTTTGCACTCTATCAAGCCCTTTTTGGGGATTAAAGCTGCCCTGATGTGCTCACTGTCCTCAGCATCAGTGACTGGCATTTTTAAAAATGCTTCTTTCGAGTGCTGGGCCTGTAGAAAGCAACAAGCAAAAAGAAGTCTCTAACTCCTTGGAACCACCTTAATTTCCCTGCTGTCTGCCCTACCTGAGTACCATGCATAGAAAAGCCCATTATTCCTGGACGCCCCCAACACCCCAGTCTGTAAAGTGAGTTGCTCCTTACCTCAATTAACTGTGCCACGGCAGCTCTCGAGCAGGACAAGACGAGGGAGAAAGACCTCACCCAAGAGAGAGGATGCTGCAAGGGTGGATCCCACGCCATCTTCTCTCCCTAATATATCTCCGACTTCTGCGATGTAGCCCAAAGCAGGGGAGATTATGAATAACCCAGCCAGCTCTCAGCAGCCTTCAGCAATTACCAGAAGCGGTCGCGTGCGGTTCTTCTGGCCCTTCTTTGCTGCCTCCCTTTCTAACCCAGCAGCCACAGAGCTGACGCTGGGGAGTCATTAATTAATTAGACCGGTGTCGCTTACCGAGTGCTCTGCTGCTCCTCAAGCCAGGCGTCGCGAAGCGGGGGATGCAGGGAGCAAAGTAGCACTCTGAGGTCTTGCTGCTCCCACAGAGGAAGGCGATTCACTTATTAAGATCCTGGCTTTACTCTACTGCTGCCTGACTGATTCCAGCTCTCTGGTTCTTGTTTTTTTCTCCTGACCTGTTGAGAGGATTCTCTTCCCCTAATGAAAAAGGGCTGCAAGCCAAGCTGATGCATCATCAGCATCATAGCTACGCTGTGCTGGCAGAGTCCAGTATTACTAGAGATAAGTACTTTTATCTTGGGATTTTAAAAGCATTTTTCATCCTTGAAAGATGAAACAGTCTGCAACTTCACCTGGACTTCAGCTCCCTTCAGAATGAAAGCAGCTGGGAAGACCACGTGCATAGCAGGTTGTAGAAGGTAAAGCTGCAAGACCAGCATCTCCAGCTCAGCTCTAGTCAGAGGGCTCAGGAAAACTATCTGAATCAGATGAGCAGAGGAAGTACAGCTTCAGAGGTCTGAGGTAGCATGGGGCTCCTGACTGGATTATCCTCCCATCAAAGAGCAAATAAAACTTTTGGCCACAGTGTGAAAGTGAGAGTCAGGAGGAGGGTGGCTGGATGAGCCAGGTTCACTATATTCATAAAATTATAAAATTGTTAGGTTGGAATAGACCTTTGAGATCATCAAGTCCAATCATCCTTGCCTGCTACAAAACCATATCCCCAAGTGCCTCATCTGCCCGTCTTTTAAACACCACCAGGGATGGGGACTCCACCATCTCCCTGTGCAGCCGCTTCCAGCCCCAGAGATGCCTTTCACTGAAGAAACCTTTCCTGATATCTAATCTGAACCTCCCCTGGCACAACTTGAAGCTATTTCCTGTCATTGTATCCTTTGTTACTTGGGAGAAGAGACCAGCACTCACCTCCCTACAACCTCCTTTCAGGGACTTGTAGACAGTAATAAGTTCACCCTCACCCTCCTTTTCTCTAGGCTAAACAGCCCCAGTTCCCTTAAGTGTTCCTTATAAGACTTGTGGTCCAGACCTCTCACCAGCTTTATTGCCCTTGTCTGGACACACCCCAAAGTCTCAGTGTCATCCCACATTCATAATTTCTTGTAGAATTCTTTACTGGGAGGAACCTGGGATTTTAGGCAACAAAACAAGCAATGAGGTCTGAGAGAATCCAGTCACTTCTGCTACTGCTCTCTAGCACTCTTAGAAACATAAGCATAATTTCAGGTAAAACAGCTCTGTAGCGAATTAATATTTTACAAGCTCAAATAGGCTGGTCAGCTTTAAGGTTTCCATTACTGATTAGATTGTGAAGGTCAGGGGATGGTGGAATGATGCCAGTGTGGGCATCGCTTCAGATGAAAAGCAGCTGTTTGATTCTTTTTTGTGTTTGTGCTTGCTGTGGACTCACATGGTGATTGTGTCCCATGCACAAGATGATGATGGGCAACTACATGCTCAGGAAATCAGTAAAAGAATCGGATGTGGTGGAAAGGGAAAAAAAGATGCTGGATTAAGAGCTTTTGCCAGCAGAAAACAGACGGTGGCAGCATCGAGGCAGGGAATTAATCCATGTGCTTCTGGAGTTCTGCAGCTTGATCCTCCTTTCCCAAGCGAAAATCCAGTCGGAGGCTCTGAGATCCTAAGCAGCAGTTTCTTGAGCTGGTTTTAATGTTCTTCAGCTTGATTTCTGAAAGAAATGGGGCTTCTGGATACAATACTTTGCTTTCCCTTGTCTTCCTTCCTTCCCCCTACATTCCTTTCTCTGGACAACTTTGCTGTTTTAATTCAACTGAAACTGGCCAAGGGATAAAGGTTTAGGAGATACTGAAAACTGAATCAGTTCTGTAGCCCTCAATATAGGGAGGACATATATATGTTGGAACGAGTCCAGAGGAGGCCACAAAGATAATCTGAGGGCTGGAGAACCTCCCACATGAGGGCAGGCTGAGAGGGTTGGGGTTGTTCAGCCTGAAGAAGAGAAGGCTCTGGAGAGATATTAGAGTGACCTCCCAGCACTGAAAGGGGTTCCAGAAAAGCTAGGGAGGGACTCTGTGTCAGGGAGTGTAGGGGTAGGACAAGGGGTGATGGTTTTAAGCTGAAAGAGAAGACATTTAGATGAGATTTTAGGAAGAAATGTTTTACTCTGAGAGGGATGTGGCACTGGAACAGGTAGCCCGGAGAAGTTGTGGATGCCCCATCCCTGGAGGTGTTCAAGGCCAGGCTGGATAACGCTTTGAGCAACCTGATCCAGTGAGAGGTGTCCCTGCTCATGGCAGTGGGTTAGAACTCGAAGGATTTAGGGTCCCATCCAACCAAAATAATTCTATGAATTCACTTAAAATATGCCATGAGGTAAAATTGGTTGTAGTCCCTATGGAAGGAGGAAGGCGGGTATATGGACAATTTTTGCTGTGCACTGGAGGATCTTTGCTGGAGACCCTCTGAGCTATGGGAAGCTTTGGTTTGTGTCTGCTAGACATCAAAATAAAACTCCATAGCCAACTGGGTTGCTATGGGACTGCTTCCTTTTAGAAAACGTTGTCTGAGCATTAGTACTAGTCTGTTGAAGAGGAATTACGGACATGCACCTGCTCTGCCCTGTGCCAAACACAGTTTAAGCTNTCACCCTGTCCTTATATAGGAGGTGCTCCAGCCGTCAGATCATCTTTATAGCCTGCTCTGGGCCCATTCCAACAGTTCCATCTCCTTCTTATGTTGAGGATTCCAGAACTGGACACAATACGCCAGGTGAAGTCTCACAAGAAAGGAATGAAGGTGCAGAATCATCTCCCTTGACCTGTTGGCCAGGCTAGAATTATGCAAGAAACTACTTTTAATTTGTTGACTGGACCCCTTGAGCTGGATGTTTTGTAGAAAGAGGTGGGGGGAAAATAATGTTACAAAACTCCTGAATTTGGCAACAGCGACGAAGCAGGTTTTTAGGAGAGAGGGGAAATAGCTCTGTTTTCCCATATACAGCCCTAGCAGCCATGACCCCTCGCTGGATATGGTTACTCATAGCTGACACTGCATGTACTGCTGTGTACTCACTGATTGGTGGATGACCATCAGCTTCTTTGTGAAACTACAGGAGATGCTAAACTCATCAACTTCCTATTTATAGCTTTTGTTCCTTTTGTATCCTCTTGGGAAATAAATGAAATGTGGGTCTTGCTAAACAAGCTGCGTTGCCAGTCACTGTGACTCTGACGCTGGTGTTTTCGCTACGCAAAAGCACAGAAATGCTCTTTGCGAGAATATTGTGGTTCTGAATGGTGAGGGTTTGCTCACCAAGGCAGCAAGAGCCCTAGGGGTCAAACAACTAAAAGGCCATTGTGGATCTTTCCTGCCTTGTCTACTTCACCACCCTGGGAGCTTCCTTGCTGTCTGCTTGCATTTGGGATGATGAGGACATGGATGAATATCCACAAGGGACTCATGGTTGCTCAGGGAGATGGTTGATTCACCTTCCCTGGAGGTGTTTAAGGCATGAGTGGATGAGGTGCTGAGGGGCATGGTTTAGTGTTTGATAGGAACAGTTGGACTCCATGATCCTGTGGGCCTCTTCCAACCTGGTTATTCTATGATCTACCTAGAAATGCATCAAGCATGTAAGAAGAGAGCAGGGAAGTAAGCCTCCTTGCTTCGTTGATATCTTTATCTGCCGAGTAGTTTGGATTTCTTAACAGAGATTCCAAATGCAAACTGTGAGAGGCTCCTGAAGAGAGAAGTTGAGTCCTGTGTGTGCTTGTGCCCACTTACACGTTGCAAATCTGTTCGCAGGCACTGTTGATGGAAATCTGAGACTGGTCTGGTGGGTAACTTTTGTGCATGTCACAGCTCATTCTGCTGGGTGCATGTTGACTCTGTTCCTCCACGTGCTTCAAAGCACCTTGAAGCTGTGGTGATGGGTACTGTGCAGGGTTACGGTTTAGAGAGAAATAACCCTTTGCCATGCAGAATGCATCTTTCTGGGTGAGTGGGAATAAGGGATTTGCGGGAAGATGGAGGGTCTTGGTTCCTACCCAGCTTTCTTGTAGCCCCTTCAGGTACTGGAAGGGCACTCTAAGGTCTCCTTAGGTGTGGAATCATCTGTGTCCTGCCACCCTCAGAGCCCTCGTGCCCTGAGGCAACAAATTCCAGGCTTTTTAAACTCTCATTACTCCCCCAGAGCAGCAAGGTTCCAAACTCATCTCCTTCCCTTCTCTCCTGGGTGTCTGGAGATTTCCAGGGAGACCAGGCTCCTAGGTCCCCATAGCTCTTCAGCCCAGCCATGAACAAATAGGAGGCAGCCCCCACAACAAAATGCAGGTCAGGAGAAGGGACTAATGGATCTTCTTAAATACCTTTAGCTGCGGTTTAATCTCCAGAACATTGTGAAGCATTTCTCCTTTCATCTTTGCAGCTTCCCTTTAGGTATTAAAAGGTTGCCCACAGTCCCTGAAGACTGTGGCTAGGAAACCTCCTTTGTAGGGGAAGTGTGGAGGCTGCTTTTGTTTTCAGCTGGCTCCGTCATAACTTGCCTGCCTCGTGTGCTACAGAAGCTTTTCCTCAGAGCTGAAGGCAAACTCAGGAACAACCCTAGGGCTTCCTGACAGGGAGTGGCAGCCGCATCGCCCATCCGCAGCTGCTGTTTCCCTTTAAATTCTCTAAAAGCCATTTGAGTGTTGAGTTGCTCACTGAAATTTAATGTGGAGGCTGGCCAAGCGATGGCAGCCTGCCAGGGGTTTCCATGTCTACCAAGAATGTTTTGCAGTGCACCTTGGGAGAGGAACATTACTTCCTTGATTTCCCACCACCCCCTCTTTTTTTTTTTTCTTTCCTTTCCTTAAAGTCAGTAAATAAACCAGCTGAAAAGTTAGAGCAGGCAGCTTTCATCACCAGCTCCTCTTTCCGTTCACATGGC
This sequence comes from Piaya cayana, assembly GCA_013389865.1. Taxonomy (NCBI): domain Eukaryota; kingdom Metazoa; phylum Chordata; class Aves; order Cuculiformes; family Coccyzidae; genus Piaya; species Piaya cayana. The sequence continues at coordinate 38,287 of WAAB01001975.1, forward strand.
TACGTATCCCGGCTGATTGATCAACCCATGGTAAGAGGCTTTTTGCTCAGGTGTCGTTCACCTGCTGGGAGATGCTACTAAGCTGCTCTTGAAATGATCTCATGGGAGACTGTGGTCTTATGGCAAAAGATCTGGCTCCGTACTGTGATGAAGATCAGAGGGTTACAGCTTTGGGTATTGGGGTGGTGTTCAGCATGTGACAATCTCTCCAAAGTTTACTGCTTGGGTATTTTGTAGCATTAGGAAAGGAACTGTCCATGTTTAAGATGCAAGACAGCTTGGAGAGGATTGAATTCAGCAAAATCCTGCCATCTTCTCCTCTAAAACAGGAATGTTGTTCATTTACTAGCTTCATTGGAGCAGATAGTCACAAAATCCTTCCCAGTGCTGATAGGACGCGTGGTGCAGGAGCGCAATGTAATAGTGCAATTTGCGATGCCATGGGACAAAGAGCCTTTGTTTCTCTGGCACCATGTTTCTGGGAAGCTGGACTCGTTATGTAGCCAAAGTGCATTGCGGTTGCAGGTGGTTTACAGCTTAGTGGGACAGGTTGTTGCTCTCCCCATTTAACCACTGGAGGGAGAGGCTCGATATGGCCAACATGGTGCCATGAGAAAGTCACTCAAAAACATGGAGACGGTTATGGATCTAATGTGGTGGCGGAAGGGAGGTCACCTCCTCCTAGTTTGTTCTGTTCCTAGGATCAATGTTGCAGTGACTTGTTATTCTTACAGTAAAGATGTGTTGAATCATAGAATCACAGAATGTCCTGAGTTGGAAGGGACCCACAGGGATCATAGTGTCCAACTCCTGTCCCTGCGTAGGACAATGCCAACATTCACACCATGAGTCTGAGGGCTTTGTCTAAATGCTTCTTGAATATTGTAAAGCTTGGAGCTGTGACTGCTTCTCTGAAGAGCTATTCCAGTGTTCCACTGCTCTCTAGGTGAAGAACCTTTGCTGTCTGTCTACACTGCTGTCTCGGGGTGGGAGCTGGAAACTGGGAAGTGATAGGTATAGGGGGAAGACTGAGCCAAGACTTGCTCTGCTTTTCAGCGTTTCTCATGCTGCCTGTGTTTCACGTGAACCTTTCCCAGCCCTCTCAAATCAAGGTCAGGAGGTACCCATAAGACCCATCTGGCTGACGGGCGTGGGGACAACTGGTCTTGGCCACAAGAAGTCTCATACAATAAGAAAGAAAATTTAGTTGACGTCTTCCTTCCTCTTGCCTAATCTGCAGCTCTGCACCTTGCTTCTCTTTCATACTTTCATGTGCCAGATGCTGCTGGGGGTCAGATTGCTCTGATCGACCATCCGGATGCATCTGTCATAGCATCTGACTAAGGTTATCAGGGAGGGGGAAGAAGGCTCTAGTATTGCAGCTGAGGCTGTGCCACCCTGCTCTGGGCATCAGAAGAGCCCTGGTAAATTCCACCATCCTCCTGCAGTCAGACACGGAAGATCTCTGTGATCTTCCACATGTGGACTCTGCTGCCCAAAAGACTTGTGCAATTAAGTATTTACTTATCCCACTGGTACCAGTTCTCTTATCTCGGACAAGTTCATGTTGCTTTCACAGCCAGAGGGTTATAATCATTCTGCTACAACAAAGGAGCAATAAGATTCTTCTTTTATTATTACATTGCTTTCTGGAAACTTAATCCATCTAATCGATCCCTGAAACACTCATGGTTTCAGATAACCTGCATAGAGGAAGAAGCTGTTCTGAACTGAAATGACACCTTGGTGCTAACATAGGAAAGTGGCTTTCTTTTCGTCTGTTTTCTGGCTTCCTGCATATATAGCAGCTCCCATGGAATTGGGACTGGCTGCCAGAGGCAGTTTTCCTCTTTAGCAAGGGCTTGGGTTAAACAATCTACCACCGAGCAATAAATCATTTGGAACTGGGAGTTCATGTTTGGTTCTTTTAACTAAGTGGGCATCATGGGGTTTATTTGAAAAAGTCCTCCTTGTTTCTGTGTTTGTTGTTACAGAAAAGTAATCCTCAAGTAGGGTCTCTATGGGTCTCTTGGACTGACCAGCTGTCACAGGTAGCTGCTCTGAGGACTGGTGTTTCTGTCTGTTTTGTTCTGTGGAGGTAGAATTAGAATTGCTTTACTGAACAGTAAGCACATTAGTCATATAATGCCATGCGGTGTGGTGTCTCAAGTGAACTTGTGCTTTCAGATATGATGTGGGGTTTGATGTGATTGCAGAGGTGCTTTGCATCTTCCCAAAGCATCCGTAAAACATCTGGTCTTCCCAAAGTTCTGAGAGAAATGTGGCACCCTGACATTTGGATGGCAGATATGGCCAGATGCAAGGACAATGCCACCGATTCCCCTGTCCTCAGGGTAGAAGCAAGAACCACAGGTTTACATGTAAAGGAGCACACCTTGAAATGGTGACCATCCCCACCATGATCACACAGTTCCCCTGTGTTTGCAGCCTAATCTTCTCTACTGTGTGGGACAGGAGGAGGATGGGACCAGTTGGTGCACCTCATGATGCACAGTTTCAGCACCACCTTCAGTTGCAACTGGAGTTTGTCCAACAGGCTAATGAACTGGTGCATCTTGACTAACAGGCACAAGGAGATACGCTGCTCGTGGATACTGTTTGGTCCTTGGATCAGGACCAATGTTTTGTCCCTTATGCTGATAGCCAGTGTGCTTTTGTTAAGTTTCACCCCTTTCCAGTTCGTTCATTCTCTAAAGAGAACCAGGTGCTACGTGGTGAGCTACTGTCTGTCCAAGGTCCCTGGAGGTGATTAAGGGATGGGTGGATGAGGTTCCGAGGGACATGGTAGAGTATTTGATAGGAATGCTTGGACTTGATGGTCTGATGGGTCTTTTCCAACCTGGTGATTCTATGATTCTATGATTCATCAAAATCTTTTGAATGACCTCACACTTCTATCAATTAAAGAAGCGATAGNCAGAATGTCCTGAGTTGGAAGGGACCCACAGGGATCATAGTGTCCAACTCCTGTCCCTGCGTAGGACAATGCCAACATTCACACCATGAGTCTGAGGGCTTTGTCTAAATGCTTCTTGAATACTGTCAGGCTTGGAGCTGTGACTGTTTCTCTGAAGAGCTATTCCAGTGTTCCACCGCCCTCTAGGTGAAGAACTTTCGCTGCCTGTCTACACTGCTGTCTCAGGGTGGGAGCTGGAAGCTGGGAAGTGATAGGTATTGGGGGAAGACTGAGCCAAGGCTTGCTCTGCTTTTCAGCATTTCTCATGCTGCCTGCGTTTGATGTGAGCCTTTCCCAGCCCTCTCAAATCAAGGTCAGGAGGTACCCATAAGACCCATCTGGCTGACGGGCGTGGGGACAACTGGTCTTGGCCACAAGAAGTCTCATACAATAAGAAAGAAAATTTAGTTGACGTCTTCCTTCCTCTTGCCTAATCTGTAGCTCTGCACCTTGCTTCTCTTTCATACTTTCATGTGCCAGATGCTGCTGGGGGTCAGATTGCTCTGATCGACCATCCGGATGCATCTGTCATAGCATCTGACTAAGGTTATCAGGGAGGGGGAAGAAGGCTCTAGTATTGCAGCTGAGGCTGTGCCACCCTGCTCTGGGCATCAGAAGAGCCCTGGTAAATTCCACCATCCTCCTGCAGTCAGACACGGAAGATCTCTGTGATCTTCCACATGTGGACTCTGCTGCCCAAAAGACTTGTGCAATTAAGTATTTACTTATCCCACTGGTACCAGTTCTCTTATCTCGGACAAGTTCATGTTGCTTTCACAGCCAGAGGGTTATAATCATTCTGCTACAACAAAGGAGCAATAAGATTCTTCTTTTATTATTACATTGCTTTCTGGAAACTTAATCCATCTAATCGATCCCTGAAACACTCATGGTTTCAGATAACCTGCATAGAGGAAGAAGCTGTTCTGAACTGAAATGACACCTTGGTGCTAACATAGGAAAGTGGCTTTCTTTTCGTCTGTTTTCTGGCTTCCTGCATATATAGCAGCTCCCATGGAATTGGGACTGGCTGCCAGAGGCAGTTTTCCTCTTTAGCAAGGGCTTGGGTTAAACAATCTACCACCGAGCAATAAATCATTTGGAACTGGGAGTTCATGTTTGGTTCTTTTAACTAAGTGGGCATCATGGGGTTTATTTGAAAAAGTCTTCCTTGTTTCTGTGTTTGTTGTTACAGAAAAGTAATCCTCAAGTAGGGTCTCTATGGGTCTCTTGGACTGACCAGCTGTCACAGGTAGCTGCTCTGAGGACTGGTGTTTCTGTCTGTTTTGTTCTGTGGAGGTAGAATTAGAATTGCTTTACTGAACAGTAAGCACATTAGTCATATAATGCCATGCGGTGTGGTGTCTCAAGTGAGCTTGTGCTTTCAGGTATGATGTGGGGTTTGATGTGATTGCAGAAGTGCTTTGTATCTTCCCAAAGCACCCGTAAAGCATCTGGTCTTCCCAAAGTTCTGAAAGAAATGTGGCACCCTGACATTTGGATGGCAGATATGGCCAGATGCAAGGACAACGCCACCGATTCCCCTGTCCTCAGGGTAGAAGCAAGAACCACAGGTTTACATGTAAAGGAGCACACCCTGAAATGGTGACCATCCCCACCATGATCACATAGTTCCCCTGTGTTTGCAGCCTAATCTTCTCTACTGTGTGGGACAGGAGGAGGATGGGACCAGTTGGTGCACCTCATGATGCACAGTTTCAGCACCACCTTCAGTTGCAACTGGAGTTTGTCCAACAGGCTAATGAACTGGTGCATCTTGACTAACAGGCACAAGGAGATACGCTGCTCGTGGATACTGTTTGGTCCTTGGATCAGGACCAATGTTTTGTCCCTTATGCTGATAGCCAGTGTGCTTTTGTTAAGTTTCACCCCTTTCCAGTTCGTTCATTCTCTAAAGAGAACCAGGTGCTACGTGGTGAGCTACTGTCTGTCCAAGGTCCCTGGAGGTGATTAAGGGATGGGTGGATGAGGTTCCGAGGGACATGGTAGAGTATTTGATAGGAATGCTTGGACTTGATGGTCTGATGGGTCTTTTCCAACCTGGTGATTCTATGATTCTATGATTCATCAAAATCTTTTGAATGACCTCCTAGTCCTATCAATTAAAGAAGCGATAGCAAGTCCCTGACAGTGGTGGACCTTTGGTAATGCTGGTGCTAAGAACTGGGTCAGTTGTTAAGCCAGCACTACATAGATATGTAATTAGAGACAGTACAGGGACCAACTGTTGTCTTAAGCAGAGGAGAGCTCAGGTAGGGTGGACTTGCTGAAGGTCACGTAAACATCTAGGGAAATATATTTAGGTCATGTGTCTGCTCAGCTAAGGCTGAAATGTCTAGACCATGCACACTTCCAGGGATTAACCCTAGACTGCTCAAGCTGAGAGACCATGTGGGATCAACAGTGTAACATTTACTTTGCATCTGAGCTCTCTGTCAGGCAGAAACTGAGACTGGATTTTGTAGCAAGAGTCAGTCTCCTAACTTTGCACAGGGCTTTCCTATGAAAGAAAATGAATGAGGTAAGAAAAGATGCTGAGTATGTATGGATACATTTTCTGTGCCTTCTCTTCTTAGGCTTGTTTTGTGCTTGTCCTGCTCCTTGCCAGTCTTGTGTTGCAACATATCCCTGGTCTTGTCTGATTGTCATCCCTGTCTCTCATGGACAGGAATACACGTGCAGACACACTACTGTTAGAAGCATGCATCATCAGAATGATTCTGTGCATCCTGACATGAGTCTGGAGAATTTCTCTACTGGATGGTTGCTCATATGTAGAAAATATCCCTGTCCCTATTGCTGATCCCGGTTTCTTGTTCCTTTTTTTTCCTAGTCAATCCTGTCTTGCATGCTTCTCCTACCCTGTGGGGAAAAGGCTTGTGTTGTCTCAGTGAGAAGAACCAGGACAAATTTGACTATCAAGAAGATTGTGAAACTCCTTTTGCATGAGATATGAATAATTGCACACTTAGCTCCTGTTTTAATGTAGAGTTTCCCAACGGTGCACACAAATACCACGCTTCTGGGCTTCCAAAGCATGTGAGTTAAAGTGTACATGCTTAGGTTGAACATCCAACTCTCCATTAGAATCCCCTAACTGAGTGAATTTGAGGAGTCTGGCTTGTTGCTCCTGTCTGGGGTGGGTGCTGTGTTAGATCGTCAGTTGGCTAAGGGGAGACCTCATTGCTCTTTCCAACTACCTGAAAGTAAGTTGTGGAGAGGAGGGAACTGGGCTCCTCTCTCAAATGAAAGGGGACAGGACAAGAAGGAATGGCCTTGAGCTCCACCAGGGAAGGTTTAGGCTGAACATTAGGAAAAAGAAAATTCACAGAAAGGGTCATTGGGCACTGGAACAGGCTGCCCACAGAGGTGGTTGAGTCACCTTCCCTGGAGGGGTTTAAGGGATGGGTGGACGAGGTGCTGAGGGACATGGTTTAGTGTTTGATAGGAGTGGTTGGACTCGATGATCCAGTGGGTCTCTTCCAACCTGGTGATTCTATGATTCTAAAGCATAACAGATCCAATGAGTTCCTAGCAACCATGACTGCCCTGCTTCTTCTCAAAGCTTCAGATGGTCCTGAGGCAGGTCTACAGCAAGGCAGGAGAAATGTCAAGTTGGTGCTAGCTGGGATTATGGGGCTTGTGCCATCTTAAATTTGCATTGCCTTCTTCATCTTCTAACTCAGTCCTCTTTTGCTTGACACAGTTGTGCATTAGAAACTCTTGGGATGCATCAAAAGAGGTGTGACCAGCAGGGTGAGGGAGATGATTCTACCTCTCTAATCTGCTATAGTCAGACCTCACCTGAGTCCTGTGTTCAGCTCTGGAGTCCTTGGCAACGGAAGGAACTGGACCTCTTAGAATAAGTCTAAAGGAGGCCACAAAGATGATCAGATGGCTGGAGCACCTCTTATAGAAGGACAGAGTGAGAGAGTGGGGCTTGTTCAGCCTAAAGAGAAGGCTCTGGGGGGGATCTTAGAGCAGCCTCCTAGTACTTGAAGGGGCTACAGGAATTCTGGGGAGGGGCTCTTTATCAGGAGGTGCAGGGATAGGACAAGAGGGAACAGCTTTAAGTGGAAAGAGGGGAGACATAGATTAGATATTAGGCAGAAAGCTGCCTCATCCCTGGAGGTGCNAAAAAGAAGCTTTATGTTATTGGGGTCTATTTTTTTTTGTGGAGAAAAAACCCCAATAAATAGTTTGTTTTTCTCACATCTTCAAAAACGCTCTGCCCAGGGATAAGCAGGAGCTGAGGTTTCATTGAGTGATGCAGTGGGAATTAGTTGCTGCAGGCTCTTTGCTGCTGCTTTGAGGTGTGCTTCAGCCAACCTGTATCAGAGCTGGTATTGTAAAGGGTATTCTTGTAACTGAGTGAATTGTAAGGCAGTTGTTTCCAGAACTGTTGTTTGTCACATGGGGTGGTATTGCCCCAGTGACAGCAAGATATACTGGCCAACAGATTTGACTCAGCATCATTGACCCCAGAACTCAAGAATTTGCCCAGGACGTGGTTTCAGTAGAGGAACTTGGACTATAATTAGGCTTTGTTAAAATAAAACCAAAACTTCTTGATGTAAAAAGCAACTCATTTCAGGAAAGCTGTATTTAGAGCAGACAGAGGGTAGTGAGGCACCGGAAGAGGTCACCCAGAGGAGTTGAGGATATCTCATCATTGGAAGTGCTCAAGGTCAGGTTGGGTGGGACTTTGAACAGCCTGATCCAACAAAAGACGTCCTGCTTATAGCAGGGATATTGAACTTAAATGATATCTAAAGATCCTTTCCAACCCAAACCATTCTATGATTCTATGAAAGGAAAGAACCCCTTGAGTGGATGTTTCTAGTGAGGGATGTTTAAAGCTTTATAACTTTAAACGATATTCCTCAGACTGACACATGCAAGTGTAGGAAGCAACGATTTAAAACTGAGGGCAAGCAAAGTATAAAGCCTGAACCACCTGATACTGCTTTCTGTAGACAAACGCTAGTAGCATCTCCTAAGCTCCCAGTTAGAAATGATATCACAGGCTCTGTGTTTAAGATCTGAGGCTGCAGACAGCCAGCAACAATTACATTAGTAACGATCTGGTTAGATAATGGGAGATCTGGAGCTGACAGGGAAGATTTCTAATGACTTTCATGGAAACCGCTGTGTTTATTTAATAAAAACTGTTAGTAGAAGTGGTTTAGATCTGACAAAACTCCAAGGATAGACCCTCTATTTTTCAAAAGAAAAGCTCCACCTGTCAATATGTCCCCCTCATTTATTGTATTGTTTGTGGATTTTTAGCAATTGGAAGTACTTTCTTTTTTCTTTACTTCAAGTTTTGAAACAAACAAGTTCCCAATATTAAAAGAGGACTTTTTGTCAACAGGTTCCTTAGGAGTAAAACTTATTTATCTGCAAGATACGTTTTTGGGTAGGTGTTCTTGCCTATTTTTTCCCCCCAAATCAAACAGGGTGGGAAAGCAGTTGCAGCATTACATTTAAAATATTTAGAAGCATGTCCTGAAAGGAGTTTGTATTGAGGTGGGTGTTGGTCTCTTCTTCCAAGTAACAAGGTATAGGATGAGAGAATAGCCTCAAGTTGCACCAAGGGAGGTTTAGATAGGATAGTAGAGAGATTCCTTTCCTGAAAGAGTGGTGAAACATTGGAACACACTGCCCAGGGAAGTGGTGGAATTGCCTTCACCGGAGGTGTTCAAAAAATGTGTAGACATGGCACAGGGGACATGGTTTAGTAGGCGCAGTGGTATTGGGCTGATGGTTGGACTGGATGATCTTAGAGTATTTTTCCAACCTTAATGATTTTATGATAGATTAGATGACTGTGGGAAATATCCAGGTCTGGAAGCTGGAGGTGTTACCTCTGAGGATCGCATGTAGAGGGCAGGAATATGAGGCTGCTCAGAGGAAGATAAATTAAAATCTTGGCTGTCTGGCCCACTGTTGGAGGCATCCTAAGGAACAAGGCTTATTAGGGTTGGGGAGAACTGGGAGAAGAAGAAAAGCAGCAAATGAATAGGAAAGGACAGAGAACTGGGTTGCACAAATGGTGACTTGCCTTGCCTACATCCTGGAAGGAAGTCTCCCAGCTGAAATGCAGAGGTGCACACATCAACACTTGAGTCTTCTGCTGCTACTCGTTGGGGTTAAGGCTGAAAAGCAGCCTGGAGGCCTCAGACTGAATGTGACATGTATGCAGATTCTGAGCATTTCGGGAAAACCAGCTGAATGACTAGAATTCTGCCGAGGAAACACAAGAAAAAGAACAGTTACGCCTCTCTGTGTCATCACAGTTTCATCACAGCTTTACCAGACTGGGGTTAATAATGGGGGAAACCATGAATTCAAAGCATTCACAACAAGTTGCTTGATCAAAACTGTAAAAAAAAACCCAACCAAAAAGCTTATTATGAGGCCCAGACCCAAATACACTCAGTGGGTTGAACCAGAAAACCTTAGGTGTAAGGTAGGCTCTCCAAAGTCCACCTGCCCCAGCGTGGAGCAGAGCTCTTGGGCCTTCTGGGCAGTGACATGAGGCAACTGGAGATCCCTAGATGTTCATGCTCAATAGGGAAGTGCCCAGCACGAGGATCTCTGAAGTCCTCTCCCCTTTCTGGAGGGTAGGCACTGTCACAAGCTCTGCCAAGGAGCAATCTCCATCCATATAGGGTGTGGAGGCTGGAAAGTCCTCCTGGGCTCAAGCTCCTGTGCAAAGACTTTCAAAGGACTTGAGGAGCCGGTTTGCCATCTAGTCCCTTGTGGACCAGCACTTTATCAGAATATGGAAAATCTGATTTCATTACAAATTTTGGACTGGAAGAAAAAGTTCTGGTTTTGTGCCTAAGCCTTGATTACCAGCTCTTTGCATTTTCAGCTTGCAGAGCAGGTAGGAGGCCAGCAGTGAGCTCATTGCTCACTCATCTTTTCCATTCCCTGGCTGCATCATTCCCTGGTATTACTCTCCCATTGTGTTCGCTGCTCTGTCTGCTCTTGTGGTGCAAACCATTGTGTTGAGGCAGAAAGTGAGTTATGGGCACATCTCGCTCTGAAAAGACCCCAGGAGTCCAGGAAAGCGGGAAGGAAGTCAACACAATAAAGGAACCTCACTGGACAAAAGGTGACAGAGGCACCTCCTGTGCTCTGTTGCGCCCGGAGGGTCCTCGCTACTGACTTGTCCTGATCCTTCCAGCCAAAGTAAGTTACACCAGTTTGTAAAAGTCCTTGAAATCGTAGAGCTGGGGAGGAGATGAGCTGCTGAGTTGTAACGTGTCAGAGTGCCTGGGAGAGAATGGGGCTTTGTTAACATGCTCTGAAGCAGAAGGGGTTGGCACGGGGCTTTTGTTGGGCAGCGTATCTACTTTTTCTGGTGTGGAGAGTGAGTGCATAGTGGCGGCTGTGATATTTTTCTGATATCTCCTGCTTCTTTGACAAAATTATTATGGGCATTTGTTATAACTATGGATCAACCAGGAAAATGCTTTTGGGCTTTAGGAGGTAGAGTGGTGGCTGAGCTCCTATTGATGATCTTAGGAGTACTCTGGGGCCTCCCGATAGGTGGACTTTGTGGTTTTGGGTGTTTTTTAGAAGGAGTGGAAATAGTTACTGCTGGCTGAGGTGTAACAGAGGACAGGCTTTGGATGCATCATGTACAGGCTGTCACATGCTCTCAGCAGCAGGTTCTGAATAGCAGGAAACATCCCATTTCCCAGGGTTTCCGTCAGTGAGCTACAACAAGGGCGGAAGTCGCAGGAGGGGAGAGACTGGCAGAGCAAGACGACTTTCATTTGGCAAACTGCTGTGGGAATGCACTCTAGGTGAAAAGGAATTGGAGCTGAGAAATGCTGCTGCACAAACTAAAACACATCCTGCCCTTTTCCCTTTCAGTTTCCTGTATTCTATGCTTCCTCAACACGTGAGTTGGAACACATAGATCTCATTTTTTGTTATTTGCCTTTACAAATGACAAGCAATCATTTCAGAAACCCTATTTGCACAGGTTTCGTAACTGTCTCTCCAGGCCCTCTGGGTGCCTCATCTAATGAACAGGCCCAGATCTGTGTTTCAGCAAACGAGGTGGCTGGACGTGGGAGGGGGATGTGGGAGGAGAGAGCGGCGGCTTTGGAAACACCGAGTATTTCAGGACTCGGAAGCTCTGAAGAGCTACTGCCGTAGCATTTACTACGGGGAAGTTTTAATTGGCTGCCTTATGCAAGGTACGTTGCTCTATGGGCTGGTTATTTTTGGGTTTCGTGACCAGCGTTTTTGCTGGTGATGTTTTCCCATTAATCCTGAGGCTTGGGTTTATGTTTTGCCATGCAGGAGGGGTGTCGGATCAGCCTTAGCTAGCAGGCTGAAGGGTTCGTTGGAGGTAATGTGCTATGAGTAATTGTCCTGAGGCAGAGTAAAGTTTTTGGGAGTGTTTTCTACAGTAAGGAATTTTACCCGTGCAAGTAACCAAAGGTGTGGAGTGTGTTTTCCTGGAGTGTAAAATGCACTTGCATGCACTTCTGTGCTTCATTGAGACAATGAATTGCCCTCATTTTAAGAAGGTATTTTGTCTCAAAGGTATTTAATTCCCGGCAGGGTCGAGGCATTAAATCCTCTGTTTGCTCTCCTGTTGTGTTTGCTATTAAGGGGTCATAAAATCATAGAATGGTTTGGGTTGGAAGTGACCCTAAAGATCATCCAGTTCCTACTCCCCTACCATGAGCAGGGACACCTCTCACTAGACCAGGATGCTCGAGGATCCATCCAACCTGGCCTTGAAGACCTGCAGGGAGGGGGATCCAAAACTTCCCTGGACAACCTGTTCCAATGTCTCACCACCCTCATTGTGAAGACTGGTTTCCTAATGTCTAGTCTAAATCTACCCCCCTCTAATTTAAACCCTTTTCCCCTTGTGCACATGTTGGAGGAGCATATGCATGCATGATCCCTCTCCCTGAGGGAGAATCCTGTATTTCTGGGGCTTGGTCCAGTTAGGAGGGAGGGATTTTCCAAACAGACAGCCTCACCCGACAATACAAGCCTGATGAAGTAGGGCTGGAGACAAATCATTCACGCTGGGGTTGCACAGCTTGCCTGGCAGACTAAAGAAACCAATACCCAACTAATTAGTCAGGGTGAGAGAGGCTGATATGCTCGCCTGGGTTTCTGCAAGGAAGAGGAGTGAACAAAAACTTGCAGGTGTCTTAGGTGTTAAGTGAAGTGTCTGGGTCAAAGACCAAATTATAAGGGAACAGTAACACGCTTGAGACTTTTACAAAACAGCTACGCGTTTAGAGCCAGAGTAGGAGGAGCTGTAGTTCACAGGCGGGACTGTTTTTAAACTTTAACTTAGTTTAACTTGGACTTGAACCAAAACTGTGCCTCTTTGTGGAAATAGCCTATGGCCTGGAAGCTTCCTTGACTTTGCAGCTGTTCCCTGAACTTGGTAGTTTCATTACTGCTTCGGCAACAACTTCAATGAGCTGAAAGACAAGATTTTTTAGGATCTGCATGGAAACCAGGCAGAATTCATAATACTGTGGAATCATGGAATGGTTTGGATTGGAAGGGACTGTGAACGTCATCTAGCCCAACCCCCTGGCAATGAGCAGGGACATCTTCAACTCAATCAGGTTGCTCATAGTTCCATCCAAATTGAATGTTTCCCACCTCTCTGGGCAACCTGTTCCAGTGTTTCCACCACCCTCAGGGTAAAAAATTTCTTCCTAATATCTAGCCTAAGCCTCTCCTCTTTTAGTTTAAAACCTGAATTATCCTTCAAGACCTTGCCTTAAATTTAATACTGAATTTTGGAGCCAAACTGTATCAGCAAGTTTAAGAGGTATAAGATAAATTCAGGGACAACAGCTCCATGGACAGATACTAGTTGCACTTCTTGAGGTCCTTGATGCAACAGTTGGTTGTTGGAGGAATACAAGAGGAATGAACCTCAGGAAGTGTCCAAGCTTATGTTTCTTCTCTAAATAACAACTCTTGTTCTTACTGCCAGACTAGCTGGACCACTGGCTTGACCTGGATGGGTAATGTTTACATTCCTATTCAATTGGAAAGGGCTCATGCAAAGTACTTCGTGCTCAACAAAGAGGAATTTTCTTGTGAAGCAGTTTTGTCAGAGTTTTGACCAGCTCTTCAGGTCATCAAAAGACCTGGGTTTTGGCATTCAAAGCACCTCAATGAAATGTGAAGTCTTGGAATGATGATCAGAGGTTAGGAAGCAGTGGTAACTCTTTGTAGGTCTGTCCGTTCTTCAGTGGCTTGTAATTTGTGGTCCAAGAACACTTGAGGCTTCCTACTACACTCAGTCTTTGGTAAAGGCTTCAGGCACTAGGGGAGAGAGGCAGAAAAACTTGGCAGTTCTTCATTCGGTGTTGTTGTTAATGTTCCTGGACACAAGCGAGTTAAAGGGACTGAAACAGAAAGTGGAGAAAGGCTGGATGGAAAGATTAAATTCATACAAGCAAGTCTTCTTTCCTCCATTCCTGTTCTTTTGTGCATACTTCAGTCCTGCCCTATTTCTGGCAGGTGTCAGGGGTGCTATGACGTGCTTAGGGCTTGCACAGGTCACTGGTAGGGCAGATCTGGGAGGGTTTTGAGGTGGCATTTTGTATTGACATGTTGTTAGCATTTGGACATTGCCTCCAGCATAAGCAAGCATCCGTGAGATGGGAAGGAGAGGCAAGTAGTGGTGTCAAAAGGCAAAGCAGCTGGAGGATAGATTCAGAGCCTCAGTTGTGAACCTTTGGTGGAGCAAATCATCTCAAATGTTGCATCTTGAAATTGCACGGACTCATTCTGGGATACGGAGTGAGACAACTTTATTCCCAACCTAGATATTTTTATGTTTTTCTTGATGCTGATCATATAGTAACTAAAAAATTTATGTCTAATCATAATTGTTAGTGTATACCTATAAACAAATCAACTAATAGATCATGGATTGTTCGTACACCTTTTTACTGTTAATTTAACATAAGAGTTCGTTACTTTCCCACTGCTATCAACAGGCAAGGCAAAAACTAGTGGTTACGTATTTTGAAACACTTATCTAAGCAATGTTACAATGCTCTATGCACTTTGTTGTGTGAACTGAATTCTTGCTTTCTCATCCCATCGTTTTGTTCCATCAAGCGTAACAGTGTCCTTCTCCCAAGGCTGCTCTTGCTCCATTAACACATTTGAGCTTGCTCTGGAAANCTGGTAGGGCAGATCTGGGAGGGTTTTGAGGTGGCATTTTGTATTGACATGTTGTTAGCATTTGGACATTGCCTCCAGCATAAGCAAGCATCCGTGAGATGGGAAGGAGAGGCAAGTAGTGGTGTCAAAAGGCAAAGCAGCTGGAGGATAGATTCAGAGGCTCACTTGTGAACATTTGGTGGAGTCAATCATCTCAGATGTTGAATCTTGAAATTGCACGGACTCATTCTGGGATACGGAGTGAGACAACTTTATTCCCAACCTAGATATTTTTATGTTTTTCTTGATGCTGATCATATAGTAACTAAAAAAAATATGTCTAATCCGCCCCTGGCACGGTGGAAAGTGAGGGGAGATGGGGGCACGAGCCCCGATCGGGGAAAACAAACCGAACCCATCCTGGGAGAGGCTGGAGGCCCTGCTGCCTCCCAGGGCGGGGACGTGCCACGGGCAAGGAGTGATAGAATGGCGGGGAATGGCTTTAAATTGNTTAGATCATGTGTTGTTTGTACACCTTTTTACTGTTAATTTAACATAAGAGTTCGTTACTTTCCCACTGCTATCAACAGGCAAGGCAAAAACTAGTGGTTACGAATTTTGAAACACTTATCTAAGCAATGTTACAATGCTCTATGCACTTTGTTGTGTGAACTGAATTCTTGCTTTCTCATCCCATCGTTTTGTTCCATCAAGCGTAACAGTGTCCTTCTCCCAAGGCTGCTCTTGCTCCATTAACACATTTGAGCTTGCTCTGGAAACTCCCACACTCAAAAGTGGCTGTTGCCACAATTTTATGATGGTTTTCTCTCCTTTAGCATAAAGGAAGTGTCCTACTCTAGTTCTACTCAAGTTCTGGAGATCCTGAGTGAGGAGGATGGTTCAGAGGGTGAGCATTACTGTACAATGAACTCTGTCTAATCTGTAAAGCAATTTTACCAGCCCTCTTATTGTCCCAAGTGACCATTGGGTTGGTTTCCAGGCTGTAATTCAGATACTCAGGGGCTGTAGCAAACCTGCTTTGATGTAGATGATAACATGTATTTTAAACCCCAGATGTGTAGCGCTCATTTTTCTTGCTTTTTAGGGCATGCTGAAGTCCCATTTATTTTGGATAAGCAGAGTAGGCATTTTTGGAGCATGAGGCTGAGGGAGTATGAGAATAATATTACACCAAGTTATTTCATGATGCATATGAGCGGCTGGGCCAAAATATTTGTGCTTCTGCACGCGTAAGCTGCTTGCAAGTGATAACAATAATGATAATGGGAGCTAAAAGGCCATGAGAGATCAAACCACTAATTAAACATCCTCTTGCCTGTGGCCCTTATCGTACTTGCCTTGTTATTTGCAAAGGTTAAATGACATTCTTAATTGTGGTGAGAGTGATCTCTAGACTGAGTTGTCAACAAGTAAAGAGTCTTCTTTGAGCTGTTGAATTCTGAAGCTATTGGAGAGAGACCAGGCATGGCCAAAGGTCCACTCATCTCACTTATGCTGGATTAAATAAAACTTCTCTTGTACCTCTTTGTTGGTTACAAACGGAGTCTGGGGTAGGTAGTTCAGCCTTCAGACACCAAGAAAGGGCAGGTGGATTTAGTCCTTTTGAAGTCAGCTTGATGTTGGTTGCTTTTTTTATTGGGCTCAGGAGGGAACTTCCTAAGAAGGGTACATGTCCTCCAGTTTGGGTTTGGGGAAGAAAGAAGAAAAGCTGGGTCAGATAAGATTCGTGCAAAGCTTTTGCAGAAAAAAAAAAGAGAAACATACTCATATAACTCCCTGTTTTTTCCTGGAGTTTTTTGTCATAAAGATGGAAGATGACAGAATTCATGAGGGGTTGGGAG
>WAAB01001978.1:0-73675 GCA_013389865.1 Piaya cayana
GTAGTTTTAGTGTAACTATACATACATTACTGGAATAGCACAAGAGAAGAAATGGGACTGGTGTCTCCGCTGCGTCAGGAGTTTCAAACACTGCTGGAAAGGCTGAACAAGGTGAAGAAGAATAAACAGAGTACTTCCCACTGCTAACATACTCCCACTGCACATAAAACTCATTTACAATCTAGAAGCGGAATGACGTTATTTTTTAAATCAGCAACATAGCAGCATCCCAGATTTAGGGGTACTTCTACCTGACGAGAGATTTAAGGTTATAACAACATCCCTCTGTTAATATTAAACACTTCACTGCTTCATCTCATGCTCTCTCTGAGCAGCCCTCTCTGAGTACTTTTCTATAACCACTCATCACAACCATTGATGCAGGATAGAGGCTTTTCTCTGGGATCCGTAAACCAGATGAAGTCCCTGACCTGTCTCAGAGCATTTTCCCAGAAAGTGCTTGCAAAAACTCTTTGTTCTCAAATCCTCCAATTCAGCATCACCACTAACACACTGAGACGTTGCTCAAGGCCAAGATGGAACAAAACTAATTATATTGCAGGGAAATCTAGCAATAAATAGAAGAAGAAGGAAGAGGGACTCCAGGATAGGAACAGCTCTTGCACCTAGAGAGGACTTGGACAGCTGGGGAGCCTGCTGAAACACGGGCATAGGGAGAGGTGAGCTGCCACCAACCCTGTGGGCAAAGCCGGTGGTGTGAGCTACCACGGCTCCTGGATTCTGCTCCTCTGCACAAGGATCACCCCTCACCAGGCCAAGATAATGCATCTTTTAAACACGCTAGGGAAGCACAATGCACTTCAAGGGGATCATTGAAATCCAGTCCAGGACGCCAATGCATTTCAGGGCAGCCCACGTCCAAATACCCTGTGCATGCTTAACATCTCCCGCATACGGCTGTAACACAGCAATTTTGGTTTATTAAGCATAAAATCCAAAGGGGGAACTTCTCTGAAATCCTACTCAGCATCTCGCTAACCTACCAGCAACAAGCTGTCAGGTCTGCTAAGTGCTTGCGTTATGTCTTGCAAAGCTTTTCCAACATTCACTGTTGCATTAAGGGGATTCTGCGAGACACAGATGTCCCAGGCTCTGAATAATGGATTTATGAGCAGCAGCTCAAGGAACTAGCTGAGGAAGAAAAGAAACCCAAGTGGCAAAGCAGAGTATTTAGCAATCTGGCATAAAAGCATCTTCACCTGAAGGCTGTGGCAAAGGCAGGTTTTTCAATTAAAATAAAGGAAAGCAAACCAAGTGCTTAGTAATGCTTTTATGGAGTAGTGTGAGCAAAAGAAGCAGTGAAAGGAAAGGAGTCATTCACTCTTTGTTCCCCTGTAGGGTGCAAAGCCCCAAATCGGAGAGCAGGATCCTCCCCAGCGAGCTCCATACTGTAAAGACACACACAGAGAAAGATTAAAGCTGCCTCAAGGACTTTGCAATCACAAATCATGAGGCACTGAGCAGCTGGATGCTGATCTCCCTAAGCCAGTGGATATTTCTTTTGTTAGCGGCTGATCCCATCTTCCCCCTTGTCTGTGTATCTCTAATCTCGGTAAAGATTTCTAGTAAGCACTTGCTCAGGTAGTTCCTGGTTTTACTGGATGAGACTATCTAAACCTTGCAGGAACTGCTGCTTCCCGTCTCGCTTGTCATCCCAGGGTCGTGCTTAACATTTCTGCCCCTGTCACTTTGTGGGTTTGGCTGACACGTCAGGCAAATAAAGGTCACATCAGTGGAGTGGCTGTTCCACGTGGTTTCTTACGATGCTATCGTGTTCATCACCTGCCATTGAGGAGTTTCGGCTGGTGGCTGTGGTCTGGCCCTTGCAGCCCGCCCGGCGCAGAGAGTGGCTGCGTGGTGTCTGATCAGTAGCCTTCAAGACCTCTTTGCATAAAAATAGCTACATTTTTTTTTCCGTTTCATTATTTGACTAACCCTCTTCTCCCCACATGTCATCCTTTTCTCGCATTTACAACAGCTCAAAGCGTATGTCTCTAAAGACCTCATGGTGTTTGTTCACCCTGCAATGCCGTTTTAGCAACAAAGCGGCACTAGAGAAAGTAGCAGTCAAGAAATTTAAAAAAAAATGTAAAAAATGTGCCAGACTGGGTTATCTTCATGTTTGCAGCGTGTTGCTTGGTAAAACCAAACAGTCTATAAGATGCTAATAAAATGTTAACGTGACAAGCTCATGTGATTAATGCCCGTTTGTGCCTTTTGAGCTCTCAGAACTGAAAACCCCCCACGTTTTCATTAAAACAACATTTTTGATTTGTGTCATCGGAACAAATAGGTTAGTAGAAGTAATATAGGTCAGTTAGGCAATTGAAGTGCTCCAATTTCGGCTCACCATGGTGCCTGTGGCTTCTTTCTCTAACTNGGAAAACGGAAAATCTCAATGAGTGCGGCTATTTTGGAGACTTCTCCCCATCCCTTTTGCAAGAAGCCGGGGTCCAGGAGCTCCTGCCATCAAACCACTGATCGCACACAAAAGCCTGAACGCCCAGGGCTGGAGAGCTGCCTCCCACCGGGTACCCAACCACTTATCCCTGCCCCAAGCCACATCCCGGGCTTCAGCATCCTCCCCATTCTAGAGCTTCACTTTCCCCCCATTCTAGGCGCACACCCCATTCTGGGGCTTTGCATCCCCCCCATTGTAGGCGCATCCCCTATTCTAGGGCTTTGCATTCCCCCATTCTAGAGCTTCACATCCCCCCCATTCTAGGGGCACCCCCCGTTCTGGGGCTTTGCATCCCCACAATTCTAGGACTTTGCATCCCCCCCCCATCCTAGGGCTTTGCACCCCCTCATCCTAGGGCTTCGCATCCCCCCATCTTGCGGCTTCGCACCCCCCCCATCCCGAGGCTTTGCATCCTCCCCCGTCCCGAGGCTTCGCATCCCCCTCCTTCATCCTGGGGCTTCGCAACCCCCCCCATCTTCATCCCGGGGCTTCGCATCCCCCACCCCGGGCTTGCATCCCGCATCCCCCCAATCCTAGGGTTTCGCATCCCCCGCGGAGGATGCGCGCCCATCTCCGCCTCCTCGGGGCTCCCGCAGGCACCGCCCGGCGGGTCCCGCCGCCTGTACGTGTGCGTGGGGAAGGATGTTGTGCCGGGCGCCCCCCGCCCCGCGTTACCCGCATCCCGCGGTGCCGCTCCCTGCCGCCCGCTCCGCGCTCCCCGCTCCGCGCTCCGCGCTCCCCGCCGCGGGGGCGGGCGCTGCGCCCCGAGCGACGCGCGGAGCCTCCAATGGGCGGCGGGGAGCGGGGCGGGGCGGGGCGGGGAGAGGATGGGGAGATGATGGGGATGCTGGAGGGGAGAGGATGCAAAGGGAGATGGGGATGGAGAGGATGGGAGAGGGAGATGATGGAGATGGGGATGGAGGAGAGAGGAGAGAGGATGGGAGGTGAAGATNGGGATGCTGGAGGGGAGAGGATGCAAAGGGATATGGAGATGGGGAGAGGATGGGACAAGGAGATGAAGATGGAGATGGAGAGGATGAGAGAGGGAGGCGGAGGTGGAGATGGGCATGGGAGAGGGAAACGGAGATGGGGATGGAGGGGAGAGGATGGGAGGTGAAGATGGAGATGGAGAGGAGAGAATGGGAGGGGGAGATGGAGAGGGAGATGGAGATGGGGAGAGGAGGGGAGAAAGAAATGAAGATGGAGAGGATGGGAGGGGGAGATGGGGATGGGAGAGGGAGATGGAGACGAGGATGGGAGAGGAAGATGGAGGGGAGAAGATGGGAGAGGATGGGAGGGGGAGATGGAGGTGGAGAGGAGTGGATGGTGCAGGAGAGGGTCCCATAAAGGAGGAAAGGGGGGGAGAGGCAGCAAGGGGAGGATGGGGAGAGAGATAATGGAACGAGAAGGAAGGGAATAAAGACAGAGCAGGGGTAGTGGCAGGTGCATTTTAGTCAAAACATACTATTTCCCGTCCTGCTGCACACATCACAGCCCCCATGCAGGGTGTGGGATGTTACCCCTCCTTCCCCNGAGGGGAGAAGAAGGGAGAGCAGCAGGGATAGACAGGAGCAGGGAAGGGCAAAAGAGGGTCTGACACTGGGGGGCTGGGAGAGGGAGATGGGAAAGGGAGGGGACGGGAGGGGGAGAGGGAGGTGAGAGGGAGATGGAGATGAGAGGATGGTAGGGGGAGATGGAGGTGGAGGGGAGTGGATGGGGCAGGAGAGGGTCCCATAGAGGAGGAAAGGGGGTGAGGGGTAGCAAGGGGAGGATGGGGAGAGAGATAATGGAACGAGAAAGAAGGGAATAAAAACAGAGCAGGGGTAGCAGCAGGTGCATTTTAGGAAAAACACACTATTTCCCATCCTGCTGCACACATCGCAGCCCCCATGCAGGGCGTGGGATGTTACCCCTCCTTCCCCAGCCTCTATGCACCGTTGGGATGCTGAGGGAGAATCATAGAAA
The DNA here is from genome assembly GCA_013389865.1 of Piaya cayana. NCBI lineage: Eukaryota > Metazoa > Chordata > Aves > Cuculiformes > Coccyzidae > Piaya > Piaya cayana. The sequence continues at coordinate 4,448 of WAAB01001978.1, forward strand.
TTCTGGGGTACATTCATACACCAGACTGAGGGGGAACTGTGCTGGAAGGAGCCTCATCTCTGGCTGTGGTGGCTGAGAGCAATGGCAGGAATCGAATCCTTACTTCCAGCTGTCACAACAAGCTGCACTCATGTAAAAGGAAGAAAAAGTACGAGAGCAGATGCATGGGTATTATTTTATCTGAAGCACAAACCAGCTATCACGGTGTTATCTTTATTGGTGTAATATAGTGCCGGGCACTGTGGGGCTGGGCACAGCTGGGTTAATTATTGCAGGAGAGGTACAACTCAGCTCCAGAGCTGAAGGAGCCGTGAAGGAAAGCTGGGGGCACACGCCAAACCCCTTTGATTTGCATCAACACATTTGCCTGGGCCTTCTCCTCTGCTGTTTGGGGACTCGCTGTCACAGCGGTTGGTTTATAGGCATAGAGGGGGGCCTTGAGTGGTTACACAGGTGAGTCTCTGGGCCCATACCCACACCTGAGCACTCCATGCACTCCAGGCTATAAATCACCTGAGCAGGAGGAAGCTTGGCAGATGTGATGTGTGCAAGTGTAAGGGTCTAACCATGCAACCCTTGTGTGCCTGCCAGTGCAGCTTTTTTTGTGTGTTTCTTATAAAAGCTGTTTCACATCACTTGGGAATTTGGCCTGTTTCTGCATGTTCAAAGATAAATAATTCAGGCACTGTATGTTTAGCTCTTTAAAGTGCAATCAGTTCTCCATTATCCGGAGTGCGTGGGATAACCTGGGTAATGGAAAACCCCAGCTAACACTGCACAAGGCAGTAAGGAAAGCTGAGATACGGCCTGAGGTCTGACATCCAGCCGCTTTGCTGAGCCAGGGGGGGCTCATCTCTGCTCAGTGCAAAGGCTACACCTTTCCCACAGCTGCTGCTGGAGTTCAAGTACTCAAAGGTAACTGGGAACTGAGGAAAAGGTAACTGGGAAAAGGAACTGAGACAGAAGCAGACCCTGCAGGTTGCTGAGACTCGTTCTGGTCTGGATCACTGTGTTGTTTGCATCGCTGCCTCTTCAGCATCCTCTGAAGCAGTAGCTCCAGCATGGAGCTTGAAAGCACTGCCTTTTTTTTTTTTTGCCCCATCCTTGCTGTGCCCCAGGTTGTTGGAGGTGGATGAGCTTCTTGCGGGTTTTGCTTTCACTTACTGAGCTAAATTTGGAACTGTTGAATGAGATTTTAGAGCAAATTTAAGTGTGGGTGAGCCTGCTGTTTGCAACATGCTGTGGTCAGGAAAACCAGGAAGCATTTGCTCCACAGACACTGATGTTACTTTATTCTATATTAATCGTTTCCTGTGCTCTGAAATTAGGGCACTGTTTTTGGCTGATGCTGTACAGTCACTCGTGAGTAAGACCCCGTTTCAAACTGTTTCTGCATTAAATAAACAGGGTGGAAAGGAGAGAAGACGTGCAAGAGTGAAGCAGTGCGTCAAAACCATCCGAGTAGGGGAAACCCCACACGTTTCCTGTTGAGCGATGCCAAGCTGCATTCATCGTTGGCTCCAGCTTCGCAGTGATGCATTGCTGTTCCTCAGCCCTCCTCACTTCTCCACATAAAATCCACGCACAGAAAAGCCTAATTAAAACTGCAAAGACTTCCAGTGCTTGGTTTTGCAGCCTTTGATTTTTCTTTAACTTTGTTTTATTAGTTGTAAATTCTTGGTATGACTAGCACTTTGGGGGTTAGTACAGAGAGGGGGTTCGCTTAGTGGATCTTCCACAGGTTGTGTGTTAGCACAAATGGCTGATGTACCACATTTGTAGTAAAATGCTACAAGGAGAAACTCCCCTTGTAACTTCAGTGGGATTGTAGTTCCATCCTCTGCACTTACATTTCAGTTACTCCTGGTTTAGTGTTTGATAGGAACAGTTGGACTCGATGATCCAGTGGGTCTCTTCCAACCTGGTTATTCTATGATTGTATATGTTTTGGTCCATCCTGCCTTTGGTGAGGTGGTCCTCAGAGGTGAAAAGTAATTTTTTTTGCTTAATTTTGGGTGATTTTTTTTGTACAGAATCTCAAAATACGTTACCTCTTTGGTGAAGGAAGAGTAAAAATATGAGGCTTGTCCTATGAGCTAATGGTGACTATGGTAATGTGTCTAAGGGAGAAGGTATGGCAAGGAAGGACACCTGGAAGGTCATCTGTAAGAAATCTGTATCCTACAAAAATCTTTGAATATGCAAGGCAGTGGCACGGCGAATCAGAGTTTCCATCTCTGCTGATTCACTTGCAAATGAAAAGGAGTCTGTCCCAGGGGGAAATTAGTTTTAAAATCCGTTCTAAAGCCCGTAGGGCTCAGAGTGAGCCAATGCACACCTTGACCTGTGAGTGGCAGAATGCTCCTCCAAAGCTTGGTATCTTTGCAGGACTGGTCTCATCTAAAGGGATTTTTGTAGCTGCTTTAGGGCATAGGAGAAGCAGAAAGGAATTTGCCAAAGCTATAGAAAGGCTTGAGGCGTGTATGACGCAATGAAAGCTGGTGGAGGAACAGTGGTGGGGAGGTGCAGCCCTGTCTCCCTCACTGCCTGGGATGCAGGTTTCTTTGACAGTATCTGGCCTAAATCTTCCTCACCTCTGCCAATGTCTTGTTTCAGAACCATCTTCTTTCACCCCCTGACCTGTCAAGCCCAGCCAGAGTGGATATAGCACTCTGTTAGCAGCTGGTGCTGCTGGTGGCCTTTCTTTTAAAGTTTAAGGGGACAAAATTTTTCCTTGGCTGGGGCTTGGTGGTGGGCACAAAGGTTTCTGAAAAGACGAGGCCACTTCTGCCCCTGTCCATCATCAGAGCTGAGTATTATCAGGGCAGTGACGGTAATAAACAATGACAAGGAGACTGGTAATCATATTAGTAGTATTATTACTAGCATAATCATATTATTGTTATTATACGAGTTATTATCTCCTTGGGTTTGGAAGGCTCTAATCATTTTAGTTGGGTTGAAATGTTGATTTTAAGGGTCATGTTAACCCTTGCAGAGATCCCTGCAATGATTTTCATTCAGTATTTCACAAGGAGATGGATTTCTGATGTGTTGTATCTCTGTCAGAAGCTTTGGGACAGGCAGGAGCTGGGCTGCCATTTCTTATAAATCTCCGTAAATCATTAAAACTCTGGTTTTAATGAATGCAAATTTAGTGCCGCAGAAGGGAAGCCAGTCAGCTGGAGGGGAGGTGCTCCCAGAGCTGGAATCACTCCTTTGCCAGTGGCTGTTGAAAGATATTTCTTCAAGTTTATATTCAGGCCCAACGTGGCCTTGAACACCTCCAGGGATGGAGCAGCCACCACTGCTCCAGGCAACCTGGGCCTGGGCCTCCCCACCCTCATTATACATGAGAATTCCCATCAAATCTCAGCAGGGAAATTTCAGACTAGTCTGCCTCTCTCTCTCTTATGACCCTGTACTTCTCTTATGCCTAAGTACTAATCTATCTTCATGTACACATATATCTCTACACCTCTGTGCTTGCATATAGAATTATTACACTGTAAATAGGAGTAAATCTCATTTTTGAATCTCAGTTGCCAATCAATTTGATTATTTTGCATGTAGTTAATCATTTTAATCACTTTGCTAATCAATAGATTATTAAGTGCTAATAGGAATTCTGCAGTCTTGCCTTAATAAATTCTAAATGCTGATAAAACAGAGTTTGGTAAATTCCTGTCTGCTACAAAGTTCAGTCCTGTAAACCACATGGAACCTGAAGTGATCGGGACAACCTTTGGGCTAAATCTGTGCAGACATAAATGTTATTAACACCCCTCAAATGAAACTGTCCTTGTTTTTCAAAGATCCACAGAGCTGACTAGGAACAGTACATGGCATCCAGCAGCTCTGAGTTAGCATCAAGGTCATTTCAGGCTTAGGAGTTAACAGGACAATTGTAACTGTGATGATAACACGATATTTTTGTAACAGTTGTTTTTCAGCTGGGAGCAGCCCACATTAGCAAAACCACCCCATGGGACTGGATGTTGTGGGTTCCAGCGAGGTAGCACTGTTACCATAAGCATCTCGGCCACACTTGGGTCCAGCTATGCTGCTCAGGGCTGGCTGCAGCAGCTCAGGGGGCTCCTTTTTCCATGTCGATGTGCTGCACTGTGCACAGGAGCCCCTGAGCTGGGTGTAGGAGTCCTACAGAAATGCAAACAGTAATTAATAATAAAAATAATCACAGTCCAGATCATTGTAGAGAGGAGGGTGATGGCCTCTTCTCCCAAGTGACAGGACGAGAGGGAATGGCCTCAAGCTCTGCCAGGGGAGATTTAGGCTGGACATTAGGAAAAAAAATCTCACAGAAAGGGTCATTGGGCACTGGAACAGGCTACCCAGAGAGGGGGTTGGTTCACCTTCCCTGGAGGTGTTTAAGGCACGGGTAGACAAGGTGCTAAGGGACATGGTTTAGTGTTCAATAGGAACAGTTGGACTTGATGATCCGGTGGGTCTCTTCCAACCTGGTTGTTCTATGATTCTATGATTCTGTGATACATGGGTCATGCCCAGCTTCAAAATTGAAATTCTTTGGGCAAAGAATTCTGCTACTTTCTCACTTAGAAGGGACTATAAATCGTGGTCTGTGTCCTGAGAAGAGAGCTGGAAGAGACCACACTCTGCACCTTACCTTCATGGTTTGCTAGACCTGAAGCTCTGAGATGAGAATCAGCCACCTTGGAGATCTGTGGGTGTGATTGAAGCTGCAGGAATGCCCTGGCCTGGGGAGGGAGGAAGGGCAGAGATGCACCTCAATCCCACCTTTTCTCTGCTCGGTTCACTGGGGGAGGAGAGGAAAAGTGATGGAAAGTAGTCAGAGAAAAGAATATAAAATGAGAGCAAATCTTTTGTGGGTATGTAACAGCTCAGAATCCACCACTGTGTTGTACCAAGCAGCAATGCAAACTGGACTTTGAGGAAAATCACTTGTGCTGTGGGCTGCGCTTCTTGTCCATTTGGTGTGTGCTTTTGGCACCATGTCCAATGGGAATATTTACTTTTAATTTAACAACAGCACAAGCTCCACCATACAAAGGAAGCACATGCTGAGCTCTCGCGGGACACAAGTGAGGTGGCAGCATCTCAAATAAAATCCCAGCAATGCCTGTGGTGCATGGGAAGTGGTGCAGAGCATTGGCACCAAGGTTTGGGCTTCGACTCCAACTGAGTTGCCATGATCAACATGATGTGTTTGTACAGCAAGAGGAGACCGTGTTCATCAGAGGAACACCCTTCCTCTTTACGTGTGTTTTTGAGGTGTAATCACCACTGAACTGCTCTTTAAGATGTCCCATCCTGGAACCATTCAAGGTCAGGTGGGACAGGCCTCTGAGCAATTTGATCTAGTTGAAAATGTCCTTGCCTGCTGCAGGCGTTTGAACTGGATAACCTGTAATGGTCCCTTCCAACTCAAACCATCTTATGATTCTATAATTTTACACTGCTTTTCTCTTGCTAGGAAACTACAGAGAGGTTATTTCCAGTCACCAAAGATTTTACTTTTTTTCCTTAATAAAGCCTTCTGAAAAATCAAGGTTATAACTGAGGCATGAACTTTTAATGACTTTGTTTCATAATCCTCTTGAAGATTACTGTGGAACTAACTGAGTCTTTCAACCCCTTTTGTTGTTGGTTTCAAATGCTGGCACAAAAGGTGCTCCAGATCTCGCACACTGTGCTATTCGCTCTGCCCAAGCTCCCCTGCAGATTTCTATAAGTGTTGCCATTGCAGCGTAATGAAGTGCAGATGTTTATCGACAGTGATATCATCTGCCCGTATGGGCTGGGAGCCGGTCACGAGCATCGTGTGTTTGTGAAGAATATAGTCCAGCAGGATGTGTAACATGCTTAGGTAGCTGTATTGGAAAGATTTCCAGATAGCTATTGATTTTCCAGTCCTGTAATTAGTTCAGAGATTACAAACATAGAAAATATTGCCCCATAAATTGATTTTTTTAATTGTTCATAGCACCAAAACCATGGTATGACTGCAAAGCATGACACATGCTTCCTGCAGAGGAAGACTTTGAACTTTGGAAAAATATTGCTCCTGTAAACACAGAGAAGAAATCATGTGGCTAATTCTGCTCCTAATTCAGATAAGGCCTGGATCCACTAGTTCTGACTGATTTTGAAAATCCATCCCTCTTGCAGGATCAAAGCCTACAGCAGAGATCAAACTCTGCATCTATGAGGCTGGATTTCATCCTGGCCAGGAGACACCCACGTGGATCAGGATCCCAGCAAGCATCAGCCACTCTCCATGGCACAGAGCCCTCCATCCTCCTGCAGCTGCAGAAGCCATAAATTGTTCTCTGGTGTCCTTGTCCCTCCAGTCCTGTGTCATCGCAAGGGTGCTTCAGGCTACTAGTTGCTTTGTAGCTCCTCTCTCCAGTTAGTGCTTTTTCTTGTTTTTAACTCCCTTCTAGGATGCTGAGAGGGAGATTAGAGAGGATGCAAAGATTGGAGGTATAGGAAGGATGGTCAGGATTACTGCAGTTGTCCTGTGTATCAGATTATTTTTCCCCCACTTCTTTATCCAGCTCTTGGCACCTGTGGAGCACAGAGAGCAGCAGGCAGGTGGCTGAGGGCAGAGACTTCTGACACAAGCATCCATGGCCAGAAGCAGGCAAACGAATAACCATCTATTAACCATCCTACGGCTGCTCTCACCTCCATCCCATGGATGCAGAGCAGGGTGAGCCCCAGCCCTGACCCTTGCTGCAGCAGGTGCTGCTCCCACCCTGTCACCCCGGGCTCTTCCCAGCAGCGAGGAGCTGCATTTGCACAAGCAAACCTGCCCAGCACCTTCCAGGTCTGCAATGTCTATTTTTTCTGTTGCTTCCAGGCAACATTATTTAGTCTGTAATTATCGAGTGAAGAAAGAGCTCTCTTCTCTTCTTTGCAGGGGATTTTTCAGTCCTTCCTAATGAGGTGCATGAGCCGGTCAGCGCTTTGAGCTGGTGACTCAGTGGCATCATTGCACACACAGGGTGGGGTGGCTGTTGTTTACGCAAAATAGTAGCTATGCCCAGTAAAAACCCCAAACTTCCTCTTTCAAAGAAGCTGTTATTTCGCTCTAGCAGGATATTTTCTGTGAAGAAAAAGCCAGGAGACATCAACAGGGGCCACAAGGGCACTTTAGTTAGTGAGGCTGTTACGATTATTTCATCTTATTGCCCAACTGTGCCGGGCATTAAAGGAATAAATTGAGTCACTTCTCCGAAGAGCTTGCAAATTAGGAAGCACCTTCTCCCCCCAAAATAATTTCCAAATTACAGGATAACATATTCATGGTCTCACAGGCAGCCAGAGGATTTGGCTACCATGGGATGTCTTCCAGAACTTGTGAAATCTCAGGAAGAAAGACATTCTAGTTCCTAAAAGCTTATAATAATAAAAATAGCCAAAACAAGCAAGTTTCATCATCGTCAACTGACTTGGTTGAGAAAATGCTTCTGTCATCTTCAAGGGTACCCAGTCACAGTGCAACCTTGGCAAGTGTCTCAGGTCACGGGAAGTGCTGCAGTGAAAGTAAATTTAATAAGACATTAATAAACTGAGCGTTCTCTCCTCCTTCGCCTGCGGCAGCTCCCAAGCAAGTGGTGTCAGACCAGGGTACGAGTTCTCCTCCTGCACGTGCAGTCATTGCACCAGTCCATTTTTAATCTTTTCAGGAAAACGGTATCACTGGGAGAATCCTGTAGGATAAAGATGTGGGAGAGAGGAGAAAATCTGCTTAATTCTTTACCTCTCAAAGCAATTATATTAGATTTGCTGGGCTTCCTGGGGAGCAGGATTTGGAGTGTGGGTGAGACAACTGAATTGCAAGTGTTTTCCCCACCTCCCTCTGTTGTAGGACAGGTGGATATGAAAAAAAAGTAGTGCTTCACTGTAATAGTAATTGTGGTTTTAGTAATTCCCCCTTGCACGAGGGCAGTGGGGTTGCCTCCAGGATCCCAGTATGGGGAAAGCACCGTGCAAGCATCAGTCCCCCTTAACCATGCACTTTTGGGGTTAGGCAACAATTAGGCATTTGGGGGGTTACCCACGACCTTCCCGAAGTGGGAGGATTTGCAGGGTGACCTGTGGGTGCTTCTTAGTGACCGTCTCCCTTCGGAATTCCCACCGGGCTAGGAAGGGGAGCAGCTGCATTAGCCCAGTCTCACTCTCCCATCTAGTGGTAAAATATGGAAAAGTGGTTCAAGCAGAAAGGAAGATTTCAGCTTTCTGGGGCTTTTGGAGGAGGTTCAAGTCAAACCCACCTTCCCAAGCATGCTGGGGGGGCAGGAATGTCACTGACTCGATCCAGAAGGAAACACAGGAAAATGCAAAGTGGCTCCAAGTCCTTTCTGGGGTCCAGTAGGATTTGGGGGGTCCTGCTCCAGGAATAAGCCATGAAGGATAGAGACCTGCACACTGATGAATATCCCTCCACCCCTGCAGGTGAACCTCTAAAAATCTGGACCTAAAAACATTCATTTCTTTAGCAAAACAATGTCTTCTAAACCACTCGTGGTGGGTGGGAGGCAGAAAGCCGCAGAGCAGTGCAACAGCTGCCTCTTCCCACAAATAAACTCTTACCTTTAAATGTCCCTCACTGCTGCTCTGACCCTGATGCAGGCGCAGCTTTTGAGCTCCCCCCCCCAGCCACACGCCACCTCACTGCCTTCCCGGAAAGGCTCTGTGGTCCCCCAAAATAGCAGTGGGATGTGCAGCCCACAAAGGCTGATTGTACAGATGAGATTAGGTGCATGCAGGCACCGGGAGAAAATGTGCTGTCAGAAACGTGAGATGAGGCTGAGCTCACTGAACACAGCATGTACAGCCCAAAACTTCAATAATGGAGCAACCTTTAAGACCTCTTCTAGGAGGTGACATGGGGAGGTTGAAGCAGGGCAAGGTGGGTTACTTTGAGTTGTTAAACTGTGTTTTATTTCAGCCAGACCCACTGAACTGGACAGGAAGGGTTTCACCTCTTCCACAGAACTTCAAGATGTTCAAGGTGATTCAGGCCCAAGTAATTCCTATTTTTCCATAGGAACCAGTGCAAAAACAGCTCAGGAGGTGATGGGGCCGTCGGTTCCTGGGCTGGAGAGGTGTGGGGCTCAGACCTGCTCTCCTGAGTTCAGGGTGCTGCAGTTCCAGAGACCTGAGATGCAGAACAGGAGCATTCTTAGAGAAGATTTATGTTTTCACATCAGGTGGAAGAATCGTAGCATTTCCTGGAAGGTCAGATGATGTTCCATTTTCAGCAAATAAGGTCAAAAGCAAAAAGGAAAAAAAAAAAAAANAAATAAATAAATAAATAAATAAATAAAAAGGTGCTGAGCAGGTTTTGGAGGGAGGGAATGAGCCAGGTGAGACGGAAACCTTCTACTAGAAGGAATGCGGTGCTCGGGGTGGTTTCTCAAAGAGCAGGGGATGCAGGTTGGACCTGGCACAGGCAGGAGCAGGTGATGGGCTGAGGCCAGCGCGGGGGATGCGTGAGGTGGTCCTGGTCGGGGACAGGACATGGTCAGGCTGTGCTCGGTGCAGCTGGGGCCAGGATGGGTGCTGGCTGAGGGTGCTGGGGTGCAGCTCAGCCACATCAGCCCTCGGATACTGCGTGTGTCAGGAGAGGGCAGCCTTCGCCGCAGATGGATGCAGCTGGGAGAGCAGAAGGCACCTGCGCTTAGCCGCCCTGGCGCAGCAGGAGCTGTGGCTTTCATGCTAAGTGTAAATGAGAAAGTTTAGATGATGCCCAGGGTGGAAAAGTGGGTTGTGCAGGTGAAAAAGGCACTTTTTTTTCTCATGAAGACACTGCTGGGGGTTAAGCATGGTCCTCCCTGCACCCTTGGGGATGTCCTAGGATGCAATTCGCATCTGAGCTGGGGAGGCAAAAGGGCCCCTGGAACAAGGCTGGCCATGACTTGCTGCTCCAAAATCTGCTCTTCTGCAGTCTTATGCACACACACACATATATATATTTCCCTTTCCCATTGCAAGCTCATTTGCATGCAGCACAGACCCCCAGGCACCGCGTGTGCCACAGCCTGGGGACGCAAGTGGGCCATCCTGGGCTTTGCGTCTCCAGTGCTGGCCCTGCAAACCCTCCCTGGAAACATGTTCCCTGCCACAGCAATAAAAAAAAAGGTTAATGAAAAGACATGCTGGAAACGTGGAAGTACAGTTAATGCTACTGCTGTGATGCTTCATTTGAGCTGCAAAGAGAAGATAAAGTTCTGCCTCCCACTAGAGGTGTCACCAGGGAAAATTATTCCTTCCTTCATTAAATGGCATCTCATTGTTTCTTCTTTTCAGCTTGCTGCCAGCTTGGTGTCACAGTCTATTTTTTTTGTGAAAATAATCTGGTTTGCTGGCAGTGGTGGTACCCTCCACCCAACCTCCCACCCCCCAGGCAGGATCAGTAAAACAGATATTCAAAAATAGATGCACCTAGGAAAGAAGACTAAATAAGGACTGATCTTAGTATGTGAATCCCTAATGAAGACCCACTTAGCAGTCTCGGCATATTCATCAGCTTCAGGGGATAATCGTTGATTGTGTGTCTGCAGTTACTTTGTTCTTCTTTGCTAATTACACCCAGGGCAAATGAAACACACACACAGCCATGTCAGAAATGAGAAGAGCAGATGGAGATGGTCATAGTGGTGACCCATCCAAAGTGGAAAATTATCAAATAGGAGGTTTTATAGCCCGTTACATGGAGCTATTTCATCCAGCAAGAAGAGGTAGGTCACCTCCAATCACCAAGGGTGAGATCCAGCTCATCACGCCATCTCCCGTCTCTCATTAACAAGAGATGAATCTGAACAGTTCTGCCTGTGATACCCCTTGGTGAAGCACCAGGCACACGTTTTGGGAGGCTGTTTGGGATTCACTAATATGCTGGTACTGCCCAAAAGGTCACTGCACTGCTCACCTCTGCCCAGGAAGATTTTTCCCTCTTAGCAAGGGATTTTTCAAACAGCTGCTACAGTCCTGTGAAACTCAGAGTGAAAAATATACTTCCATACACTACAAGGTATATAAATATAGGGAATCTTTTAACAGGATTTTCTTCTTAAGCACCTTAGGACACTGATTCCTCCCTTTCCTGAAATCAAACCTGGAGCACTGAGGGACTGCAAGGTGAATGAAGTTTTAACACTTTATTTGATAATAACCTGCAAAAGAAGAAAGAGGACAAAAATAGTAAGAAAGAGAGCCAGCCAGATGCTGCCTCACCATGAGTACCTGTGTCTTCATTAGTTTGCCACTAAACTCATGGCAAAGGATAAGGATGGGAGAGGAGCGCTGGGATGTGAAGCGCCGTTGTCAGAGGACTCTGCTGTGAACTGGATTACGCTGCTGTAATACCTACTCTATTTCTATTTCTCTGATCCAGCTCCAAGACCTCATTGACGGTGATTACTCTCAGACCCTTCGACGTCCACTCCTCTCTGTTCCTAACCCAGCAAACCATCCTCTTCTCACCAGTTCTGAGTCAGGGGTAAATCACGGCATTAGGCTACCTCTATTTTATGGTCCCTTCATTATTTCCACCTCTGTGATTATGCTAATTATCTAACTGCTTTCGAAGGGCTGTACAGTAGCTCACATTAATTAATTACAGTGTTAACTAGTCTTGTTAAGAGTCCCCGAGTTTTTGCATTATGATTTGAAATTATTCAATACAAAAGTAATCTGAAGGGGAAAAAGAAGTCAATAGGAATAGACACTGTATTCGCCAGCAGCTTGGCTGAGAGCCTCTCTGATATATTCAGAAATGTTATGATTTACAAGAGCCCGCTAACCATTTACTTTGTGTCTATAATAAAAAAAAATAAAAAGAGTAAGTTTGAAGTTTCAAAATCACAACCATTAAAGGCTCCTTCTCACTTTCTTTGATTTGAGGCAGTTGACTGACACATTAAAATGGGATCAAAAGTAACTGACAACACATCTGCTTCATCGCAATAGCTATAAGCAAGCGCTTGCTGCGGCTGCAACAGCTCTTTATCACACAGCAAACCCAGGACGAAGCAGAAATAAAGATCTGAGAGGAGGTTAAGTTTTCACTGCTGGAAAAACATTACTCTGACAGCTTTCAGGACCTTCCTATAAATCCTTATCTTTGGAGACTATTTGATGTGCTAAAGGACTTCTTAAAATAATCAAAAATAAGAACAAAATGGCCCACATTGGATACCTAAACGACAAGCACAGGGGAATGTTTTTCACTGCTGTTACGATTGAAGATAGAATATAACAAGTAATATTATTAGGAGGAGAAATTCAAACACAGATCAATGAATCCTGCCAGCCTGCTGTGCATCAGGCAGGGGAAAGGTGATGGGTGAGAAGACAATTATCTAGGGATCTGCAAACTGCCAGCAGAGAAGGCCAAGCCGGAGTCACCACTGGCAGACAGTGCTGCCCATCCACTTCAGGCCCTGCCCAGACACGAGCCATTTGCTTTGCTTCCATTTCCGAATGTGATCTTGCAGCTTCCCTTTTTCCTTCCACTGCAGACACTCAGGAGGTCCCTGTAGGACCTCACTGCCCGCACCACCACCATCACAAGAAATCCTGCAAGGAGAGGTGTGCAGGAGGGCAGGGCTCCATCCATCAGGGTGCAGCTCCCTCCCAAACCCTTTGCAAGGCAACAGAGGCACAAATTAGAAAGAAACTTACAGTGGACTCTTCGTATATCAGGCCCATTTCAGCTCCTGGGGGCTGAACACTGATCATGCTCTCTCCCGATGGAAATGCTACAGATGCACATAACAATCAATTCTCACTCCTTTCCCTGCCCCAAGCCAATCTTGCACATCAGCCCTTTCTCTGGAAAGCAAGCTCCACTTGCAGAGCATCCCACAGCCTGTCCAAATCAGGGTCCTCAGTGGACGAGGGTGTTCTGGCAGGCACAGGGAGGGCTGTGGCTCCAGGGGCAAAGAACTGTCCTGGAAAACCCAATTCCTGAAGGAAAGAGTGCAGGCGAGGAGCCAGAACAAACACAGGAGGCTACTGAAGCTTCTCTAAGGGAACTCTGGTAAAATAAGGGCACCTAAATGTTCTTCCCTAGCTGCGATCAGCACTTTGCTCAGCTGTTTGTGACCTTCATCAGCACCTTCAGCACAGGTGCTGCTGGTATTGTTGGTGGGTGCTGCTTTGCCCGCAGGGATCCCACGCTGGTTATTGGAACAGGACAAACTTTGACCGTCCTGCTTGCTTACAGCGGGGACAGAATAGCAGCACACGAGTATTAACTAAACCAGACCTTGAGCAGCAGCTGCAGCATCTCAGCTACCGCAGGAGGGTAACCATTGGCTCCCACGGAGTTTTTTTATAGCAGCAACCTCTCTGTTTAGTTATTTTTCATCGTGTCAATCTCCAGCCAGTAGTCTTCATCTGCTGCAAAGCTGAGCTCTAAAGAAGGATGTTTGGTGCAGCTGCAGTGCGTGGCTCTTCTCCCATGCCTGGGAACGCAAACCTGGGCTCTGCATGATGATGAAGAGGGTGGCCCAGCCCCAATTCAGCAGGATAATTTCAGTGAGCACTACGCAAAACTTTCTTAGCAGAAGGGACAAGGGTGGTGTTGCTCTTGCCTGCCAGGGCTGGTTTTGACAAAAGGAGAAGCAGGGAACCTTCATTTCCTGAATCTAAAAGGCTGAAAAGACCCCATGACATGGAAACCATTAAAAAGAAAAAGTAACAATAATCCAGAGCAAAATATTGCTTCAGGGAAAAATTTCTGCTCAGTTTTAGCACAGATGTTGATATTACACACTCAGAAATGGCTACGTGGAAACACATTTGCAGTGTGCTGCTGGATGGTGCACGAAAGCAGAGCTGCACTTGCAAGGGGGAAATTAAAGCATTTAAAAATTAAAAGGCATTTAAAAAATGCCTTCTGAAAGGCGTTTTCATCTCTGATAAAGTTATGAGTAGAGAGACTGAGCTTCCCCAAATCACAAGGCCCTTAATGCCAGAGTCTGTGACTGCCTTGAAGCGCTTTTCTAACCCTTCACTTCTCTGCTTCTGCAGAAGGGACCCCTGGCAGGAACCAGCCAACACCTCTGCAAATCTCCGTGGGAGCAACTCTGCTCAGGGTGAGGCTGTTCCAGGCTGACCCCTGCAAACCAACCTCTGCTGTAGGCTCTTGCCCACAGCTCCCTGCATCACCTCACTTGCAAATGTGCGTTCATGTACTAAGGTGCCAGTCTGGACTGGGGGGATCTGCACCGTGCCAGATTTCCCCAGAGCAAGTCCTTCCCACACTGGGAGCAGACACCCGTCCTGGAGGTGCTCTGTGAGTAAATTCCAGAGAAAACTTATCCCTACAATACCCTTAGGACTCCTGCACGAAGATCACATACAGCATAAGGGGGTGTTTTTCAGATTAATGGATGTCATTGTTTCAAAATCCATAGTCCTCAGGAGGAGGGAATCCTGGGACCTGTGGGATGAGGGAGTCGTGGGCTGAGGCTGAGCAGCAATTTTTGGGCACCGAACACCTGAAGGCAGCACACAGGGAGGCTCATGCACAGAGGTGATTGCTCTGCACTTTGCATATTCCCTCTGTGCACAGGGCTGGGATTTTTCATTTCATCCATAATTCATATCTTGCTGCAGCGATTCTACAGAGGCAATACAGGACCTCAGCACTGGTGATAACAAGGCAAAGAAAGAGATGCTTTTCATTGCCAGACAGCAAACTGTAGAGCTTGGGTCCAACCAGCACGTCCACTTTATCCTAATTGCCCTGTAGGCGAAGTTGAGAATAGAGAGGGAGATAAGGGCTGCGGCTGGGTTCAGGGAAGCATGAGCTGCCAGTGTGTGTACAAGAAATCTCTCTGCATCGCGTGAGGGTCAGCTGGGCTCAGAGCTGTGCATCCCGTGAGACCTTTGTTCTTGGGTCACTGGCACCCAAAGCTGCCAGTGGCTACTGCAAAACCCACAGGAGCCCACTGCAAACCCTCTGCCTTGGCTCTGAAGTGCCTGTGCATGGAAGCCTGTTCACCCTCAGCTTTTGGAACCAGGATGCTTTTCTTTTTCATGTGGTTCCAGCAGTGTTGAAAGGTGACAATCTTTCAGGTCTCTGAGGAGGGGAGGTCACTGTGCCTCTCTGTCCGTATCAGGTGTAAGAAACAGCCTGCACTCCCTCCCAGGGCTATAAAGCTTTCTCCTGTAACCCTGGTGCCTTTCCTTTCCTTAACACACAGACTGAAAAACCCAGTTTGTCAGAAACTAAAGTGTTTTGTGAGATTAAAATGTAAATGTTGCACTTGGCTTTTCAGAGGGGGTTTGATATTTTACTTGTGACTCGGCGAGGAAATAGATTTTTGATAACTCTGCAGAACTGCTGCTGCCCAGACGCTGCTGCAAACAGTCAAAACCTTAATAAATAAATCCTCTGTCAGCCAGCTCTGAAAACCAACTTGCTGGTGGTTTGGAGAAATATTGGGAATTTCAAAGCAGCCTTACAGAAGGGGACCTGTAATTACAGCAGCCTCTCCTATGCTGCCCGGCTTTCTCCGGGTTTAAGAGGAGAGGGGGACTGCAGAATGTCCTCTTTGACACTGCTGGCAATAAACACTGTATATTAAATTCTTACTATGTTTATTGACTTGAAAATGTAGGGAAAGGGCCATGTCAGTTTGTCATGCTTTGCACTGCCTAAGTGTCACCCATGAATGCCAGACTGGGATGCTGAAAAGGAGCGTGAAAATACTCCACGTGAAATTCCTGCTTGGCTTGGCTCGGCTCTGTTTCACAGCCTCAGCTCCATAAGACAATTGCCAAAAGATTTGGCTGAGCCCACAACTACATCCCTCCCAAAGAAATGCTTTTTCTTACATTTCCATGATGGATCCAGGTCTCTTCTCCTCTGGACTCTGGCTCCACAGACACTTGGGCTGCGTTCAGCAGCCCCTGCCATGCGTGGCTTTGGCACCATGGTCTGTGAATTATCCAGGCACCTTGTTGATATGGACTGCTACAAACACTGATGAAATTAAGGAAAAAACTAATTGGGAGGAGTTGGCTGACTTTGTGCTCTCAGCCACCCACTGGTGTGGACAGGAATGAGTTGCTGGGATTTTTCCATCCCCTGTTAGGACACATTTAAATGGTTGAACCTCGGTATAAGCAACTTCTGGCCTGTGGCGCTCAGTTGAAAACTATGACCAACATCAATATTCACAGCTTCGTTACCAAAAAGCATCATGAGTTTAAATTAACCTTTCTCGCATAATACATATAATAACCTGAATATGGCCTCTGTACAACTCAACCAGCAGCGTTTGGAAGTGATCAGTAAATCAAGAATCACTCATAGGATTAATTTGGAACATATTTTCAAACTATTGAGATATATATATATATGAAAATGAACAGACCACACATTAATAGAGCTCGAGCCTGATCTGTAAACTTAGCTACTCACTTTTTATCCCTTAAGTAAACTAGGAGGAGTAATATATTTATAGCCTCTTGACGTCAGTAGGCTTGCTGAACTATTGTATGTAATAAATATTCTGCTGTCTCCGAAAGCCTATAGGACAAAGCTGTACCAAGGTACTGCAAAGGCAAACTCTATGTGGCTAACGAGTCTTGGTGAGCTGCCAGCCAGCTGAAAACATTGCAAATGAGAGAAAGGAAGGAATATATAGACTTACTATTTATGTAGGACAGAGTTTTATTGACACAACTGCAATGCAAGGTCACTGGATAAAGTCTTTCACCTTTCAGCTTTGCATAGCACCTTTAAACGTTCCTTCCAACCATCACCTTGAAGTCTGGTCAGCTTTATCCCAACGTTTGGTTTTTGCCAATTATTTTCTCCACTGTTTCCCACCCCCTTTCAGATTTAAAGATCATAAGATCTTGGCCCTTTTTCCCTGACCCATGCTGCCAGCATTGCTTTTTATGGAATTACAAATTACACAGTGCATCTGCATTAAAACAAAATGCGTTCATCACTATTCTTAAATAAGGATGTCATTTGTAAATGCTTTATTCATAATTAATGGAATTATTACTGGGTGCAGCCACATTCTTCATCCATGTACTGTAAGATACGTTGTAAAGTACATTAGTAAAAGGCTTTATAGATGAGGACATGACAACCCGACTGCGAAGCACATTATGTGATGTACTGTAGCTATTGTTGTAACCATCTTTATGCAAGATTTTAAGCTATCAGTCAGCCAGGGGCTGATTGATAGTGTAAATGTTAATAATTAATAATAGGATAATGTTGATAACTAATTAATAGTAAATGATGAGTATGAATTTTTTTTTAGTGTTATGCTAATATGCATTATTCACTGAATCATAAAATCATGTTAGAGAGGAGAAAGTCTCTCTAGCTCTCTCCATCTGTATCACTGATGAGTCAATGCTACTCTTTCCCAGCATTTCCAAAGCAGTTCTTTTCATCTGGCTTCTTGGATGGCATCCATGGGTTAAGAAGCATTTTTTTTAAAATCCAATGCAGAGCTCTGAATACGTACTTAGCGCAGTGACGTGTAAAGTCATGGCCTCTGGGACACAAGTATAACAAACCTGCCCACTCCAGGCCTGGGAGACCCATGATCTGAGGGACTCTTTGCTGTGTTTGCAAGGGAATAGTTCAAAATGAAGGAATTGACACTGCAGAGTTCTTCCACTTATGCATGGAATTCACCATCAGTTTAAAACCATCAGGCTTGCTTACTTTTTATAGGGGATATGGGAAGGTCCTTGGGTTGATGAGCAACAAGGAACACAGGTGGGGTGTAAGAATGGAGAGAAAGTTCTGTGGAGATGTGTAAATGTGACTCAATGGTGGTGTCCTTTTGCGTGTGTGTGTGTGTGTCTTCTTTTTTTTTACCCGGTGATATCTTTTTCTATATAGGTAGACAAGATCATCAAAATGGGCATTACCTCATACCAGGTGAAGTGGAGGTCTGTTTGGTGCTGGCACAGACTGCCCCGAGGATGTGAAATGCCAATAGCTGCCTCAAAAATCAGGATTTAGAAATGGATACTCTGAATGGCCAATGGGATGTGCTGGATTCCAACAGTCCCAGCAAGGAAATCTTCCTTTCCCCATCCCGGCACTGGCTGTCTCCATCACCAATCTCACAAGTGCCCTCACAGGACCAGAAATATAATTTTGCCTTCTCCAGTTTCGAAGACTAAGATGCAGGAGAGCTCATTCCTGGTACTCAGCTGGTTTGTAGATAAACTAAGTCAAAGACATCAAATATACTTAGCTCACTGGCATTTTCCAGTCTCTGATGAGGAGGAGTGAACTCCACGCGTCCCCTGTAATGATGTTGTCATTCCTTAAAACATGCTAATACCCACTCAGCTCTCTGGCAATGCACAAACGCAGTTTATTGACTAGTGCAAGAGCGATGTTTATGGAGAGCTAAAAAGTGATAGTTAGCGGTGGAGCTCTCGTTAAGGAAATTAATATTGGGAGCTTTTTCTTAGAGGCACAAGAGTCCCTGGAGCTGATCCACAGGTTACTTTTCTCATCTCTCCTCCCTTCCCTGCCTTGGATTTTGTGTTCGGCTTCTTCAACATTTTTCTTTCAGATAAATCCGCAAGTGCATTTTCGGGTGGATGTCACCATGATCCACTTCCTCCCAACCCACAGACAGTCTGTCTCTTATCTCACTTACATTAGTATCAATTATTTACAGCAAGAATGCTAAATCATGAAAACGAAGTTGCAGCAAAGCTCTGTCTTGGCTAAGTACCCCGCACTGGCTGCTGCTTCCCGAGCCCCTGTACTCAGCCTTGCAGAGCAACAGCCATGAGTTTATTCCCCCTCTCACAACTGCAGGTGAGAGCAGTGGCCAAGCACCCATAGCCCATGTTCTTCATGGGGGTAGAAGTCATACAAGGAGTGCAATGGGAAACATGTTTTATAGGGAAAGCTTTTCTGCAGTGATTAGGTTTTAGAGCAGCATCAGTTCCTTTGTGTGCTTGCCAGAAGGTTTCCTTTGCTTTTTTTCCTCCTTTTTCTTTCCACAGAAGCATCCTAACTTTGGAAAGCAAAGCTTGCAGGAAGGACACAGCTTGCCTGTCCACGCAGCCCATGGGTGATGGAGCTGACACCCCATGGTAGGGTGCAGCCAGCCTGCCGGGGGGCTCGTTGCTGTTTTGCTGCACTGATACCACAGCCATTGCCCCTCTCCTCCTTCCCACGGGTGTTATCTTGCTTCTGGGAGACCCTAATGTGGAGGAAAGAAGCTCGTTTCCCCACTCCTGGTGCCCTGTGCTGTGAGGTTTGGAAGGATCTCTCGTACTGGCACAAAATCACTGATGAGCTCCTTAAACGACCAAGCACATAGGGGATTTTCTTTTTTTTTTGATGAGTAGTATTTAAACATGAATAATTAAAATCTCAGTTAAACGAGGATGTTACACAGCTTAGGCCAGTATAAACACAAGTGTCTGGGCTTTGTTCATATCTTTATTCTTTGGATACAGAACAGCAGAATTACTTTACTTTCATTGGTAAGTGCACCACTAAGTGAGCTGATGCTTACACCCTTGACCTTGGAAAAGTGCCTACATTTAAATTTCCAGTAATTCTCAATATCTTTCAGATAAACCCCTGCTTGCACCAGAGCAGCTGCCCATTCCTCGTTTTGCTTTGACTGCTTACCCCACATGCTCCCACTTTTCTAGTTATAACTCAGGAAGGAGAAATGAAACCACCGAGAAAATATAATGAACAAATAGACCTTTTGAAACCTGGTTGTAGTGACAATTCGGAGAGTGAGGAGTCCCCTCTGAGTGCAGACCAGAGCTCACAGATGCTGAGCAAGTGGGTGTTTACCCACTGTAGGCTAGCAAGGGGGTTAATTATCAAGACCTGAGCTAGTCTTGAGGCTGCAAAGCTCCAGGCCTATACACAGATCCTTAAAAGAAGCCTCCACCCAACAGTGACTAATTCAACCCCAGAGCGATGATTTTGGGCACCTTTGAGCCTCCCTGGCAGCATGAAGGATCTGTGGTCCATGCTGTGGTCATGGTGAGGAGCTGAAGAGCAAGATTTGCCTTGGCTGGATGTTTCCATTGCTCAGTGGATGCTGCTGGAGGTGAAAACCTTCAGCCAAGGCGAGTCCAGCCCCCAGCCCCAAACGAGCCAGCCTGACCCTTCGCTGGTGCTTTGCTGTCACCCATGTGTATGATTTTGGGCAGTTATAGGGGTCACTTGCTGAGGAGAAGCGTGCAAGGGAGGATGGAGAAAAGGCATTTTAATTTTAACCTCCTTGAGTCACTTCATTAGCCCTGACCCTCTTCGACCCTTTTACTGTTATATCAGCCTAACTGTTTATTTTCCTCATAAAACTAAAACTAGATCGATTGCCTTTGTCTCAGAGCCCTTTATGTGTCTTGGCACCCGGGAACAGCTCTGCTGTTAGCAACAGGCCTGATGCAAATTGAATCTTTGGGAAACAGGGACAGTTTGAAGCAGACACGAAGCTGACCTCTCCATCTTCCTCCTTTTTCCTGCTTCACTTTCAACTATTGCACTTAAAAGAGAAACTATATCTATTTATTTAAATAGAAATATATAATGTTACCTGTATACATATGCAGGACGTGTCTCTCTTGTATACACATCTATACAATCAATAGCCGTGTCTTGCTGGGGATTTAAATATTAGTCTTCCAAATCCCGGTCTAGAGCATTAAATTTATTTGAATGAAAAGATATCCATTTTTGCTTAAGGAAGGATATTAATTATAGATGCAAACCTATAAATCTTCTGGCTTTAGATGAGATATTTTCTGGATTGCAGATATGAATTGGAGATGAGGGTCCTGCTCTTCCTATTATTGCCATTATTATTACTGGTTATTATTTTCTATATGATCAGTATCTTCAGGTGGGTCAAACATTACTGGGGGAGAGGGAGCTAAGCCTTCAAAGGGTGCACTCATGTTGAATTCATTAAAAGGTTTTCCATCCCAGCCTTGCTCTCTGCTGCATTTCACAGTCCGGTGAGTCATTAAACACCCTGTTCAGGTCTCTTCCGCTCCTCTCCATCCTGCTTTTGGTACCTCATTTCTTTGTACTGCTTTTGCCTGATCATATCAAGCTCCCTAATGTTTATTAATGATGTCCTGTGCATCCTATTGACAATGTGCTATTGTTTCTGAGGTTCTGCTTCAACACCAGCCTTGGAAAGCAGCCAAGCCAGGAGCCAGCGGGGACCCCAATATCACCTAGGGCTTTGTCGCAGGTCACAGTTTTCTTCTCTGCCATTTATTATGGCAGATCTGAGAACATCAGTAATAAGCCACAAGGGCTTGACTGTCCAAGGAGCTGAGCACCCAGAATACCAAGCGGTGGGTTTACTTCAGGCAGGATGTGACAACTTTAATGTGACAGCTGTGGACAGTCCTGGTGCAGCTCAGCATCTCCCAGGGCAGGGCTGGTGGACCCTCACCATACATCACCCCAGAGCCAAAGAATTGCATATCACTAGTTAATTCAATACAAATTGAGACAGGAGTACATTGCAGTGGATTTCCCAGACGTTGCCAAGTGATCCAGAGCCAGTCATGCCAATCAATGAGAATTAAACTTAAAACTTCATTGGGAACCTCAGGGCTTGCTGCACTTGCTGCTGTGGCCCTGCTGATCTCTGCTATTCCAGCCATGCAGCTGCTCTGTGGTCCATCGAGGACCAGCTGAAGCTAGGGGCCAAATGCAAAGGGCTAGATGCTCACAAGCAGTAACAGCAGCAAAAGGCACTGAGCTGGGCAGCTGGGCTGCAGCAGCAATGCCTACAGGGCAGCTCCAGCAGATGCAGCAATGCAGCAGGTTGCTGACCAAAGAAAAGCACGTAACAGGATCTCATTCAGATAATATCCTGTCCTGAAATTAATAGGACCTTGTTTGCCAGGACTATAAAGACAGGGCACTGTGTAAGGTCTGCTTTTTTGAATTAGACTCCTGCGCTTAAATAAATTAGGTGAGCTGTCAGTATATTAAATGATTTAATGCCTTCCTCAGTTTTGCACTGGAATCCTAATGAAAATACTCCTCAGTATAAAATGCTGGATAAATTAATTGGTGACGTGTTTTAATAAACAGTCTGTTGTTACGGTGAACCACATTAAAGTAGTGTTTATCTCTATGGTAATGATGTTGTCCTGGCTTTAAAACAGTTTCTGCTGGTTCAGGCTTTTTCTGACAAAACATAAACATTGTAAGTTGTTCAGTTCAAAAGCGCCTTCACAGTTCCTGGGCCAAAACCTGAAATCAATGGAAATCTTGTTGCCTGTCTGAAATGGAGTTGGATTAAATGACATTTGGAGCAGAGGGCTCCTGCAGACTGAATTGGAGCTGATGAGGAAGTTGCTGCCTGATGCCTTCTGCCCTGAGTGGGAGATGCAGAAGCCTGCACAGGGTTAGCTACTGTGGTCAGCAGCATCCTATAGTGCTGCCGCCTCGCCTCTAATTAATAATGTGAAGTATCGGCTGTGACTCTTGGGTGCTGGTCACAGCAGCAAAGAGGTGGCAGACGGCAGGGATAGCAGCGGTGGCTTGAGTCACATTAGAGTGAAATCCAAGCACAGCTCAGGACCCACAGCCCTTGATGGTGCTCAGCGTGGGCAGCAAGCTCCTCAGTGTAGGAAGCAGGGATGAGACAAGGTCCCAGGTTCAGCAATGAGGCCCTATACTTACAGCTATTTAGAATTTGCTGTTAAAGAACCACAGAGAAATCGTGAATTGTCTGTGGAGAGGCTTAGCGATCTTTCTTTGTTGATTTCATTACAAATTAGGATAACAAATTACATCTATTTTATATCCTTTATATAAGGTAAAGGCTTGCTTTTAAAGGTAAAGACCTTGCCAGAATATAAAGTCCCTCATATATAAATCAATTATGAAACAACTTTAATTGTCTCTCTTTTGATTACCAGTTCTTATCTAAACAACTCCACCCATCATGGTATTTCTTTGGCAACAATTTTTTTTCTGACACTGTTTTCAGTGTTAGAACCCCCAGAAATAATATCCCAGTGCCCAAAGAAAAAAAAATTAAAGTATCCGTATATACCTGTTTGGTCCCCAGTGCATCTGGATGCACGGTAAGGTGTTGGCTGGGGCTTGCAGACCAGTCCATGAGACGTCAAAGGAAGGTTCCAAGTGAGAGGTCTGTAGCCAGGGCTCCTGCTGAGAAGTTTCCATGAAAGCAGAAATTTCAGCAGCTCCCAAACCAGAAAGCTGAGATGCTTGAGGAACTGCTGCAGAAAGCTCTGCTGTATGAGATCGTGACAAGCTCTCATTCTGCAGTTTCCTGGGCTCAGATGAGTGTATCATCAAAGTATGCATTTTTACTCACAGTTTTAGCAACTTTTAAGGAATACAGATGTGTTGCACCTCTGAAAATTCTATCAGACTAAAGCAGCAGACAAGGATGGGCAGGATTTAACTGGACCACTGGAATGCAGGTCCTTCATGTACTTGCTTTGAGCTGCTCTCTTTGTCACTGTGTTTAGGGGGGTTTTTATGGCAGAAGGGTGTAGCCTAGGTTTGTTTTATTTCTTTTTTCAGTGCTTTTCCAGCCTTTCCAATGGCAAAGATGAAGCACTAATAACACTGAGGTGTCTGTGTGAGTCTCCAGCAAAACCAGACCAATAGCTCTGAGAAAAGGGAATTATCCCACTCAGTGCTCAGGGATGATGGCTTAAGTACTCATTGTTACTACACGATAAAACTAAAGAGGGACCACCCCGTCCATGCAATGCAAATGTCCATAAGTCAAGTCACAGTGATCTTTGGTGGAGCCAGGATATGATTTAATAAATAAAAAAAAATCCCCATGATTTTGTAATGGACATTGATGATGAAACTGCCTGTTGGGAAGTTGTTCTGATGTTACTTCTCCCATTTTAAAAAAACACACCCTCCCCAGTCTGAATTTAACAGTGTCAGCTTCCAGTCCCTGGCTCTTCTTATGGCTCTGTCTATTAGATTGAAGAGCTCTCCCTTTCTGCATTTCTGCACCCTGTCTGAATACATCTGGATTGTCATTAAGCCATCCCTTTAACCTTCTCTTTGTTAAGCTAAGCGTATTGGGGTCCTTGAATCTGTCACTATAAGGCATGTTTTGCAACGCTTCAGTCATTCTCGTGTGCCCTCTCCCATTCATCACCATCCCTCTTGAGGCGCAGACACCAGAAATAGCTGCAGTGTCCCACTAGATGTTACACTGGAGATATTTCACTCCACTTTTTTTTCCAAGTTTCCAGCATTGTGGAATGGAATCCCTCCTCCTCGCAGTGAAATCCTGCTTCCTAGACATGTGGCTTCGTGTGTGCCCACATGAAACTGGCTGCTGTTTGCTTACTGCTCGTTCATGAAAGGTGCAGGTCGTAGGAAGAGACCAACCCTCGTACTGACCATGATCCTTCTCCAAGCTTCATCAGCAAACTTTGATTGGGATGGTTTCTGATTTTAATACCATTTGTTAAAAATGATAAAATGAAACACAGCCACTTGAGATGATTCTCTGATATGTTTAAACATATCAGCAGGGTTTTCATCCATTTAGCACATGCCGTGTTGATTTTACATTGTTTTAGCTCCCTAATAAATGAGACAACATTAAGGCAAATTCCTCACAGAAGTCAAACGTAACAGTGTTGATGAAATGTACTAAATCAATCAAATCCATAATCACATTCTTGAAAAATTATATAAATTTCATTTAATAAGATCTGTTTTCCATTAACTCATGCTGATTGTAATTAATTTTTCTCCTTAAATTGTTATTAATCAAGTCCCTTATCAGCTCTTCCATTATTTTTCACAAAATCAACATCAGACAATCAGATTTATAATTACACGAGTCATTCTCCTCATTGACGTTTATGCATTGGCACAAAGTCAGTGCTGCTTTGGTCTTCTGGAAAGCTCCTGGCCCCGCAGACGCTGCCAGCCCAAGGCACTCCTGGGACAGGTTTGAGAACTCTCAGGCACCGACTGTTGAGAACTGCTGATGAAAAAAAATCCTCTAGCAGCAGTAGCAGCTGTTTAACATCCTGAGTTTGAACTGAAGATATTTCACATCATCGTATTACAGTGCTACTTCACTTAGCTTTTTTTCCCCTCAAAATAGAGAAATTAAATATTGAACGTCTGCCTTTTATGCATTCTTTTGTTTTAATGTCCGCTATTCTGTCTAGACAACTACGTTTAGTCTCCTACATCTAAAGAGTCCTTAACTATTGCCCTCAGCCCCGCTAGCCATGGGTTTCACCTCGCAGCCTTCTGCTTGGGGCTGGTTTATGTTCATTCCCACTCCCCTTCCCTTCCTTCCTTTCTGTCAATTTAGACCTATTCTCACTCCACTTTGCGCTTGTTTTCAGTCAGAATAACCTCTTTCTCAACACTGAGACTTTACTAGATTCCCTAGAAACCAGAGCACTTTTAAACAAAGAGTTGCCAAATATTCACATCTTCTGTTTAAAATCCTCCAGGTGACCTGGCTGACAATGCTGAAAAGCTGAGGGACATACTGTCAGCTCAGGCTTTTATCTGTCTGTGCCCAGCACATCCAACTGAAACGGGGTCACCTCTGTGCTCACTCTAGCTAGTTTCTGGATCTGTGATCAGTTCTCCAGCTTTCAAGATGATATTGTAGAAGATCCTCCTGGTCTTGGTTAAGAAAAACTCTTCTAAAGCATTTAGAAATTCCAAAAGCCAGCAGCATGAGCCCTTCAGTTCACATCATTCAAGTTGAGGTTCCCCGAGACAGCATAGGGAAAGATTCTTCAATATTATATAGATATGTGACTAAGACATTGGTGAGATTAGATGGTCTTAAGAGGTGTCTTATTTTGATTTTTATTTATATTTGAGGTCACTTTCTCTCAAATTTCTAGTGGTGCTTGGAATGCAGCAATGTCACTTCTGATATTGATTGTCCCTCCTGCACCTTCTTTGCCCACTCAATTCTTTCTAAATAGGTTACAACTATTGATTTTAATATTCCAGGCACATGGATTTTCTCCCCAAGTTTAACTCATGCTCTCCAGATAGAATTTGCACTCATGAATCAGTCGTTCCCACTTTTTTTTATTGCTCAGACTTGCCGCACTGCTGTAGAGGCAATTAATGTTCTTCTCACTCCCATGGTGTCTCTGTTAGCTCACTTCTCAGTCTCTTCATTTTCTTCCTTGGGCCAGGGATGGATACTGAATGATTTCTGTGTTTCTTCATGCTCTCCTGTGCCTGTTCTTGTCTGTATATTCCAAGTATCTCTTCTTCCAAAAGGCCACCAGCCCAACGAGACAGGAGGAACAGCAGGAGGAACAGCAGAATTAAAAACCTTGGCCTGGCCATTGCCAGTAGCAGCACGGGTGTCCTTCAGGTTCATCTTAGTGGTGGAAGCAGAATGACTCAAAAAACAACCTGTCATGTGTCTACTTAGACAGTCTCCAATCTCCTGATTTCTCCTGGCAGCCAGTTCCTGTGCTGAGCCCTGCTCAGATAACCTTTTGTGGCGGTTCCAAAGATGCACACAAACGCTTTTACTGGGCTGCCACAAGAACTTCACATTTGGAGAATAATCCCTCTTGCCTTTTGGTCTCCAGAGGGTTTCCAGAGTTTTTGCAAACCCTAGTGACATAGGGCTCAGCTGAGGGAGGGAGAACTATGCTTAGGGCACCAGCACACGTGGCTTGAGTTCTCAATGTTTCCTTTCACCTGCTCATCTCCTGCCTTTGGCACGTGCTTCAAGTTCTGTTGGCTTGAATCCAGCCCAGGCCAAGCTATGCCGACTGCATAACACCCCCGTGCTCTGCTGGAAAGCAAGAAAAAAACAAACAACCCTTTTTCTTGCAAGTCCTAAAGGGTTTGCAGCCAAGGGCTGGAATAGAGACTTCTGATGGTTTTGAACAGTCTCCTGTCTGGGTGGTTCTATTTGCAGCTGGTGCCTGGTAATGTATTATGGTTAGAGAATCATTGTTTCAGTGCAAAACCAAACCACAACCATTCTCCAGGTTTGGCCCTTGCTGGGATCTGTGACAGGGGATGTGCCTGACCCTGCTCTTGAAAACAATGCTCTCCGTCTTCTTCAATTCAGCAGAGTATTTAGGGGCAAATCTGTGAGTGAAAAGCGGAGAAATGCGAGAGAAGAGAGCAGAAAGTCTGTAAAATAAACAAGCTACAAAATGCCTCCAGGTTGCTCTGAATTATGCATTCTTCCTGTTGGGAGATATTCGAGGTTGTCTTTTGCTTTCAACAGCTCTTCTCCTGGATACTTACCTTCATTTGCTGGGACATCTCTGCTGTGGGTTTATCGTTACTTTTCCTTCCGTTTCCCTGCCTTTTAAACAATTTCTCTGCTACCTTTTAAAATTCAGAAAATGATGAGTGAGGTCCCCCCTTGGCTGAGAGGTGGGAGAATGGGAAGGGGATAAATGGTCTCTAGTAAGAGGTCAGTGCCTGCTGCAGGTCAAGGATCATCGCAAGTCCCTCATGGTGGTTTCCCTCTGTTTGAGGACAAGACAGACAATGTGGTGTCGGCAGGAACCCTGCACAGCCCCTGCTTGCTCACAGCCCTGGTCTGTCACTTGAGCAGAGGCAGGAGCTTGGCTGGGACAAACCAGAGCTCCCTGCCTCTTGCCAAAAAAACTTGGGAGCTGCTCTGGGAAAAAGCCTGCGCTGCTCGTTTCCTTAATGTGATTGGTGCTCAGCTCAGTTATAAAACTCATTTTTAAATTGTAGCTTCCACTTTCTTTTCTTTTTTTTTTTGTTTTATTAAAACGTCTAAATTTCATTACTTTGCACTTACAAAAATAAACCTGGCATCAACTAGTGAGCTCTCCTGAGATTGTGTCATCAATTTACTCTGTCGCTGAAGCGGCCCCGTGTCACGCCTGGCACGGTGACAGCACCCAGCTTCGGGACTGCGGGTGCCTGCAGTCACCTGCCCTGCCTGGAGGCGAAGCGGTAATTTCATAGACTTTTCTGATTAGGAACTTCAGTTTCAAGGTTTCAGGGGGAAAAGGAAGTTGATTGTAAATTTAATTCCTGCATCTTAGTCATTTCTGAACCATGGGTCATTAACCACACATTAGCACCGCTAACCATTTTTCATAGGGGCTGTACCAGCCACACAAAGCGCAGCTGCTGCATCCTGGAGCATCCTGCCTGCAACCCATGGGTCTCTCGAGGTGCCAGGGGGCACCTTTAGCTTGTGGGGTTGACAAATTTTTACCAGGCAAATCCCAAGGGAGAGTCCTGAGTGGGAGTGTGTCTGATAGCATATAAATGTCCTGGGAGGGCTGACTTTTCTCTGGTTTACGTTAGAACACCTCCTTGTCTTAAAAAATATTCCAGCTCCATTTCTTATCCTCTCCCCACGCTCCTGTTCATTTTTAACACCTGCAGCTAAGCGAAGGTTAAAGCTTCAGGCTTGAGGCGTATGGTCAACTTGTCCGGCCCTACCAGAACAAGTGTTATTTGTTGCAAGTATAAACAGAGGTTTTCTTTTAATCTCGTGTCTTTCAATGTCAAAGAATAACCCACGAGCATGTGAAAGACCAGTCCTGAGACATCTGCGCTGCCCGAGCTCAGCACCAGCCACAGCTGCCCGAATGCTCGTGATGTCAGTCTGTCCGCAGCCTTGACAAACAGCCCGAGGAAGCCAGCTCCTTTAATAGGCTTCAGGGTT
Source organism: Piaya cayana (assembly GCA_013389865.1). Classification (NCBI taxonomy): domain Eukaryota; kingdom Metazoa; phylum Chordata; class Aves; order Cuculiformes; family Coccyzidae; genus Piaya; species Piaya cayana. The sequence continues at coordinate 33,154 of WAAB01001978.1, forward strand.
TTATTTATAGCCCCTTTGAATAAGTGCTGCTGATACTTAAGATCGGCAGATTTAATGACAGTGAGCTGGCCAAAGGCCAGGTCTGCAAATAGTGCCACTAAAAGTCTTCTCTGCCATAAAATTTGTTTAATGTAAGAAATCATATCGTGCAGGGTTTCACCTGCCATTTTTATAATTAGCGGGTGAAATCTCCATTTCGCTTCCAAGAGCAGCCAGCACTTTATGGGATGTGGCTGTCTTAGGTGGTGGTTCTGAAATTTATCTCTGGGTCTGGAGGGACTGTGGTGATCTACATCCCATGAGAAGGGGACCTTTCTCACACAGGATCTCCTTGAGAGATGTGGGGAACAGGAAAGAGCAGAGGACCAGTGCCAGGGTCCCTGCGGTGACTGATCATGGAGAATGATCACACCCTGTATGTGCCAATCCCCTCCTTGCTGAGGAGCTGCCAGCCCATGAAGTGACAACCTTATGAGATTTGCTCAAACCCCCTTCCAACGAAGCAGAAAACAGCTCCTGGGCTGGGCAGATGGGAGCCGGGCAGTTTGTGATCTATAGACATGCAAAAATCTTTGAGACCATTGCACTTTGATCTCACTTTGTCCATGTTTGATAACTTAATGATGCTTTTCGCTGAAGGGTCATGCAACTATTGCAAATTTTTACAGGCCTTGCCCAGCAAATTAACTGAAAATTACTTCTTTGATTCCTTTTTTGAGCTTAGGTAGTTTTCCTTACTAATGACAACAATCAACTGACTACACAGAGAGCAGAGTATCACGCTTATGGCTTGGCCTTATCCCTGGCAGCATCGCTGCTGATGACAGCGTGTCCCTTGAAACAGCCTTTGCAGGTGAGAATCTACCCTGGGGTTGCAGTGGGAGTCCAGGCTCCACTTAGGGAAGAAGAGAAACCTTCTTTTCCAGTCCAACCCACAGCTCACTCTGTTTCTGAAATGGACTTTTTTGTTTGGGTGTCATGCAGGGTTGTCTCCTCTGAGAGATCAGTACCTTAAAAAACCTACATATTTGGGATAATAAAAAGCAAGCAAAACACTAGCAAAAATCAAAGGGTTGGAAATCCCATTAGGTTTTGCATTTAGAGGTACAGATGCATTCCAGGAGCTCTCTCTGTGATCTCTTGCCCGTGTCTCCCACCACCTCTAGTGGCCCACACGGCTGTGAGAGAGTCTGGAGGAGATGGGATTATGCTGGACATACTTATGGGAATAGATTTCCCTAGTATTTGCACTGTATACATCCTCTGAACCTCCTGCCTTCTCAGCTATGCATAGATTTTGGTCCAGCTCCCTCCTATTACAAAGATTAACCATGTGTGAGCCCCAGCCAGCTCTGTGATTTAAATCACCCATTTCTGTAATGGACCGAGCACTCGCCTGGCTGCGAGATGGGCTGATATTTATAGACACACTCTGGGTCCCAGATAAAATGCTGTTTCTCTAGTTGAAGATGTGAGTGATGATTAGTGTCCTTTCCGTGGGATATGGCTTAAAGTCCAGGTACTTCAGGAGTGCCTTAATGCCTCGCTGACCTGGGACCTACATTCAGAGGAAGCTTTAAAATTTAAAAAGGCAGAGGAAGGAAAATAATTGGGTGGATTGTGCTGAAACAGGTGCCAGGTATGGCTGTTCACTCTGTCTTTTTTTTTTTTAATTTTTAGCTTTTCCTATCACATTTCCCCTCCAGGAGGATGAAAAATTGAAAGAGCCGTGCACACGGTATCTCCTCTTCAGATACAAGCGAGAAGTACACGCACAGACATTTATTTACCGGAAGGAGGATAACTCCATTACTCGGAGAAGTGAACGTGTCTCCTTCAATTGCTGCTGCGCACGCAAGGTCCAAGAAGCCACGGGGGGAGTTGCCAACACCAGGGGGTTCAAGCACAGGGGGAATGAAGCTCGTGCCCTTACAAGACACTGAAAACCCTATTTCCAGCTAATAACCGTGTGTGAAAGAGGCACCTTGTTGGCTGTACATATATTTAGACTTAAATTTCCCACTTCGTTAGTCTTAGGGGTCCCTAAAGGCTCTTTGTGCTGCCTGGGGGGATTTGACCTTGGGAGAGGTTTGCTTGGTGCTGTGCAGGGCGATGCCTCGCGATGTCTCCAGCAATGGCAGGATCCACGCTGTGCCCACCGGGATGTGTTCAGCCCTGCTCCTCGTTGGCCTGGGCACAGCTGTGAAATCCCCTTTCAGGGAGGTTAGCTCTGCTCAGGTGCAGCTGCTTTGCAGCGGCATCTGGGAGCGATGCTCCAGCATGTCTGATAAATGAAACCTCTCCAGCCGCTGTGCAATAAGTAGGACCGGGCAGCTTTGCTTTTCACCAGACACTTTCCATGATGGGTGTTTGCAGTGGCTTGATTGGCATTGGAGGCTTTACAGCTGTATTTTGTTCCCCCCGAAAAGGTCTTTCAAGATTTTGATTTGGATCACCAAAATCATCCAAGCAACCTAGCCCCAAACAACTGATGAGTTGCAGCCTCAGCAAGCCTTGTTTCAGGGTACTGACTCTCCTGCTCTCAGTTAATGCTACAGATCCAGAGGCTTTCCCCAAAAATGTATTAATTCAAGTGAGCTACCTGTCATCCACACCCAGTGATCAGGAACATGTCCTTCCCACACTGTGTACCCTGGGGTGGTGTGAACCCACCTACAATCACTCTGGAATGGAGTGGCTGCTCCAGAAAGTGTTTTAGAAGGTTTCTGGGTGCAAGGACAGGTCCTGCAGCTGAGGACGAGGATGGTCCCTGTCCCTCCGGGCTGTCCTGTAGCCCTCGTGCTCCCATCAGAGATCTCTGGTGTTCAGTTACCAGGTCATTCTGATGCCTGCAGACTCACAGCGTGGTTTCCTCGACTCAATATTGTACTGATGTGTAAACATCGAAACTCTTTAATAGAGAGCAGAGGGAGCAATCCAACAGATTATTTGCAAAGCCTCAGTGCTGGGTGAGTTTTGGTAAAGCCTTGGTTTAACCCTGCCCCGCACACCCCAGCATCTGTGCTCTGGGAATGAATATAATGAAAATACACCTGCAGTACGAGTGTTGAGATGGGCACGTGAAGTGACCTGCGGCCACATCGCTTTCCAGCAGATGAGGATGTTTGAGCATTGAGCTTGGGACACTGGTTTGAACATGCCTGAGCCCCTCGCCGGTACATCAGCCCTAAGGGCTTATCCTTCCTCGGGCACTGGCACAGCCCATGTCCTCTGCAAGGAGTGTTAGCGATAAATGGTCGCATTGAAATAACACATTTGCAGACCAAAAGTGATTTTGCTACAAAATCCACAGCGTCAAACAGTGACAGCACCTGCTCAGAGTAAGTTGTGCTTTGCTAGCATACAAATCATGAGCAGAAGAGCTCATTTCACCCAGTAAAGCTGCAAGTACTGAAATAAACTGATTTTTTTTCTGGCCCAAATTACTAATTGCAAATTAGTAGAATTTCTAGCAGAATGTCCTGTTTTTGCTGAACAAAACCCAACTGTATAATATCCTCTTAGCCTACTGGGCTTATCTCCAGAGCTCAAAGCTATTCAGCTTCCTCGTGTCTTTTCTCTCTCTCATTTATTTTCCATATGATAAATAATAATAAAAAAAAGATTTTTAAAACAGAATAAGAGAGAAATTTTCTTTTTAAGTGCACAGTTTGGGGGCAAGGCAGGGGAACCTGAACTATTATCAAGAATGCCACTCAAATTACAATATAATTGTCTGAAAAAAAAAATCTGGCAGCTAATTCTGATTGCAGTGCACATTTCTGTGCCTGTGACAAATGATTTCTAAAGTTAGACTCAAGGACACCAAGCTTCCAAGAGGTCACTCATCTACGGTGTTTATTTTACTTGCCACAGTAAAAGAAGTTTTAAAACAGTTAAATTAAGGGGAGGGGAGAAAAGGAAGGAAAACATGGATGATCTGAAAAAGATGGAAGTGTTTTGTTATAAAAGGACTGATGCTTGGAGCCATAAAGTATGAAATACAGGAGGGAAAGCAGATTTGGGGCTCACCTAGAATATCACATTAGAGTTTAAAGCTGTTCCAACAGACTAAGCATTTGAAAAAGAATCGGAGCTGTTTGTGATAAGTTGCTCCTCTTATCGGCAAACTGTCATCTGTCTTGAGTGAGAACATTTTGTCCACCCTACNACAAAATCCACAGCGTCAAACAGTGACAGCACCTGCTCAGAGTAAGTTGTGCTTTGCTAGCATACAAATCATGAGCAGAAGAGCTCATTTCACCCAGTAAAGCTGCAAGTACTGAAATAAACTGATTTTTTTTCTGGCCCAAATTACTAATTGCAAATTAGTAGAATTTCTAGCAGAATGTCCTGTTTTTGCTGAACAAAACCCAACTGTATAATATCCTCTTAGCCTACTGGGCTTATCTCCAGAGCTCAAAGCTATTCAGCTTCCTCGTGTCTTTTCTCTCTCTCATTTATTTTCCATATGATAAATAATAATAAAAAAAAGATTTTTAAAACAGAATAAGAGAGAAATTTTCTTTTTAAGTGCACAGTTTGGGGGCAAGGCAGGGGAACCTGAACTATTATCAAGAATGCCACTCAAATTACAATATAATTGTCTGAAAAAAAAAATCTGGCAGCTAATTCTGATTGCAGTGCACATTTCTGTGCCTGTGACAAATGATTTCTAAAGTTAGACTCAAGGACACCAAGCTTCCAAGAGGTCACTCATCTACGGTGTTTATTTTACTTGCCACAGTAAAAGAAGTTTTAAAACAGTTAAATTAAGGGGAGGGGAGAAAAGGAAGGAAAACATGGATGATCTGAAAAAGATGGAAGTGTTTTGTTATAAAAGGACTGATGCTTGGAGCCATAAAGTATGAAATACAGGAGGGAAAGCAGATTTGGGGCTCACCTAGAATATCACATTAGAGTTTAAAGCTGTTCCAACAGACTAAGCATTTGAAAAAGAATCGGAGCTGTTTGTGATAAGTTGCTCCTCTTATCGGCAAACTGTCATCTGTCTTGAGTGAGAACATTTTGTCCACCCTACCAAAACAAGTCAGAAAAATTGGATAAAAACAAAAATATAAATCAGAACGGTAGCTGGGAGCAGAGCTGAAATGATGGCAATTTCCTGGCAAGGATTGCTCTACAGCTAAATGTCAGACGTGGCAGAAAGAATTATACTTTCGACTTGAGGTCAGGAATTATGTGTGAGCATGTGGTGGCCAGACCCCCAGCCAGCACAGCCACGGCAGGACCCGGTGGCCTCTGGTGACAGCCGCGGTGGCTCTGCAGGCAGCGGTGCTGGTGCATGTCCTGACTGGGCACCAGCCCTCCCACTGCTGCCCCATCAGAGGCTTCGCTCCGCAGCACCAACCTCCCATTGATTTCAGCAGGGTCTGCACTGCTGGACCAGCCTCTGTCTGTTCACAGCAAGAAGCTGAAGGTCATGGTCCCTGCAGCCTGCGGAGAGTCTCAAGGCAACCTTGGTGACTGAGTGTTGCTGGAGCTGCCCTGCCCCGCGCCTGGCTCCTTACAGACATTTTTCCATGGGATAAGTGGCTGGCAGATAATCACAAATTAAGTGCCTCCCAGCCTGTTTCTAAATCTAATCTTTTCACTGCGTTCTCAAAGCACCCCTGGGGCTACAGCGGCAGATGGAGAACGGAGGTGGACTCTCTCCCCCTGGGTGTGAGCACAAGTGCACAGTCACGGGGAACCAATTGCACCCAAAGTGTTGGGCTCCCCCTCTCCTCTGTGTCTCCTGCAGGGAAATCCTGCTCAGGGGAAATCACCAGGGGATGACCTGCTCCTTGGCACTGACGGCTAAGTACAGCCCCTTTCTCTCTCCTTCTCAGTCCTGCATGAGGAGGCATTTAGCTGCACCCACAGCGCTTCATGTCCTCGGACCAAGGTGATAGCACACAGGGATATCACAGGTGCATCTGTGCCTCTGGAGCATGGAAAAATATCTAGGGACATGGGCACGATATCACCGCAGAGCCTTGGCATTTGAGCTGGAGGCAAAGCGGTGTGTCTGTAACACCAACAAGGCTGAGTGGTGTTGACTGTCTCCCAAGCAGAAGCTCAGCTGCCCGGGAGAGCAGATATTGCTGCATGCTGAAGGCATGCACCAAATTTAGATGGGGAGCAGCTGGAGGCCCAGGGAACCTTGATGTCCTGGGCAGCGTGGACAGTGAAGAGACGCAGTGCAGCTCGCCAGTCCCTTCCCTGCGCTGCACCTGACATTCCCAGGTGTTTTTCTCCTTCCCTTCAACACACTTAACTCTGTGTTCCCACTGCAGCAGACAGGCTGATATCACTGGAGGCAACACCTGAAGCAGATCCTGAGAAATCGGCTATTTAGATGCACCAGAGCTGCTGTGATCTCCGCAGCAGTTAAACCACAAGACACCCAACTGCAATTTGGAAACAGAGATAGAATGAGGGGAGATTTGGAGACACCTTTTTACGAAATCACTGAATAGGGAAGGAGGGATGCTGGGTAGAAGCGTGGTGTGTGGTCTGTCGAGCTTAAGTGGTAAAGATGTGGTAATGTCAAAGGTTTGAGCATCTTGGGTGAGGAGCTGCATCTTGAAGCAGGTGAGGGAGGACAATTCTCTGCCCCTGGTAAGTAAGCATCCCCTTTGCTGTTGGGGAAGGAGAAGCTGGAGCTGCTGCAAAGGCTCACAGCCCCAGGCACTAACTCCCTGCCCGATCCACCGTGATGTCACTGCACCCTGGCCCCTGGTGTTGTAGTTCCAATACAATGGGGTGTCCTATGCTGGGTTGCTCTTACATTATTCATTTTGCAACAGTTTGGTGCTCAGGGCACTGAAAGTGCTTCTGTAAATTCAGATACATGAGCAATAGCTGAGCCTTTCCTTCAACCTAACCGGGAGCAAAATGTCCTAGCACGTGAAGGCTGGATTATCAGGGACTGCAAAGCCTGGGTACAAGTGCTGATAGCAATTGCCCATCTCCAAAAGATGAAGGGGTTTATAACAGGGTGACTGGGATAAGGGACAACGCTCCCGTTTGGAAATATCCCAACAGCAAGGACATCTGAGCTGCCCTTTAAGCAGAAATCGCTGAGAGGCTGGTGTAAACTCATCTCGTAAGAGTTATCACTTAATGCACATTTTGATGCAAGAGGAGGAGTGACTCAGGCAAGAGTTAATCAAGGCTGTGCACCTAACACGCGTATGTACTGCATTTGCAGCAGTGTGTGGGTGGGGGTGTATATATATATATCTATCTCACATATACAGGTATATAGTTATCTGTGCCATGCGGGCTGGGAAGCAGACAGGCTCTCCTCTCACCACGGTGGGGTGTGAGATGCCACACAAATTCTCCTCATCGCTTCTCTGGAAATCCTGGCAAGCCCAGGGAAGCCTGCAGTTAATCAGCATCGCGTCGCTCTGCTCTGCTGCGGGCAGTAGGACTTCACTGCGGTGTTTCGGGAAGCCCTGGAGCAGCCATCGCCCAGAAAAACCACATTCCCCCCCCAGCGCCCCAGGGACAGCTGAGTGCTCAGACCCTCCTGGGTTTCATCTGCAGAGTCCTGTGCTTACTGATGAGACCTCCAAGCCCTGTTTAGAAGAACTTTACGGTCTTTTTTTCGCATTGTAATGTCCTAAGGTCATGGTTGGTACAAAAAAGCCGTAAGATCAGCCAGGTCACAGCCAGTGCCTTTCTGCTGTCAGAAACACAACGGAGCTGAACTTCTGCTTCGGTTGCTTTTAGTTGTGCTCTTTGCTCACAAGGATTATCTTATTCCCTGCCTGTATTGCACCACTGGCAATAAATCCAAAGCAACTGGGTCCCAAATTTTTGAAGAGGTTTCCCGAAAGGAATGTCAATTACCTTTCCCTTCTAGCACCGCTGATGTCCTCTGGCACTTACAAATCCCATTTTTAATTTCAGAAATGCAGTCACTTGCTCTAATTATTCAGCCTGCATGCTAAGGTGAAAAAAAAAATTATTTAGTTAGTAGGCAAACTTGAAAAGACAAGGGGTGGTTTAAATTGGTGCAGCTCTGTGATTCCAGGCATGAAGTACAATCCCTAACAAAGACAGTCTGCAGTGTTTGCAGTGGTTTGTGTGTGAAGGTATGGAAGGGGTGGGAGAATATTGTAGACTAACTCTTTTGGGTCTGAGGCATCTGGGATTACTTCTGCTGCTGGGGATTTTGGTTAAAGAATATAGCACCACGACCTGGATTGGTTGTTCTCTCTCTGTCCATCACAGTTACTACATTTGAGCCCACTGAGAGAACTATACTTGCCAGTGCTGGTGGATATGGCATCATCAGTTTTGGAAGGGGAAACTCAAGAATCTTTGTGTCCAGAAGAGGATAGAGGAGAGATTTCCTTCCCCTGACCTGCCATCACCACAGGACCAAGGGGTCCTTCTGGTGCTGTTAAGGAAATGCAGGGCATTCCCCAGGGAGGAACTGCCCTCCTCTGCCCTTGGGTGACTGCTCCCATCTCAGCACTTGTCCTCCAGGTGCTTTGTCTCACTCTATCCTCACCCCTTCCCCAGCTCTCTCTTCATGCGCTGCCACACTCCTTCCACATTTAGATGCCAGTCTGTCCTTGCTCATTGCTATTCTTCACCCACCTCCTTAGCTCAGCTTAGTTTCAAACACGGATGATTTGCCAAGGTGCCAGGATCCCCTGGCAGAGGTGAAGGTTGGTAGATCGATGCCATGAGTGCCTCCCAGAGCATGAGCATCTCTGCATATATTGTATCTGGAGAGAGGGACCAGGTGTGCTAAGGACACTCCCTGCAGCAGGACTTTGATTTGCAGATTTGCAGCCCCATCTCAGCTGCTAGATTTACTCCAGCACTTGTCTTTCCCCAGGGCTCACCAGCCCAGCTATGAGTGCTGTAGTATCTGGGAACCCACAAATTTTTAATCTCTTTACCCTCTTTCCTCTGACCCCCATTTTGTTCTTCCATCCTTCTGTGTTCATGGGCAGTGGTGAGCTCTGCCTTTGCTTACAATTCCTTGCAGCAGCACCATGTTCCTGAACAACTTGCACATGAGCCACATGGCATTTTCATCTAAATCACCCCCAAAACAAGGCCAAAATCCAAGGTTTATCACTCTGGAATCACAACCAGATCACAGGCAGTGGCACCCAATGAAGGCAATGCAAATGCTTTTGTAGAAATGCCTCTGCCCATTGCTGACAAAAGGGTTCAAGGGCTTCTCAGGGTCTTCCAGCCTAGTCCCACAGAACAAAGAAGTGTTATCATCCTGGGACACGGAGTCTGGATTATGTGGTTCTTATTATTTGTAAGGAAAATAACCCTGTTTTTCTCAGACCAGCTCATTCTGAGATCTCAGAAATTAGATGTCATTACTAGATGTCATTATTCTGCAGGCGTAAAGTCTTACCTAGCCAGTAATCCTGCTACCTGCAGGAAGATGATTTGATTCCATCTTTGGAAATGTCAGACTTTATGGGTGAATAAAAGACATTCAATTTTCCTCTGTTTATCAATATTGGGTGAAAACAGACGAGAAATTGCTCGTAAATGGATAGTGTCAAGAGAGAGGCAATCTGTTTTGTTACCCCTAGCACATGCCCAGCATTGGCACAGCCACAGACACCTCTTTATAGCATATAAGAACCACGTAAAGCAACAAAACAAGGCACAGATGGAAGAAAGAGTAACCTTTGATACCTCTCCATTTACTGCTGTTGTCGTAAAGTAGCTCCATGTCCTGCAGTTGATAATCACGGTCACACAGAATGAGATGGTCACAAAGCCACAGCAAAATCTTGGTTTGGAAGGGAAATTTGAAGATCCTTGTAAGGACGTGCCCACCTGAGCTCTGAGCCAAAGGCAAAGCAGAGACCTGAGGCTGAATTAAAGGAGCTCCATGCCCTGCAGAGCAGTTGAGCCCTTGATCGAGCCCGTGGTCAGAGCAAGAGGGGGCAGATGGGGCTGGTCCAGTGAAACGCAGGTTGCTCCCTGTGCTTGAATTACTGAACCCAGGCCAGGCTGAAATCTGGGCACGCAGAAAGGATGCGATCTCTGACAGCATGGTAATGGTAAAGGGAAAGATTCCAGGAAGGAGAACAGAACTGCGGTGAATGAACTTTCCAGATAAATTATAGCTAAAGAGGAATGAAACATTATAGTTTCAATTACCGCTGTGCCCATCCACGCAGGTAGTAATTCAAACAAGAAACAATTGGTGGATTGTCACCCTCAAATCAGACACATACCATTTAATTCCATTTACTGAGGGTTCACTGACTGTATTTTGAATCAAATACAGCCATTAATGTGCAAAGATCTGAAAAATGCATGTGTCCCTTTTACAAATGTGACAGCGAGACACTAATTCCTGTAAAACCCTTTTTTCTTCAGGTTGGGCTGTTCCTATTGCCTTTAGTTATACAGATATTACTTATTAAAAGTTTTAGTATGCCAAGATGGTTCTTTGGAAATTACTTGTGTCTTTTTGTTGAGGGCATACGCAAAGCACAGCCAAATCCAGTTTTATATTCCATCATCCAAACTTAACAAATTAATTTGAATGCAGATAAAGCTACCAGCTATTTTCATTAAAACAATTAAATCCTTACTATTATTGCCTTATCTGGCTATTAGAGCACAAATATAAATCATCAGTTACAGGAGCTAAAAGCTTTCAGATAGAATTACTCTAACATCTGCCCCACGAAATGGTCAGAGGAAGGATGATGTGCACTGGGCTTCTTTGGGCCTAAATAAAACCCTGACATGTGTATAAAGTGAATATTATTGTGTTGCCTTTTTTTTTTTCCCCAGAAGAAAATTAGTGCTTGCCTATGGGCAGAGGGAGTGGGAGGAACAGTGCTTGGGATGAGAAGAGCTGGCACCTTCCTCAGGTGATGCCTCCTCCCCTGCACGGCTGTCACAGGGTATGTGTGGCCCTGGCTGGGTTTTGCATCACTTGAAATGTGCAAAGGCACTGAGCAAAGGTAAATCCATGCCCTCCCTTCTCCAAGACACAGTTTCATGGATGAAAATGTCCTGTTCTATGTGACATGGTTGGGCACGAAGGTTTCAGGGGTCATCTGCAGTTGCCTTTGCATTCCTTTTAAAAATAAAACCTGAGTGTATCCTATGTGTCTGCACCGTCACATGCTCTCCATGGGCCACAAAATGTGTTACCTAGAAAAACCAGACCCTTCCATGAAGCTACACTTTCTCTTCCAATCTCTTTGAGCTTGCATAAAGGCCAGACTGTTTAAATATTTTTGGTTGCTGAGTGGATCATCAGAATGGGACATGACATTTCAAAGGCTTTTCTCCTCCTGCTCTTCACACCATTCCAGGTCACACTTCCTACAGCTGCTCCCTGTTGACTTAAGGACACTTCCAGGCATCAGAATATCAAAGGAGGAGGGGCAGACAGGCCAGTTCATCCTACACATTTTAAGTTGCTTAAAAAGACCCAGAAGTCTCTTCACCAAGAGAGTCTGTGGTAGGGAATGAAATCAGTGCTCAGCATGTGGCTTAGACAAACAGAGTGGTCATTAGTGACCGTTGTCATTGTCACACCAGTGCAGACTGTTAATTCAGCACAGGAGTCATTAAAAACAAGTCTCAGAGGAGAGAGGGGAGTTTGTACATGCTAAATGACTTAGCAAAAAATGAAGATGACCCTCAACATTCTACGTTGCTCTGCTTGTAACCTCAGAACAAAAACTCCCAGCGATTTTCTGGGAACAGGTTTGGGCACTAATTGTTTTCTTATGCTGATAACGGCTAAAATCCAACCCTGCTTTTCCTCACCCCATAGCCAGGCTAAAGTCTCCAACTATCCAAGAGGTTCCCCTCTTTGAAGAGGATGTTACCATGTCCAAAACTCTCACCCCGACATTTCTCCTGGGTTGAGAAGGTGATATCACTGTCCCCAGTGCTTCTGCCAACCTGTGCCATCAGCTTGGAGGGCAATTTGTCTCCATCAAGCCCCTACTTTGTGACTATTCTCATGTACCTGAGAATGAAGGGCTCAGTCTGGTCCCACTCCTGCTCCAGCTTGAGCATCAGGGCTTTAATTGCCTCTGAGCCTGCAATTAAAGAGCCGTATCTGCTATGCTGCATGGGTGTCCCTCCGCTAGACTTCCTCCTACCAGGTGCGTTTAATTTATTTGTATTTCCAGCAGCGATAATTGAGTTATCAATTTTGTGCTCTTTTGGGCCAGAAGCAAGGAGATCAGAGAGCTATTTTATACACCTAATTATAGATTATTTTCCATAGCTATAAAACCACAGAGAGACAGATCCAGAAAATGTGTCGTGAGGTGCTGTGTCCTCTTCATCTCTACCGCCTTCTTATTGCTCCCTGAGACTCCAGGCTGAACATCCTCCAGACAAAACACTTGTCAAAAGCCAGGGACACCTATTTCCCCCAGGAAATAATCTCTCCCCATCCCAGCAGAGAGCTGCTTAAAAATCAAATTGAACTTATACTTAAACGATCTTTTTAAGCCTTTAGCATCTCGTAGAGCGAGGTGGAGATTTATTCCATTTCTGTGCAGTTTGGTGATAATCTGGCTCATAATTGTGGCCTGGGGTCCTGCTGAGGAGTGGAAAATTTGATTTGCTTCCCAATTCTGTTTTTTTTTTGAGGGCTTGCATTTGGTATGACCCTTCATGCCCCTATTAACTCCCCCCATCCCCTGGGTTGGCTGCGGTGCTGCACCCTACATGCCACATGGATCCGAGCTGCCTTCAGCATCCACAGATGAGCCAGGGCTGCCTGGAGCACACTGCAATGCAGGACAAGTGCTAAAGTCCAGCAGATCCTATTTTTATATTTACGGAAAGAGATGGGAATCGTCTGTGTGTCGGTATTAGGTTTCTGGTGGTGACACGAAGAGGCCATCCAAGATGTATGACCTAGCAAATGTACTGTAATGCACACATCACATTTGCTCTCCGAGTAAATAGATATTGTCTAGGGTACATTACATCCGTGCTTTCATGTTTAATTTAATGTAAGTGAACTGCCTTAATTTCTCTAAATTATAGTAATAAACATAATGCTAACAGTGGTATTGCTAATAATTTATTTTGCAAGTGATTAATCAACAATGAACTATTTTAATTACCTGTTCTGAAATGCCAAACTCAAAATTAATTATGTGTCATTATATGAATTCATATGTGTGCGTGTGTGTATATATATACACACACATATATATGAATTCCAAGGCTAATTAAAATTAATAAACCATTGGTGAGTTCATGGAGCTGAAGGGGGATCTGCTCTCCTGTGCTCCTCTACTTTTCTGCATTTCTCTTTTGCATGAACAGAATTATATTCCAGCGCTTTAAGCAAGTCATTTATGCTCTTGAAAAATATATTACCCAGAAAAAGGAGTAAAATCCCTGGGTCCCACTCTGCAAACAGAAGCGGTGCTGCATGGCATGGGCAGGGCAACGGGTGGTGGGAGCAGGGGTGGGAGGTGAGGGCTGCAGTGATTCTGCAGAGTGGGACCCTGCACTGATCTCATTGCCGGACCTCAGAGCTTCCTGGACGTGTAACCACATGGGAACTCGAAGAGGGAAGGAGGAGATAGTGTAGATTCCATATCCTCAATCATTCACAATTTTTTGATTAAGTGAACGGATTTGGGACACAACCAAAGAGTTTTCCTTTTTGTCTGGGTCTGGGGGCTGCATCTAGAGACACTACAAGGAACAGAGCTGGCAGCATCAGGGTATTTAGAAGCAGGAGCATCCCCAGGTGCCCCAAGATGAGGCTGGGCAGAAATGGGAGATCACCTCTTTGCACTAAAACTCCAGTCTCAGAGTCAAGAGGTCCTCAGCCATCCATTACCAACCCAACCAGGGGCAACGGTCCTCAGCAGGTTGGTGCTCCTGAGGCACGTGCAGCACAAAGAGGCAGAGGAGCTGCAGGAGAGGGAATCTCTAGCTGCAGGGTGAGGAGCAAGACAGTCCTAATGGCTTGTAGCACCGACTTGAAGAACAAAATGATTAATGAGAGCAGTGGCACCAAGGAACCAGAAACTAAGTAATGAGACCTTTATTTGATACATAATACCGCTGGGACCTTCTATAAAGAGAATACCAAGAGTAGGGCTAAGTTTTGCTGGTTTGGGAATGCATTAGGAAGGAGGAAAGTATTGCTGACTGCGCAATCAGTTGCCTGGGCTGTTCACAACCGGCGCTGCAGTGTTGTTCAAAGCAAGCTTGGGACGTGTTAATTTGGTCATATATTTTCAGATGGTGGAAAGACACCCTGACTTTTTATTTACTCTGCTGTGCGTATCTGTGTAATGCTGTGGGTTTAAAACATAGTGTCCGGAGCCTGTTTCTAGTTGAATTCATGCTGGGAGATGAAGAAGCCATTATACACATAACAAGAACTTCCAGCCAAAAATTACTTATAGTTTCAGTTGAAGGAGAAGAAGTTGGTGATAGTTTAGGTATGGATGTCAGAAACACAGCAGTTAGGAGCGCAGATGAATGAGAGATTGGGAGGTGATAACTTAGATAAATTGGTGTCTCATCCATATTAAGGAGACAGCTCATCCTCAGTTGCTGCCAGATGACATGAACAGTGGAGCGTATATGGATACTAAAATACATTGGTCTTAAAGTTAAATCCCCAAGAACCATCAGAAATAAGTCTCAGAAGCCAAAGTGAGATCTGATGCACACTGCAAAAATATGCAGTCTGTCAGAGCACACTGCTCTCTCCATATAACTTCCACCATTTGTGGGACAATTATAGAGAAAATGATACTGTGATCTGTAAAGCAGTTCCTGGAGCGGTTTTATTCACTAGCTCAATGCTATGCATAATCATTGCCAGCAACATCTCCAGAGGTATGTGCATAATGGAGAGACATCAAGTCAATGAGTCAAAACATCAGAAAATAAAATTCAGATGAACATCACATTCAAAAACTATATCATCTGTCATTTGACAGTGTATGAAGACCTCCTTGTTGGAATAATAAATCTAACCCAAAAGTTACCCCAGGTAGTAATACTGTATTTTGCTGTGTTTAGCACCTACCAGGAATCGCGGGGTTCTGCTGGCTGCCAAAGGAGGTGAGCAGGGGTTATAAGCCCTATGGGTATCTTCAAAATGAAGTACCCAAAAGACTTGGGGAGGGGGAAGACTCAGGGGAACGCACTGTGAGGGTCTGTTCCTCTCATATACCCTCTTCAAAACCTGCCATGGTCAGTAGTTACTCCCCAGCATCACCCACTTCCTTGGTTCCATGGATATGTACAATTATTTTTCTTCTACAACTCAAATTATCCTCTCAAAAAGGTGCTGTATCCTAAAGCAAAATTAATTTGCCCAGGCTGACATTATAGTTGACTGGATTAGACCCTTCATTCCTCCTGTTCCAAACACCCATTGAGATAAGAAGTTTCCCCTTTCGAAAATGCAGGTCTGGAAGACCTTTAAATCCCCCGACTAAATTCTTGTCATGCCATTTCCCCAAAGCACCATGTATAGAATTGTCTCTGCAGTACAGCTCTAAAGGAACAATCCCCAACAGATGCACGCAGCCGAGGCCAGGAGTATCTGCTCCAGGGTGTCTTGGTAGGGGTATCACAGCATGGGCCATAAGACAGGTATATATATAAATATATATATATGTAAATATATATATGTAGATATATAGAGATATTTTTTCTAGTATATATATATACACACACACACGTATTTCTTAAAAAACAAAGTTTTTATTTCAGGCTTGATTTTCTCTTAAACCACACGAAATCATAGCGTATCCTACAGTAGCAAAGGATAAAAAATTGCCAGGTTGGTTGGTTATAATTTCCCACCAGCTCCAAGTCATAGGTGCAGGGAGAAAGATAGTTTTGCTCCCCCCTTTTTGCATCTCCACTGCGGTGATGCTGATCCCAACCCACGTACAACAAGCAGATGCAGGTAGGAAAAGCGAGTTCTGCGTAATGACTCTGAGTTGCTCCAGGGTGTGAGAATGAGCAATGAGCATCTCTGCTGGAAGCTAAATCAGGAACTTGGGTGAGCTTTGCCACTTAGACAACAAATCACTGGGTGTGCTTGAGGGTTCATTTCTCACTGGAAAACACCGGTGAAACGAGTACTTTGTTGCTTATCTCTTTATTGCTCATCAGTGCTGCTTTGCCCTTCAGTTCTTAGAAAAGGCATGGTACTTAAATGGGATGAAGGGTAGACTTTGTGAAGCAACTAAGCCACCTCTTTAATCCCGAAGGCTTTGTAAAGTGTTCATTTTGCTCTCTGGGAAAATATCAGTCTTCCCAGTTCACTTGCCTCCCTCCCTCCTCCATCCATCTAGGTTGTACCTGACAGCGTGCTTGCCATCCTTTGAAGAGGTAGTCTCCTCTGAAAAATCAATAGTTAACATTGTCTTTAAATACTCTGACATTTACCTTTACTGCAGTTTTCATTTCTTTCTGTGATTCCTCAGATATTTGTATTACTCACATACATCCCGTCTTTCTCTGCCTGCAGCCGCTGACCAGGGGTTTTGCAAGGATGGCAAACCTGGTGGTGCAGCTCACAACCACAAAGAAACTTTAGCAAGATAATTGAGAGGACTGGAACTCCTTAACAGAAGCATCTTTAATTTATGGAAGGCATCAAGTGAGAATAATTACAAGCAAAAGGGTAGGGTAAATCCCTGAAGAAAATAGATCCTGAATGCAGTTTTCCCAACAAGCAAATCTGAATGCTGGCCCAAAGGTCAAAAATAAAAGCCTGTGAGCTTCAACCTCCCAAGCCATCCACCTTTCCTTTCCTCTCTTGTCAAGAAATTGTCTAGGGGTTCATTTAGAAAGCTGCTCGTTCACAGCAGGGCCGTTTGCAATCTGGGAAAGTTAAGCAAATTAGCAGAATTATTAGGTAAGAGGCAATTCTCCACAGCCTGCAAAGCACCCGCTTGTTAAATTAGCTCACACGAGAGAGTTGCCCTGATCGAGTGATGGTTGCAGTGTTTGCAGAGAGAAGGCTGTGCAGGCATTTTCTTTGAAATAACACTGCTGTACTCCAATGGAAAAATAAAAAAGGGGAGTTTGTGCATATTCCCCGGCAGGCTGGGACAGGCTCTCTGCACAAATGTACTGGAAGATGCTGTTGTCTTTTACACACGTTCCTGCTCCCCAGCTCCTGCTGCAATAATAATAAAAGAAACTAACAAAGAAGAAAAGCCCAATGACTTTAAACTAGCTTCTTCTAAAAATAGAGAGGGCTGCAGGAGAGACGAAGCTGTGAGACCCCTGGAAGCAGGTGGCTCGTTGCACCCGCTCCCCTCTGGGACTTGCAAAGACACCTGGGGTTTTGCAGCCTTGTCATCCTGGGGCGACTTTGGAAATGAGACTTTCAGCAGCACAAACAGAAATTAGAGTCCTCCAAGAAGGCAAAGAGAGGGTGGCTTACACATGGTTTCTGATCACCCAGTCTCTTTTTTATATACTCTTTGGCTATTGATTTGATATTTTTATACATTATGTAGTGCACTTAGTACAGAAAAAATGGATTACCCAAGTAAATGTGCTTCATTAGCAAGTCTCTGATGGAAGATGTATGTTAGTTTTGCGTTTAAAAGATGTGTCATATTAATCCACTCATGAATCAACTTGTCCATGCCTGGAAACCTATTGACACCCCACATAAAAATTTTCAGTGTCAAAATGCACACTGGATACGACAATCAAGGTTTTTAAATGAAGAGAGCTTATTATTAAGAAGCCTTTAGCTCTTCCACCAGAGCTGAGAAAGAAATGCTCAACCCCAAAATGAAGCGAGGATGTGACACCAGCCTTAACTCCAGCTTCACGTGCAGGAGATGAAGCTGTCTTAGTAAAGTCATGGAATCACATCCATCAACTTCAGTGCAGGCAGCAAGCTGCTGGGCTTTTTCATCCTCACCCTGGCTATTTCAAAGTGCAAAATGCACCAACAACTGCAAGCAGAAGAGCTCCAGAGACCAACAGTGCCTAAAACAAGAGTCCAGACACCTGCCAGCTCTATCCTAACTGTACCACGGAGTCTGACAACCTGTTAGACACCCAAAGACTGGGCAGCAAGGCTGCAGTGAGCATCAGACAGATCCTGCAATAACTCTGCAGCTTGGATCGATGGTGAGGCTCCCACAGATGTCAAGGGGGGCATTTTCCCACAGGGAATCTGCATAGTCAGGTTGGGCGCATTCACTGGATAAATCCCCTGCGGTTGCCAGCAATGCACCTGAGCCACGATGCAAAAATTCTGAATCCAGCTTCAACTTTTCTCCCATGTTCAAGACGTACCAGGTCTGGAGTCAGTTTAAGTCTCTGCCCATCTAACATTTCTGTCTGTTCCCTGGTTTCCCCATATCCTTTCTTTTTACTGACTGCTTCACACTCCATTGTCTGCTTTAAAAAGAAGGATACAACTCTTAAGCCTCTACAATAGTGGTTTGGGGCTAAGGATCCTTACCCTTGTGAAGTGCCAGCAAATGTTATCAGAGGTGGGTATTAAGGGATGTGAAATACCTGTCCCAGATGGAGGTGGAAAAGAAGTCCTTGGTGTTCAGTCTCTCATACCTTCAAGAGAAAGACTGGCCATGCTCTGCTCCCATCGCTCATGCAGCTCGTTGTAGCCAACCAGTAGCAGATCGTGCTTCTGTTCCCAGCCCCATCTCTGTGATGTAATCCTACCTTGCTGCCCTGGGACTACACAGAACATCGCAGTGGTTTTTTTTGGTGTTGTACAATAAAAGGCAACTACTCATAGCCAGTTGAGACATGTGGGCAGATGAACATTAAAATAGTCTGCCCGATCCAGGCAGAGCAGTGGCATAAGAACATCATTTCCGTGGGGCATTGATGAGTTGTTTCCTGTTGTAACTCTGTTCGTTGAATACCCCAAAATGAAGGATTTTATTCCCTAGGAGGAAAAAAAGAACTCATCCACACCCCAATCTGGGGTGTTACTACAGCTCAGCGCTGCCGCAGTAACTGAGGTAATGCACGAACCCGCCAAGCTGCTACGACCAGCCATGCGCGTGCTGTCTGGCCACGTCAAACACAAAGTAAAGGACGTTCTCTTAAACCTCAGCCAAAGAAGTCCACGTGGACATGTTTTATCTCGTGGTTGCAAATAGCTCAGGCTGTGCAGGCGGTTGCTGTTGCACAGCTCACCGGGGCTGGGTGGCAAAGGAGCAGCTCATGCGTAGGAGCCGGGGCGTCCTTCTTCTGTTCTTGCTTGGATGTACAGATGATACCATTACCCAGCCCTTTATCCCTATGGAAAACACGTGCAGTGCACCTCACTGTTTATGTTTAATCCAATCTAATATCCTACGGCTATCATACGCCTGATTATGGTAGTCATTTTTAATTAGGGGTTGTGTCAACAGTGTTGACATTTTCATCACTTTGGGGGGAAGTAGAGGATATTTTCCTGTAGGTGAAGTCCTCTCTTTGCAGCTCTCTATCCCTCCAGCTGCACCCACTCTATGAAAGGGCTGTGCAGCTTATTAAACAAGTGCAAGAGTATTAAGCCTATTCTCTGCGCAAGTAAATTACAGCGACTTATGTGGCACCAGACTCAAGGAATGTAGAAATTCAAATTCCCTCTATTCTATTGCAAGATTTACAATCTTATTCTGAGTGCAATATTTATTATTAACAGAAGCCCTGGCAGGACCTGGGAAACACTGGTGGTCCTGTGATGAAGAGGATGCATTGAATAGCTCTCTGGGAAGTGGAGTTAGACATGAACGGCTCAAGCCAGTCATTGCACTCAGTGATAAACACCCAGCAGGAGCCATCATTCACCCGGAAAGAAAGGAGAAGGCAGATCATTGCATTTATTTGTCATAGTTTTTCAAGAGTCAATAAAGACCCACTAGAAAAAGCATGGTTAGTAGCAGGAATATATATTTTTTTTTCGTCTATCTCAAAAATACCTTTGGCTCCACAGCTATACATAACACCAGCAGGTCTGCCTCCTGCCCAATACGTCAGGATGAATCTTCATCCTAGATGACGGTCCTGGTGTAGACGCTGCTCAGATTGTACAGTTTTTAATGTCTTTAACCATCTTTAGCTTTGTATCCTGATAGCCCCTTCAGGCTATATGTCAATGCCATCTGGGAGGAGAAGGAGAGACTTCTGCTCAAGTGCCGCAGTAACGCAGATCTCTTGACTAAAATTGTGCTTCCTTCACTTGACGAACTGTCAGCACGGAACAATTATCTGCCTGTTGGTTTGCTTGTCCTTCCTTTTCTCTCGTCTCAGAAAAAGGGAAAGAAAAAAACAGATGAAGGAAAAGGACAGACATAATAAAACTCCACAGACAGAATCCAGCTGATCTGGATGATCCAGAATCATCCCAGCTGATCCAGAATCCACCCAGGGATGTGCTTGCAGATGTATCAAAAGTAGAAGTAGATCCCTTCCTTATGACCTTTTAATCACATTTTTTCCTACACTTGACTTGACTCTCAGGTCTTTGGGACAGATAATGTGCCTGTTTTTATCTGTCTTAAGTCCTGCATAAATATAGATATTAGAGCATTTGTGTATTTAGGCTGATGTGTTTAGCAGCTCTAGAATATGAATTGCTCCTCAAAATAACGTTTGCATTTGCTGACAAAGGTCTTTGTTACAGAAGAGGGTCAAGCAAAAAAAGGATTATTCCTGCTAATTAGTCACTGTTATTTAATATTTGCACAAAAGGTTTGCAGGACTGAGTCCTCAGGATCACCTTGTTTGAGAAGTTAATAGGGTTTCCAGGAAACAAGCAGTGTCTGGTGGTCATCAGAGCAGCCTCTTAGTGGATATGGAGGACAATTAGATTTGATATAGTTAAGGGTGATTGGCTAAAGACTTACAATGCTTTAGCCAGGGCCCGATCCTGGGGTTTTCTAAGTCAGGAGTAAAATTTCCACTCAGAGCTGTGCTTTATGAGCAACTGATGGAAGCAGATCCAGTTTTCAGACCATGGGCAGGTTCACAACCTGAGCAGCTCCTGGCTGCAATGAGGAGATGCGAGCAAGCTCCATTTGCTCCAAACCCCTCCAGTTGCATCAGGAGGGGTTTGGGAGTGAGCAGGGCAGAAACACAAACTGTTGGGGAGGATATTTGTAATTTTTCACCCATGCCTTAGATATGTTCGTATATTGGCAGTCCCTAGAGAGTTTCCCTTAAGTCTACCTGCTGCCTTCTCCTCAGACCTCATATTTCCTCAGCTAGACCAGCTTTGCTGTTAGAGAAATTACTCGCTAAGTGAATCGAATTTCTCATTCCATAAAGATATAATTAGGTAATAAAAATGCTGGCAGAAATCTTCAAGCATGGGTGCCTGAAGGTGGGATCCACATTTAAGCATCTAAATACACGGCCCAACTTCTAGCATCCCTATGTGTTCACATCTTGTCTTGCTTCAAGGTAACTGGAAGCTTTTCTGCTATTCAAGGCTCAGGTGGCTTTGAGGGTACCTCAATATGGACCACACTTCTTTAAAGAGAAAGCATTTTCATTTACATTCCAATGTTTTACTGTTGAACTTGAAGATCTTGAAGGTCTTTTCCAATCTAAATGATTCTGTGATTCTGTGATTTGTTCAAGTCGCAATGCTTTCACCTTCCCCATTTGACATTTTTTTAGTAACTTAATTATCGCTACCAAGGAAGAATTTTAATAATGGTGTTGTTTACATTGGATGCAGCCCTGGGGAATGAGAGAGAACAACCCAGATTGTGGGAGCAGGAGGGAGGAGCGTGGTATTTTGGAAACCCAGGCCACAGCCTGCTGGAAGCATCTGTTTCTACTCAACCTTTTCCTCTAGAGTCCCGATATCATTCACAACCCAGACTGCAAACAATTAGGGACTTGTGCTGAGGATTCTCCTTCCCTTGTGCTTTTGCCCCATCCCTCCTTTTTCCTGAATCTCAGGATGGACAATGACAACTCCAAGGTAACGTTCCCTCAGCGACTGCTGTTCACAGTCATTCCTGCCTCAGTCGATGCCTTCACTTGATGCTTCTGAGATGGAAATTGGGAAGTGGGATTGGGTAGTGCTCAGAAACCAGCACTGCTAATTGCAAAACAAATAATTGACTGGGAAAGACAATGTGTCAAGATGTGACTTGAAGCTGCTTTGCCAAGGGCAGAGCTGTGCTGTGTGGCTGTAACTGGAAAGCCATGAGCATCCTTACTACCCACAGCAGCAAACTGTCTCCATGTTACTGTGGGGATTTGGTGGAGCTGCTCGTTTTTCTGTGTTTGCAGGCACAAAGGTCAGCAAATGCGTATTGTGAAGGCTCGCACCTCTCCCACCAGGCCAGGTTGAGGCCCTTTTGGGTGCATTGTTGGGAATTTGTGAAGATGTTGCATTTGTGAGAAATAAATAAATGAATAAGCCAGTAATTTCTTTTACATCTTTCCAAGAAATAAGCTGATGGCATGAAGGAAAACATTTTTCTCTTAGAGCTCATCCATAGCATCCCACTTTTGCTTTTTGTTGTTGTTTTAAAGTAGGAAATATTTGTGATCAGTTCAGACACAACCGCCTCTCCTTGCAGGTGTCTCAACACCTCAGTAGTGATAAATCAAAGGAAGAGAAGAAAGTCACACAACGACGTTGTACCTACATCTTCTCAGCAGCAATGTGGAAATGTATCGGTCATCTCTGTCGTACAGATCCGTGCTCCAGCAAAAGGGGGTTTCACCATGGAAGACGGTCTCACTGTGTAGAGGCTGTAGAGGCACGGGTCACATTTAGTGAAGTTTTGATATCTTAGACGTCTTTTCAGTGTGAGAACCGATCACTGCATTTGAAAGAGAGAGCTGGAGACCTGAGCTCTCAGCTCCATGCGTGCTTTTCAATCCGAACTTGCTCTCAGGCAGAAGTACTGGGTATGTGCCTGATCTAATTGAAGTATGTGGGGGAAATAAACCCATGTAGACTTCAGTAGGATTTTAGCATGGATGATTAGGCACTGTTATAGTGTAGGAAAATGAGCTAGCAGAATTGAGTAAGCACTGTTTTCCTTTTAGCTGGGGAATGGTGCTCCTGCAGTTGCATTGCTCCTGATGTCTTTGCCTTTTAAATATCCAGTGACATAAATATTAGATGCATGTTAAGCCTCAGATCCAGCAAATTTCTCCTTATCCTAAAGTACATGAACACTCTTGGCCCTAGTAAGAACATTTAAATGCAACCTGAAGGACCAGAGAAGTGGAATCAAGTGAACCAAATTTCAGGTGTGTGAAAAGAGACAAATCCCTGCACTCTGTCATGCCAGGGGTTAACCTGGGCCATGTGTTCTTAAGAAGTAAGGGCATGAATAATCTCATATCAGACTTTTGCATCCAAATGGCTCATTATACCAGCACAGTTATATCACAGTTTGTGATAGTCCTATAGATTTACGATGGTTGGGAAAAGAAGATGCCCGGCTTACTTTCCCACAATCACTATTACATGGGAAAGGGAGCCCACCAACATGATGTTACCAACATGATTTTAATGCTTATAAGGACCAGACTGGGGTAAACACCTTACAAGTCTTTTAGATCAAGAAAATCAAACTTGGGACCCCCTGTTTAGGAACATAGCTTTTATGTTTCTGGCTAGTACAGGCTGTGGATATATGTGCAATCAGGGGCAATTAGGAAGCAGCTGGTATTCCCAATTCATTCCCAGCTCTGGTAGCTCGGTAACAACCCATTTCTTCACTAGAGCCTATTGAACGAGCAGCTCGGCGCATGGTACAAAACACAAGGAGGGAACTTCAGATCAAAACATTTATTCTTCATTGCAGCAGATGAAACGCTGAGGCACGGGGCTTGCAGGTGGGCACGAGTGAATACACATGAAAATGCACAGCGTTTGCAGGTGAAATACACAGTCCTGAATTACAGCTGAGATCAATATGGGAGGACGATAGAGTTTATCAATCTTGAGTGGTCTCCGTTAGGCAGAATTGACTGGCAACCACATAATGACTCAGGCTCAGCCCACCAGTTTAGAGCTCGAGTGATAGATCTGCAGATGCCAGTCATCATAATTTCCTTATCGGCAGTGTTCACGTGGCTGTTTGTCTTCTGCTACCTGAGTTGCCTTGGTCCAAGGTGTGTCTGAGAGATCAATGCACAGCTACAGCTGGTTGAAGGGGACCAAATCCATTGAACAGTTGATTTGGTTCCATTTTACCAGCTTTAGCAAAGCATTTGGCCTCATGAGCTGCGGCCAGCAAAGAGGGGAATTCCTCGGGAGCTTTTCTTTCCCAGCTGCTGGGACCTCTTCTGAACTTGCTGCCTGACGTTGCACTGGTTCAAATGGCACTTTCAGGCAGTCAGGATTAATTTAAGCTTCTTAGCAGCTACGGCTGAAGAGCGGGTCTGAATTAAAGAGGCAGGTTTAATAGCAGTGGAACACTTTGCAGCAGTAACCACCAGCCTGGAGCATTTTTAAACCTGATATTTGGCTCTGTCTGTGTTGAGAGCCACCTTGCTATTACAGCATGACATAAGTAAAGGCTATTGTTTTAATCCAGATACATTAATTGTTACCTCCTGCCAGTTTTTTTTCTTCCTTTCAGTGTTTTATGGTCTGTTCTCCTCCTCCGTGCCCTGTGTTTCAGTATCTGAAGTGCCACCTAACACACAGCAGCAGGTGAGGCAGAGATGTTCTCTGCTCTGACCAGCCTGCAGATAAGTAACTCAGGGCTGCAGAGCTCTTCTCCCCTCAGGGCTCTCTTGGAAAACAGCCCGGCAAAGGGCTGAAATACCCGAAACCTTTCTTAGAGATGAGCAACCTTTGCCTCCCTTCCCTGCAGTCTCCCATGTTTTCTCATCTGGCATTAAAATCAGTGGCTTTTAAGATCTGCTTGAGAAAAGCAATGGTTGTATTTGCCATCACCCGAAACCAACTGGAAAGAGGTGGAAAGGGAAAGGAAGAGGAGAGAGAAATGGAGAAAAAATGGCTTTTCTTTCTTGCAATCTCATAATCAAGCAATTTGTCCCCAAATGGCAAAAGCGAGCCCCAGACACGCTGCCGCTGCCCAAGTCACTCGCGCGATGGTTCGTGTTGCAGCACTGGGGAGTTGATTTCTCCTGGAGAGCCCTGCAGCATGACCACCCCACTGCTAAAAATAACTTGGTAAATCAAATTTAAAAATCGCAGCAGCTCCGATCACTTCGGCAGTGGGAGCCAATAAAGTCGGGCCTTTCCTTCTTAACCTAGAGCCACGCGCAGATATTGCACATTGCCATGTGCATAACCTATTTAAAGAATTTACATGCGTCATGAGGCAAAGGTGACTTTCCCCCTCTCTTCCTCGCAGCCCACCATGCTGCAAGATGATAGTAGGAAAAAGCACCTGTGCTTATAACCACTGCATGCAGGAATAGAGCGAGTGGTCCAGCGTTACAGCTCCCCAAGAAATACAGGCTTTGCATTGTAACAGTAAGTACTGCAGATCACTTAACTGCCCAGAACCGTTACTCTAAGCTGCCTATAAATAAATGGAGAGAGAGAGAGACAGAGAGAGAGAAAGAGAGACAATAGCTTTTTTAAAAGAGCTCAACAATTAATTTAATCGAGTTATCTCTAGGTACCTTTTCAAGAGACAATCAAGCCAAGGAACTAAATGGAAACTTAGACAGTGAAGACCTGGGAGTATTAAATTCATCCTTTGGTGAGTTACAGGAGGCAAGGGAAAGTAATTATTTACTGGTGATTGGGGGGAGGTGGACATGCCATCAGTGACCGATGTTGCACTGAACCTGCAAGCTAAAGTCTGACGGACACATGGATACGGGGTCAGCATGCACCAAGCCGCCTGAGCATCACCACCACACACTTAAAACACACGCTGCTCCCCCAGTACTCTTGCTCTGTCCCAGTATCATCAATCCGGGGAGAATAATTTAAAAGCAGTGCTGTGGGAGAGCGATGCAGGGGTTACAACAAGCACCTCCAGCCAGGGACAAGTGCTTTCCTCACTCCCCCCACTTAGCTTCGAGGGGTGCCCAGGAACACATTTGAAATCAATGCGAGTTGGCGTGGATGTTCTGTA
Source organism: Piaya cayana (assembly GCA_013389865.1). Classification (NCBI taxonomy): domain Eukaryota; kingdom Metazoa; phylum Chordata; class Aves; order Cuculiformes; family Coccyzidae; genus Piaya; species Piaya cayana. Next base: position 59,229 of record WAAB01001978.1, read on the forward strand.
ACGTTTTGTTTAAATTCTCTGCAGTGAGTTATGAGTGAGGTTTTTCTTTTTAGAAAATTAGTTTTTCTCTCCTGGATGCCATTTATCAAAACTAATGATGTCTCTCTGGTGGTGAGGCTTTCCCGGCAGCTGAGAAAGAGCAGCCTGCATTATCGGCTGGAAAGGGATGTAACACACCGGGTTTGTAGCCTCCCGGCAGGGAGAACACAACTCTCTGCTAGTCCAGGTAACCACCAGGTTGGGCTCTGAGGCTGTACAAGCCATCCCAGAAAGACGAATTACAGAGGTTTCAAAGGTCTGAGCTGCATTGAAACTCCTGATCCCCTGAATGCCTGTGAGCCCACAGCCCTGAGGAGAGACCTCATTGCTCTCTACAACTACCTCAAAGGAGGTTGTGGAGAGGAGGGTGATGGCCTCTTCTCCCAAGTAACAGGGGACAGGACAAGAGGGAATGGCCTCAAGCTCCACCAGGGGAGGTTTAGGCTGAACATTAGGAAAAAAATATTCACAGAAAGGGTCATTGGGCACTGTGGCCTCAAGCTCCACCAGGGGAGCTTCAGGCTGAACATTAGGAAAAAATTTTCACAGAAAGGGTCATTGGGCACTGGAACAGGCTGCCTAGGGAGGTGGTTGATTCACCTTCCCTGGAGGTGTTTAAGGGACGGATGGACAAGGTGCTGAGGGACATGGTTTAGTGATTGATAGGAATGGTTGGACTCAATGATCCTGGGTGTCTTTTCCAACCGGGTGATTCTATAATGCTGTGATGTCAGGGTACGGTGTGCTCAGCACTGCAGGATCCAGCAGGTGGGATCTGGCTGGAGAGCTTCACCAAGCCCTAACAGTCCCTCTCCCTTCCTGCCTGCGCTGATGTTTGCTGTGACAGCACCACGCCTCCAGTTCAAAAACTCATGACAGCTGACGCCACCAAATTCAGGTTTGCTGTCCAAAGTGAAGCCACGTCCAGTAATTTCCTCGTGAAACTGCGTATCACATCGGAAGCTCCTTTCTGGCCCCTGGGGCCAGGACTGGGGCTGGTGCCACCCTTCACAGAGCTCTGCAAGTAGGATCAGTAGAAGGCAATATACGAGGATTTGCTCTGTTGAAGACCTTTCTGCTTTAGCCTCAATATTCTAATAAAGACGTGTTATAGACAGTACAGAGAAGCCAAAGAATTTATCAGCATTTGTCGATATTCCTAATGAAGCAGAAGATTCAACATGCAATAGAATTAGCCTACAACGAACCTTTACATAGGGCCCATCCTTCTGAGTCCAGAAATCTCCTGCCTATTCCAGTCCAATACCCTTTTGAGAAATGAGCCTCCCTCAAAGCCATTATCATTATAAGCTAAAAGGCCAAATGAGACAAAGTACTGTTGCTCTTCATCTGAATAAACAAATCATTTTCAGATCAAATGCATTAACAATTTATCATTCTAAAATCCAATCAAAAGGGAAAAACAACAATACAGAACATTGATTTCCTACAGCTTTATCTTAATGAAGTGCACATTCCCTTTGTAATTAGCTTTGGAAGGTTTTTCCCCTCTTTCCTCGAGCTAATGTGTTATTTGATTTCTATCCAAACGTTGCTAAATTGGAGGAAATTTCCCCAAAATGAAGTGGCTTTTGATAATGCAGGAAAATGTTTCCTCCCTCGCTTTGCTATTTTTTCCACCAAACAGCCATACTTGTACTGCAGATGATTCAACTTTATTGCATGGTGTCTTTGCGAGGATGCTTAAATCAATGCCACAGTCGCTGTATTCTGCACAATGTGCCATTTGTAAACCAGAAAATACAACCTCGCCGCTTTTATCCTTTTCCTTACAGGCATCAAATATTAATTTCACTTATATTATTACAGGGAAAGTGGACCATGTTTTATTAACATTTCTAAAATTATAGATATTCAACCCCAAAAAAAGCCGACTCCAGACGAGGCTCGGGAGTCTTCCGCTCGGATTTTATTTGACTTAATTAAAAAGCACTCAGTTCTTTTGTGCACTAAAGTAGTTGCTGACATTGCAGTAGCCACTCAGTCTTTCAAACCCAAACTATTACCTGAACTTAATAAAGTGTCTGTTTAATTTATACACCCCCATGAACTCACCTGTCTCCCACAGACACAACGTAGCCCTTGCTAACGGCTAGCGAAGGCAGCACCCTGATGCAAAGTCACCGACACTCTGGGGTAACTCAGCTGCCCCACAGCATCATTTTCATCACCTTTTTTATCTGCCTTCTCTGCCACTAATACCATTATCCAATATCCATGATCAAATAACCCACCGCGCATTGCTGGAAACACTTCTTGCCAGGCCACCTCTCTGCTCCTTCCCTAAATCTTTTAAATCTTCTTCAAATGATGCTGAACAGAGGACTATTGCCTTCATCCTGCTTCACTGAGTACTTGGTGAAATGCAATGGCTAATTTGATGGTCTCGTTTTATTTGAATATATTGCCGAGGTACACGGCAATGTCCATGTTAGAAAGTAAAGCCCCAAACCCTACAATTATCAACTTATCCCTTAGTAATACAGAAAGTCAAAAGTGACCTTATCAAAGCCTTTGTTCTTAATAGGAGATTTTCTGTTTTAACACAAATTTTGGTCCTAGGCCTCATTAAATCTCATTCTGAGCACAGACCTGATCTGTTCTGGCCACGCAGAGCATCGATACCTGGAGGGAGCTGCAACTGCTCTGTCTCCAAGCAGGACTGGGACAAACCCTCTGAAGCTGTTTGCCTGAAATACAAGGCTCTGAGCAGGTCTCTGGGAGCTGCACAACTCAAAACCAGCAGTGGAAATAGTTGTGGAGTTGGATTTTTGTTTTTGTAACTCGCCCGCTGAAAAGAGAACAAAGCCGTTCCCTAATACAGTTCGTGCATTTTATGGACCAAACAATTAAATAGGTTTTAAAACATCTGCTGACTGCATAATTCCATACAGGGGAGTGTACTCAGCGTTTTTAAACAGCAAGTGATACGAGATACCACTTAATAGTGCAAAACACCAGCAGTCCCGTTAAAATCAATAGAAAATTAGATGCTATGAAAATGCAATATGTGTCCAATTAGTTATAATTGGAGCAAATGGTGATGCAGATAAACTTCTGGAGGAAGATGTATTTGTCCAGAATGCTCCCTGCCTGCTTCCAGCACAGCGCAGTATCGGCAGTGGCAGCTCTGCTGTGTCCTATAGGATGAATGATGATCCATCTAATGCACGTATGTTAACTGTTATCTAATTATGGAGTTGCTCTGAGCCTGCAGGACTGCTTTGGTGCACCACTGTGCATGGTGAAAAATGATCCTCTGTCACACTGAAACCTCCCTGTTGGACTTGACAAATTATGCCAGCAAACCTGTTTAAGGACTAAAAAATCCTTGGACACAGTGACAGGCAGAGAAGGATGCTGTTTGGGAGCAGTTATTTATTTATTTATCCAGCAGGGCTTAAGAACTGCGGCTCAGTCCCAGGAATACTTTTCTCCCTGCCTGTCTGTTGTTATACCAGTTCAAACTCCTTTTCACCAATTATTTTTCAGGCTTCTTTCAACTCCTAAAAACTCAGCTGCATTGCAAAATGGGAACTAGGTTATGTGATTCTAACGCTTTATTTTTAACATCTTTGGTGCAACATATTGGCTTCCTCTTTGTTTCATCTTATGACTAAAGAAAAAGAGTAAAGATCCCATATTGCAGCAGCACAAAAGGTGCATCCCCAGCCAAGCGTTGTGTCAGCCCCTTCACACCCTCACAGAGGGTGGAAGCACATCAATTGTAGTACAACAAACATCTTTAATTTGAGGGGGGCACTTTTTCATATAAATACTATAAAGTGTCACTTGTTTTACCAAAACTATTGGCTCAGAGCTAAGAAGCAATAACCTTCATAGAATCATAGGATGGTTTGGGTTGGAAGGGCCACCAAAGCCCATCCAGTTCCACCCCTGCCATGGGCAGGGACACCTCCCACTGCATCAGGGGCTGCAAGGCCCATCCAGCCTGGCCTTGAACCCCTCCAGGGATGGGGCAGCCACCACTGTTCTGGGCAACCTGGGCCAGGGCCTCCCCACCCTCACAAGAAAACATTTCTAACTAAGATCTCATCTCTGCCTCCTCTCTTTCAGCTTAAAACCATTTCCCCTCATCCTCTCCCTGCCCTCCCTGATCAAAAGCCCCTCCTCAGCTTCCCTGGAGCCCCTTTCACACTGGAAACTGCTCAAAGGTCTCCCTGGAGCCTTTTCTTCTCCAGGCTGAACAAGCCCAGCTCTCTCAGCCTGGCCTCATATGGCAGGTGCTCTGAAGTTCAAGTTTTATTCCCATTTTAAGTCAATATTTCAAATTAATAGAGACTCATGGCCACACACAAAAACCAACCAGCTCATGTTTACCCAGACTTTAAACCTTTTTTCATTGTTGGACACTGTAACTTACAATGTTAGGGGAATTGTCTCTCAAGAAAGCAGAAAAAAAGATGTGGCAGCTTTTATTTGTTACGCTGACTCAGCCAAACGGTGGAACAAGAAACGTTAAGACCCAATCCATAACTTTTGTGGCTGCTTAAAGGACGTATTCTTCCTCGACACTGATAAAAGTTTAATATGTAGTTGCCTGGGTTTTTAATAAACTTGTCAACAAAAGAGCAAGGCAAATTGATGGGGACCTTCCCAGGAATAAATTCAGTTTCAAGTAGGCCAAATGAGCGTGGAGGACAGGGAGGGGAAGGCACACAGGCGACTTTTGCTGGTCTTTGCAAAAATGGCACAATAGATTTTAGCGGGTGCGTCTTATTGTCTCAAAGACAAGGCTTCGGGACAAAGCTGGCTTAATTTAAAGAAGGCAAAGTGGTGCAGCTCCCCGTACATCACAGCCCTGACGCCGCTGGGGAACGGAAGGGACAACACCCTGGTATAAATGTGTCTCTTACCCTGCCTGCCCTGTGCACCCTATCCCTGTCCCACGACAGATCCACTCAGGGACTAGCTGCAGCATCACTCCCTGCTTTTTATCGCCAATCCCCTGTTGCACATATTTCAGAATATCCCCTCCAGGTAATGCCTGCACAGCCATCTCCTCTGCTTAGCCAAACTACCCCTGGTCCCTCCTTTCCCTTCAAATACTCTTGAACGAGCTTAATACAAGCAAAACACAGACCTTTTCCACTGCTGTTCTGGGAGCTGGATCGCATTCCTGCAGCCTATAACTACTCGCACCCTTTGTGTATAGGGACCACTTATATTACATCCGCAGGGACAGAAGCTACACACGTTGTGCACCTTCTGCATGGTTAGGAGTGAAATTACTGCATGAGATTCATTATTTTCTACTAGCCTCAATCAAGCGGTGCCTTAAATTAGTAAGATTTGTGGGTTTTCTGTTAATTTGTTTACCCGAAGTAAATACAAATATTAAATCAGAGCTTCCGATAATCTCACTGCCAGCAAATTAACCCCCAGCGTCCCAGAAGGGGACACTAGTACTTTATCTCAGCAACTCCTTGTGATGCTTTGCTTCCTATCTTGCCATCTCCCTCCCAACACCTTCCTTTGCTTGGATTGAACAATTTCAACAGCTGAAGGCCAAGTCCTGCCTCTGACCTTGGTTATTTCCCAGATTGGAAGTGCTGCCCCAGCCATCACGATGAACTTTATTCTTGATTGCTCTTAGGTCACTGAATTCCTGCTCCCATAGCTTTATCCAGCTCCCCAAATGCCAGGGTTGACTTGCCTATGTAAGGGCTTTGCGGGAATGGCTCCTGTCCTTACAGCTGCTGGGTGACTTCTGCAGTCGGTGGTCACGAGTCCCGCGCCTCTTGGCTGCCCAGATGCCACCTAATTCGGTCCCACCAGAAGGGCAGCTGAGAATGAGCACTATTTATAGCAGTTGTTCCCTGGTCCCCCCAGGCTCATCAGTCTACCCAAGGCTTTTTTAGATAGCGGTACAGGTCTGAGTGCAAGCCATATCTGGGCATGGTGAGGCATTTACAGGCACGGCCATGTGCTTCAGAAAAAAAAAAGGAGAAAAAAAAAAAAAAAAAAAAAGAAAAAAAAAAAAAAAAAAAAAGAAAAAAAAAAAAAAAAAAAAAGAAAAAAAAAAAAAAAAAAGGAAAACCCTGCATCTGTTCGAGATGTCAGTCGCACTGCTTCCCCTGAGCCCCAGAGCAGAGCTTGCCTCGTGAGCACCACCAGTAACCACTCCGGCTGCTTAAACCTTTAGCTGTTAAATTGTCCATTATTCAAGGCAAATCTGTGTCTGAAGGCGTTCCACTTGCACACAAGGATACCCACCATTGGCCTCTGCTCCTCCATAGAGCCCACATGGCAAAAATACAAACTAAACCAGGGGTGTAGGCTGATCCTGGTGAAACAGTGCAAGCAAAAATGCCTTCAGAGCATCACGGGGTGCAGCAGTGGTCAGGAGGAGGCGGCCCACGGGGACACTGCTCCACCTGCCCATGCAGGTGACCATCGATGCGCTCACGGCTGGGCCAGCCTGGGGGCTGCACTGGCATTGCACAAGCTCCCTGGCGCTGGCAGAGTCACCAGCAGTGCGGCACTGCACAGTATTGCACCCAGAACAGCTACCAGCATCCGTGAGGCAGTGAGCATCCCCGTGGCACTGGAGCATCTCATGGACTGCACGGCCCAGCTCACACCTGCTCAGACATCCCCCAGGTAGCTGCAGCCCTGCAAGGTCCTGGCTGCAATGTGGCCTTAGCCACCTCACACCCTGCACCTGCTCAGAGGTGTTGGGGAGTCCAGACAGTCCTTTCCATTCCTGCATGAGGGCAGAGGGTGCACAGTCCAGTCAGGCTGTGCCATCTCCCCCAAACACATGCTGGACATCACTGTACAAGCCAACAGCAAAGCAAGGAAGTCCTTACAAACTCACAATAAGCTCAACCTTGGGTAGTTCTATCAGCCTGGCTTGGTCCCCTCCGGGTTTAGGTCTCTGAGGCAAGTAACAGCTTCAACAATTCCATGATGAGCACCTACTCTGTCTCTGGGGGAAACTGAGGCAGGGGAGCTACACAACTCATCTGCAAGCCCAGCAAGCAGGCGGTGGAGCCTGTGCCCTTGGCTCCCATCCTTGGAGCACTGGGCTGCTCTTGCCATGAGCCCCCGCATCCCAGTGGGAAAGTATCTCGCAGCATTGCTGCATGCTTGGCCGAGGTCAAGAGCAACTTCAGCATCAAGCAGCAAATGTTAAACCTACCATCTTTACATACTTAAATCAGCCCTGGGCTCTCAGAGGAGGGATCAGAGCTGAGGAGCGAGGATATTTCTCTTGCGAGGAACACGCCACCCCCTCGCCCACAGTCACTGCTAAGTGCAAGATGTGGTGAAAGTCTTTAAAAATAGATATATTCCCAAGCAATTCATGCCGCTTGCATCTGGCAGGGCGAACCTCGCATGGAAGCTCTTGCTTACTGACTAAAAAGGATCGTTAGCAGCTCGAGGCTCGTGCAACCTTGACTGTCTCCTCCTCTCTTCAGGGCCTTCTCTTGTTCTTGGCCTAAACCAGTCCTGGGAAACACAAGGGAAGCCCTGCCCAGCTAGGCTAGTGTCAAAGGCAGGGAAAGATACTGCAGTGCAGTGCTGATCTCTCCTGCAATCGGACGTGCAGACTAGCCCGAATGCTGAGTCAGCACAATTTCTTTTTTGATTGGTTGATCTGAGTAACATACTTTCAATGTATGCTAAAGGGGCAGCAATTAATACCTTCTCCCCCTTTCCCCACCATTTGAAACCACTTTGAATCGAACGCACAAATCTCACCCCCAAAAGTCACTCTCTGGTCCTGAATATTCGGAGCCTCTTTCATTTTTAATTTAGGGCATTAAAAAAAAAAAATTTGCAATCTAAGCGATGCTCACTTTGATCGACTTGTGCTGCTGCAGCTAAAATATCTGTCCTGCAGGTCAATCTAATCATGCTTAATAGCAGTTTATTCTTCAACGCAACATTTTTCACGTTGGGTCGACAGTTTTAAATGAGATTGCTGATGCACCCCTTTACTAATGCTTTTACCAGGGCCAGCACATCCCTTGAAATACTTGTGCAATAAAATGCTTTATTGCTCTTGATGAATGCACTATTAAACTTGAATTGCAAACATGTCCCCCTCCCCCCCTCTTTTTTTTTTTTTTTTCCAAAAGAGGGTGCTGGAATTTATGGGACCACCTGTCTTCTGATATTAAGTAATGGTAACGACAGTAAGAATAGATCATCAATGTAGCTAACATGCAAAACTGAAAAAAAAGAAAGAAACCCGCTGGGAAAAACAACATGGCACAAATTTGTCCCTGTGCTCTCATGTGCGCGTGCAAAATATCCATCTTATACCTGCCGGTAGTTCCGCTTACATGCGGAGAATTCATCTCGAGAACGGCTGGGTTTTGTGAGGCATAGAATAGAAAAATTTAACTAATTTGGTCCGCTGGATTTATGGCTTTTACAATACTCAAAGCTCTTCTTTCCGCACCTGCCACTGCACAGTCCCGGCTTTGCGGGATGGATGGATGGGTGCACCTGAGCATCCCGGCGCCGCTGCGCGCAGCGGGTCCAGCATCGCTGCTCCTCGCAGTGCGCCCATGACGACACTCAAGGAGAGGACTGACAGATTATAAAGAGCAAAAGAGAAGCGGCTTAATTCTAGCTACCAATTAGAGTGGACCTAGTGCATTGTAATGGTCACAGTTTTACTCCAAAGAGGTATAAAAGGGAGAAGGAGCTGCCAGAGAGCAGAACGGCGCAAACCAGTTGCTGAAGGCCACCATCTGCTTCCATCAACGCCAACATCATGGCTCCGCAGGGGCCACACGTGAACTCGTTTCATTTTTAACACCACCCAAGCCTGGATGCCACAGGACATGTTCCATGGCAAAGCCTCCCCTGCCACCTCCGCTCCCGTGCTGCGAGACACCGCTCAGAATTACAGCTTTGAAAATATTTACATAAAAAATAAATCTGAGCACTTAGCGACTTCCTAAAGTTAGCAATTCCGTGTGATTAACAGGCATATTAATTCAGAGGCGGGGGGGGAAGGAGATAAAAATTGCATTAGGAATGCAGGTATCTGCTGTAAATCAGACCACGAGCACCTTCGCGAGAGCAATGCACAGCGCTACAGGAGTTTTGGTAAAATCTGTGCTGAGGAAAGAGAGGAAGGAAAGAAAGAGGGAAAGAAAATGGGAAAGAGGGAAAGAAAGTGAAAAAAAAAACAAGCAAGAAAAAGATAAGGAAAGAAGGCAGGAAAGGGAAGAAAGAAGGAGGAAAAGGAGTAGAGGTGTGACAAGAGGCCAGCAAGGAAAGGAAGAAAATTTTATCTATAAACTATATAGAACATATAACTTAATGTTATACCCAGAATGGTTAGAATTGTCTTCATTTTTCATCCAGAAATTCAAGCTAACGTTGGTGATTTACAGGGCAGTGAAACTGCATTTCTGTTTGGGCACCAGAGCTTTCCTGCTCAGACTCAGCTTTTTTTTTTCCAGCATCCACCAGCTTTATATTTAAATTGGTCCCCAAAAATGGGGCCTGACACCCTCAGGACCCATCCTTGTGGGGGCCTGGGAGTTGGTACCATCCTCGTGCAGGGTGGCTGAGCACAGGGGATGCTGCATCCCCGCAGCCAGGTCATGGGAGACCTCACCGCGCCCAGCCAGGAAAGCCCTGGCTTTGCAGGGCTTGGTTTAACCAGAGCACCTTAAAATGCAAATGGGATGATGTGCCAATCAGCCATTCTCCAGCACAAACCTGGCCTTCCCAAAGCCACCTGGCAAAGAAAAGGCTCCTCTACTCGGAAGGGGCTCAGTGCTTCCCATGTCTCCACCAGCCACAGTATTTACTTTAAACAAAAATAAAAGCTCTTAATAAACCCCACTGAAGCTTACACTTAGGAAATCTCCCTGATGGCCCAGCCTGCCTGTTCACTAGCGCCTGCTTACAGTTAAATCCCCTTTGGCGCATGTGTAACAAGTGGTAACGGCGCTCTCCATGAATAGAGCCAGATAAAGTCTCTGCAAAATCTAAGCTCGGAGTCTCACCCAATCTCCGCACCCAGGAGAGGATGCTGCATGTGGCAAGACTTGATTAACCTTGGTGTGGGATGCTGAGGCATCACGCCTTCCAAATGATGCCGTAGGAGCCCTTTAGCCAAGAGAAGAGAGGTGTTGTGAGCGCAAGGAGGTCCCTCAAGAGAAAAATGTTGCTTTCAGCTTCCCTGAAGAGATGGGAAAGTAAGTTTAGGGAGATAGGGAGCGGCTTTCCAAAGAGTTTGGTTTTGCCTGTCACTTCAGGATGTTTGGGGCTGAGAACTTTACACCCTCAGACATGATTCCCATCTAGGCAGAACATTACACTTGTACTTAAACCACATGTCTTTCACCTTGCTTAATTATTGTAGGATCCTGGAAAAACAGCTAACTATTTCACATTGGAAAAGGTTGAGAAGGAAAAGAGAAAACCAGTGAAGACTTCTAGAATTAAAGGAGCTGATTTTCTTTTTTTCCTTTGGGAATATAATTGCTGCATATTCAGAGCATCCCTTTACCTTTAGCTGACTTGATGGCTCATCGCACCAACAAGGACGATCTCCCTCTCTCCAGTTTTAAGTACAAAAAGTTTTCACATGGGAAAGAGTCAAAAAGCGGAATTTGCACCTTAATTCAAAGCTAAAACACTGCGCACCTGGATCACAAGTGTTGTATCCTTTTCCTCTCTCTTCTCCCACCCTCCATCTCCTTTTGTTTCTCCTAGATTTAAAGATCAGCCAGCTCAGCTTGCTATCTAGCCTTATTTTCAGGGAAAAAAAAGGGTTGACGGGAAAGCAGGAAAAAGGAACGATTGGCCTGCATCCCTGTTAAAACCCAGGAGTGGACAGCCAGCTTTCCTCTGGCATCGCCTTTCAAAGCCCATGCCGCAGTCAGCATATTGAATATTTAATGTCCTGATGAGCATTTCCACCTGCTGACACAGGCAAAGTGACAGAACAATACACGCGCTGGAACAAGATCATCAATTGACTCCCCAGTCGGTCTGCCAGGTCAGGCAGTTAAAAAAAATATAATAATATAAAATAATCTGTCTGCCTTTCTCCCCTGCTTTGCCCAGGGTCACACATTGCTCCTCTGAGAAGGGTTCCCACCTGAAATACATACTTCTTTACATTCCATAGCTTGCCAGGTTCATATGGGCATATAAAGAAGTATGTCTCTCAAGCAGGTAGTTTCAATATGCGCATTTATATGGTCACAGGAGGAAAAATAGTGCTGATTTACAATTTACAGCCCGAGAGTGAGTTATGGCTCAGTTTAAACCAGCAGACTTTCCTCCTGCCCAGCCCATGTACAGAGGTATACACCTCCCCCCCCAGCTCCCATTCCTTGCTGGTTAATCCCAGGCTTTGCCCTCGGCAGGTGATGGATTTTGGTCGCTGGGAAGAGGAACTGGATAATTCCGCGGACGCAAAGCGGCAGCAGTCCAGTGGCTGCCCTGGCAGGGGCTCTTTGTCACGTAAACGGCACAGAGTCAAAAGCCAACCTCCCACTCTACCTAAAAAAAGTAGATGTTTCATTTGAAATCATAAACTTCCAGCAATTAAAAAGACCAAAATGTATTTTAGTGGAAGGGATTCGCTTTCTATGCGTATAGATATAATTTTAGATGAAGTCATATAGGGGAAAGTTGAATATATATTAATTCCCAGTTGCCTCCATCCTGCAATTTGGAAACAAAAAGCCAATTTGTGTTCAGAAAGCCAAAAATCAAATGCCCAGCTACTGATTTACAAACGACACGGGGAAGGACTGCTCCATTTGCCAGAGTAAGAAAACTCATCAGCTCCAGACAAGCAATTGCTTTCATCAGTAAGTAGAGATTAAAGCATAGGAAGAAGAAAGCATCTTACCTAGTGAATCCAATGATTTTTCCTCTGCTGGTCACTGTGAGCGAGACACTACCTCGCAGATAAGCAAACGCCAAAAAAACAGCACACGCTTTTTGGGCAGATCAGGGTATTTAAAACCAAAAATAATTAAAAACCGCTTCTAATAAGTCATCCGGTTGAGCTCCGCGCCACCTAAGGGTTTTCATGGAGACACCTGCAGATATGCAACAGAAACGGCAGCCAGAGCCAGGTGCCAAGAGCTCAGGCCGAAGTCTTTTTGAGTTATTTCCACAGCCCCCATGGGATGCACGCCCATGCACGCTGCCGCACGCTGGTGCACCCATGGGACTGGGTCCCGCACGCAGCCACTGCCTCTCCCCCTCTCCCTCGCCTCCTCGCAGCCGCGTTGAGCTTTAAAGCTCCATGAACAATGTGGGCCGAGTGGCAGGGCTGCAAACGCCACTCGGGCTGAATAGCAGACTATTATAGGCAGGATTTAGGCAGGGAGGTCACGCCGGGCACCGCCTGCTCGCTGCCTGCACGCTCAGCACGGCGGGCAGGACACGCACACCTGCGCCCACCACCCCTCACCCTGTCAGCGCCGATCGATACCAATTTACAGGCAAATGCAGAATGGCTGCCTTCGTGCTAATGAATTTTACCGTTTCTCCCAGTCTTCTAATGAACCCTTTAAAGAGGGTTTAAGTAAACTTAGCAAGTGGCAAACTAAGCACTTTGGAATATCTAATTGCATCGATGCTTTTCCACTGCTTTTTTAAAATATCGCTGCCAGCTGGGAAGTAAATATTTCCCGGCGCTCCAGCGACTTCCCGCACCACCAAAAAGCAAAGGCCACGCAGAACCGGGGTGTAAATCCACTGTGCTCAGCCCCCAGCCTCCAAAACAGCTTCACACCACTCGTGTGACACCAGCACACGCCTCGGTCCTGGCTCTGGGCAGCTCCCCTCCTCATTCCCACAGTTTGTTGGCCCTCTTAACCACCACTATTTCTCTCATTCCAAGGCAAATTTCAACCTTTAGTTTGGATTAAGGGGAAGAGAGATGGAGCTGTGGTACCATTGTAATGCATGACTGCAGTGAAATTAAAGCAAAGGGAGAGCAGAGGAGTGCAAGGGAAAGTCTGAGTGCTTAAGATTCAAAAAAAAAATCTGGAATGGAAATCAAAGTGCTGGTGGGGGGTTTTGCACAGCCAAGGCACTCCAAGATATTGAATTTCCCTCAGACAGACAACAGTAGGACAGCTACTGGTCTTCTTGGTCCATTAAATATCTGTAAATCATACCAAATTTGCTTTCTTCAAATGCATTTGACACAGGCTGTCCTGAACGGTCCCCAGCTTCGGTGGATGAGCGGGACAGTGGCTGTAGGCCACTAAAGAGAGCACTGTGTTAGCACTAAAAAAAAATGACCTTTAAAATCCCCACTACAACTGAAGACAATGACACAACCACAGCAGCAAAGTTCATCTTAGAGATTTAAATCTGCTTTGAGGCTGTGTGGAAGCTGATGCTTTCCAGGATTGTGTCTCCTGGCGGAGGAGCAGAGGAATGGTGTGATGGTGCTTTTAACAGGGACACCAGAGGCATCCTGTGGTTCCCATCCCGCAGCTACCAACAAGATCAAGCGGTGGTGGGCGAGCATCCTCCAGCATCCTCAACCCACCTCAGCCTGCTGAGCTCCTGGGTTTGCAGGAAATCACACGCAAGAATATTGTAGCTCTACAGGGGAGAAAAATGGATGGAGACCTAGATAGTGCAGAAGCAAAGGAGCAAATAAAAGGGAAGGGAAGAGCCTGAGGTACTGCCTGGAGGCGGATGGAGAAGGAGGATGGTGGGAGGGATGGGAAGCAAGGTGACATATATTATCTCCCTGCTCTGCCCCAGGCTCAAGGTGCTGCTCAGGTCCAGGTGACAAAGTCAAGCTGGAGCTGTGCAGCACAAAACTTTGGGGACTTCTGAGACAGCCCGTATTTCAGGCTAGACACCAGAGAAAAGAGAGGCAAGTGTGGCCGAGGCAGAGGCGTGAGCTCATCCCAGTGCAGCCAGAGGCAGAGGGGCTGGGCTGGGCGCAGGGCTCAGCCCTTGGGAGACACAGACACAACCATCCACTCGAGAGAAACCCAGTGATTAAACTGACAGCACAAATCACAGATTTCTGCCTATACAATTACACACGACTGCTGAGCGTACACTCTCTCTGACACAGACATATGCATGTATCCATACTCTAAACATAGCCTGGAGATGCGTTGGGTTTGGCTGATCCGTTACACCTGCTTATATATAGCATTTATATACCTATGTATAAAGATGTGTAAAATATACATATGCATGCTATAAAATACCTAAATTTGTATGCATGTGGGCATGTGCCACAGTATCCATCTCACAGTACCGATGTCTATATATTTATGTGACTAGGTATCACCACTATCATATAAAATATAATGACCACAGTCAACTCCGAGCTGCAGAAGCAATAACAGTCGATTGATGTATGAAGTGTAACCTGAATTCCAAACCCT